>OW240913.1:136896196-136943942 GCA_933207985.1 Pelobates cultripes | reverse complement strand
TTTTGAACCTTAGTGTGGGATCATTTTTCAGCTAGCTTGTACCAAGTGTAGTGGTAATAAGCATTTTTTCTGCCTTTTTGACATACAAAGTGAGTTTGCGCAGCATATTTTGCAAACCTTATGTGTACTATGACTGTATAATACTTCATATGTTGCTCAGCTATGTCGTCTGAGTACAGCAATACCCCCGTATGTACCTTTGCCAGGTATATGTGGTATATGTGGATGTTGAAGGGGCGCATTTGAGACGCAGCCATTCAGTTTTTTTCTAACTTTGAAGTTTTACGCTGTGTCCATGTTCCAATTTGGAGTAGTTTAGACGGTTGGTTATTGAAACTTCCCCACAAACACATACTATTTATTAAAGAATACACCCTGGGGTAATTCAAAAGGCATATTTTGAACCTTGGCGTGGGATAATTTTTCTCTAGTTTGTTCCAGGTGTAGTGGTAATGAGCGTTTTAAAAATGTATTTTTTAACTTTTTATAACTTTTTTACTTTTAAAAACTAGTTTTTAAACTTTTGTTTTGCGTATTCATTTTTTTTAAACTTTCCTAAACTTTCTTAAAACTTTTTTACAGATTTAACATTTTCTAAGCTTTTTTTACCAAGTAACTCCCTAACTAGCAGTAATGCTATGTTTGCACAGTAAATTTCATTTTCCCATAACCCCACCCAAATTTCAGCTAGCAAAATATATAGTTATAAAATATTTAAATTAATTAATTAATAAATGGAACCCCTGAGGGTTAAAAAATAAATAAAAAGTTAATCCTCAGGGGTTAAAAAAAAAAAATTAGATCACAGTATAATACTGTGATCTCTATTTGATCGCTGTAGGCAGTGATCGACTGGCAGGGAAGGGGTTAATTTTTATTTGGACTAGGTAAAGTGTGTTTTTTTTGGTTTTTTTACTTAAATGTTATTAAAACATTTTTTTAAACTTAATTTTTAACTTTTTAAAGTTTCTTTTAAAACTTTTTTTAACGTTAACCCCTAGTTAGCCTAACGCCAAATCCCCCAATTCCCCACTAACTTCCACCCACCCCAGCTATCTAAATATATAATTAAAAATTAATTTAATTAATTAATTTAATTAATTTAACCCCTGAGGGTTAAAAAAAAAATCAGATCATAGTAAAATGTAATCCCTGCCAATTGATCACTGTAGTCAGTGATCAATTGGCAGGGAAGGGGTTAATTTTTTATTAAAATGGGTAAGGGGGACTTTAAATAAACTTTATTTTTTTTTCCAGCAGGGGGCAGGATCAGCACTGATCCGGCTCCCTGCACTTCACACAGAACCCGGAAGTGCAGGGAGCCGGTAGGTGAGTATAGAGAGCACATGTGCTCGCTCAGACTTGCGGTCAGAGCGAGCACATGTGCTGGGCAGCTTGACCGTGTGCTCCCAGTATGCCTCCAATGCAGAGGCATACCGGGAGCACCATTAACCCCGCGATCGCCGCGATAGCAGCGATCCGGGGTTAATTTTACCGCGTGACGGACGAGGTCCGTCACCCGTCGTTAAGGGTCTCCCCTGTGTGACGGACCTCGTCCGTCACCCGTCCTGAAGGGGTTAAATGTCCGTTTCCACAACTCTGACCATTTTTCTAGTTTACCTAAATCATTTGCCTTATCCCTCCTGGAACATCAACCCTGTTACATATCTTAGAATCATCAGCAAAAATACATACCTTACCATCAAGATCTTCTGCGATATCACTAATAAAAATATTAAAGAGAATGGGTCCAAGTGCAGATCCCTGGTGACAAGACCATGCTTCGAATATACACCATTGACTACAACCCTCTGTTACCTGTCACTCAGCCACTGCCTTACCCATTCAACAATATTGGAACCCAAACTTAAAGATTGCAGTTTATTGATAAGCCTTCTATGTGCAACAGTGTTAAAGCCTTACTGAAATCTAGGTAAGCAATGTCTACTGTACAACCCTAACCTATTATTTAAGTTACTAAATCAAAAAAATCAATAAGATTAGTTTGGCATGATCTCCCTGAAGTAAACCCATGTTGTCTCTGATCTTGAAATCCATGCAATTTTAGATGTTCAACAATCCTATCCTTTAACATGGTTTCCATTACTTTTCCCCCTACTGAATTACTGGCCTATAGTTGCCTCCCTACTACCTTACTTGTGAATGGGCACAACATTCACTAACTTCCAATCTTCTGGGACTACTACTGTTAACAATGATTGTTTAAATAAATCTGTTAATGGTTTTGCTAGTACACCACTAAGCTCTTTTAATAACTTTGGGTGTATTCCATCAGGTCCCATTGACTTATTTGTCTTTACTTTTGACATTTGACATAGAACCTCTTCCTCTGTAAACTCACATGTAACAAATGACTAATTTGACCTTTTTCCTAACTGAGGCCCCTTTCCTTCATTTTCATCTGTAAATACTGAACAAAAATATTAATTAAGGCAATCAGCTAGACCTTTATCATCTTCTACATACCTTCCTTCTTTTGTTTTTAATCTAACTAATGATTGTTTTACTTTCCTTTTCTCATGTTTTATCCCCTTTTTTACTGACTGTGCTATTTTCTCTTCTGTGTGTAATTTGCAAGCTCTTATAACTTGCTTAGCCTCCTGCTGCCTAATCTTATAGATCTGTCTGTCTTCCTCATTCTGTTTTTTTGTTAATATAATTACTACAGAGTACCCCAGTGGTTTCTTAATTTTTTTTGCTTTTACTGATAAGCCTAATGCAATTTTCTGTTGCCTTCAGCAGTGCAACTTTTAAATAATCCCATTTCTCTTTGACTCCATTTAAACTGCTCCAGTCTGATAATGACTCCTTTACACATTTTCTAATTATAGAAAAGTCTGTTTTTCTAAAGTCTAAACCTTTTGTTTTTATGTGGTGTGACTCAGTCACTGTTCTTATATTAAACCACACTAACTGATGATCACTGGATCCTAAACTTTCACCTACAGTAACATCTGGTACCAAATCTCCATTTGTTAACACTAAATCTTGTATGGCCTCTTTACGTGTTGGCTCTTCAACAACTTGTTTTAGAGACAATCCCAGTAGGGTGTTTAGAATATGTGTGCTCCTGGCACAATTAGATTTTTTGGTTTTCCAGTTCAAATGAGGACGATTAAAGTCACCCATGATGATAACTTTCCCTTTCTTTGTCATTTTAGCTATTTCCTCAACTAGTTCCCTTTTGAGAAAGATGCAAACCATATTTTTTGCACAGTTTATTTCCATTCCAAACAGAGCTAACATGAGAAATGAATCCAAATCCTTGCTCTCGACACCATATACCAAGCCACAAGTTAAAGTTCCTAATACGCATCCGCCTGTCGTTCTGAGTGTTATGCACAGGCAGAACTTCAGAGAATGACAGTGTGGAAGCAATCTTCCATATATTATTGGCAAAAACTCAAAAAACTTCCTTTCCTCTGTGTGAGCAGTACCTCCAGGAAAACATCTCACAAGACCACTATTGTCCAACTCCACACCTCTTATGATAGAATCCCCCAACAACAACTGCTTTCTATCAGGCCTCACCATAGTATACAAGCCTGTCTCCATAATACCACTACACTTGGTGCCTGAGAATGTCTCCACAACACCACTACACTCGGTGATGAGTCTGTCTCCACAACACCACTACACCCAGTGCCTGAGCTTGTCTCCATAACACCACAACACTTGGTGGCTGAGCCTGTCTCCCTAACACAATTACACTCTGAAAGTGCAGAAAATGAATTATGTAGAGCAACAGACTGTGCAATATGCCTTTTACCCACAACTCTAAGTCTACCAGATTCTACAGTAATCCATCTGCCATTCCTAGTATGTCTCTGCGGCAGTGGCTTTGCAACAGTCCCAGCCAGAGTTTGTTTACTGGATAATTTACAAATCTCAGACTTCAAAAATACAATCTCCTGCCACAATTTAGAGAACTGTCTACAGATTAGACAACATCCAAATCTCCAAAAAGTGCAACGTGAAACAAATGCATAACAACTATTACACTGAACTAAGTCAGCCATTTTAATGAGGTGAGTAATTTAAATCAAACAAAGCTTAACTTTTTTTTTGGTCTTCCTGTTTACCCCAGATTACCTCCAGTTTATCTCCAGAACATCTCCAATCACACACTTTGAAGCAGCACTTAGAATTAGCAACCAAGCTATATAGAGGAGTTAGTTGTCCAAATCAGATAATGTGGTGAAACTACAGGTCCAAGCTATCCTTTGAGATTAGAGCCTTTGTACTTCATATGGGTAAACGCCAGATACAATCTGAAAACTTATTTTTCTGTAAGTTTGCAGTGGCTTGTACAATAAATAAAAACATAGAATAAACTGTTGGTTACCTGCCATTCCTCTATACAAATGATTTATCTGTTTATGAGATTTTTATTATGCCCCTTGTTTCCAGAATAGTGTAACACTAACATGAACATATTTCGAGTCCAACATACACTTAAATTGGTATTACTGTAAGTCCTTTGAATATTTGTGTAACTCTATGGAGGTGCCTGTGAACAACAGTGCACTGTGGCATCTCATGGACATCACTTACAGGTAGACACAAAATTCACTTCAATTTAATCCCATTTCCTGCCATTTGAACAGAGGCTTTAATAGTTAGGTAAGCACAGAGCATAGATTATGTGTATAAGCATGAGGTCCATACCTACATGAAGCTGACTCCATTATATATAACACATGTCTTTTTTTTTTTATGGGATTCATATTCAAAAATGAAATGACCCCTTTTCAAAAGTCTGCATACCCTTAGTTCATCAATAACAGTGTGCAGTCTTTTGCTATAGTTGTCTATGAGACCCCTAATTCTTGCAGGAGGTATATCTGCCCAATCGTCTTTGCAAAATGCCTCCAGGTCATGCAAAGTCTTTGGTCACCATGCATGAACAGCACATTTGAGATCTTGTGGCTCGATGATATTAAGGTCAGGAGTCTGTAATGGACACTCTTTTCTGCTCCCCATGGCTCAGTATCTAGCCTGCGCTGTGCAGCGATGTGAGAGCTAACAAACATGTTTATACACAGACAATAATTGCAATTTAAAAAGCCACAGGTGTGGGAAATTAACCTTTAATTACCATTTTAACCTGTGTGTGTCAGGCACCTGGGTGTGTATACATTTGATAAGGGTCATTTGGGTGATTTCTGTTATCATTATGATTTAAAAAGGAGCCAAACAACTATGCATGTGGGCACATGCAAATTACCCAGAATCCTTTGCGGTTGTAACATCACTGCTGATTTGGAATTTCTGTGGGAAAAGCAAGTCTTATGGCTTGACTGGTGTGCAGATTTTTGTTTAGCATTGTATTAACTATCCACATACTTCAGGTGGAAGGGGTTTTCAATCACAATTTTTCCCCACCATAACCTATTTGGATTTTGCTTCCCAAGCACTACCAAGCCTCAATAAGCAAACCAGTAACCAACCTCATGCTGAAGAGTTGCATTAACAACGAAACAGCTGTCCATGAGTGGTTCACTGGTTTTGCATCTTATCCTAAATTGTGTTCCAAGCAGTTGTATACTGCAAACACAAATTAAAAGGAATCCATGTTTAAAATGGAATGAGGCAAAAATGTGATTCTTTGTTAAACTAATTTGCATATGCCCACCCAGAATCCTTTGCGGTTGTAACATCACTGCTGATTTGGAATTTCTGTGGGAAAAGCAAGTCTTATGGCTTGACTGGTGTGCAGATTTTTGTTTAGCATTGTATTAACTATATATATATATATATATATATATAGAGAGAGAGATAAACAATACTTTTACGTATAGCACATACGTTGTATATTTGCTAAAATAAAAAGAATTCAGAAGTGTCCATACAAAGACCTTTGCTAAAATGTTACCTTTTGCATGCATTTCAGATCCAGCTCACAACACCTGCACAGACCCTGGTACTCCACATTATGGGATGCAGAACAGTTCCAAGGGTTATCAGGTAATAATACAGATGTTATGCACATATATACAGAGGTATAGTTATTGCTCAATCAGTGGTACTCTATTTTAGGCACAATTACCCTTGCAATATAATTTTATATATAAAGTGAACTTTAACCACCCCCCCCCCCTATATGCATTGAAGACATCATATATCACTAGAGATGTATGATGTTTTCAATGTAAAGTTTTGCTATATAAACTCACTTTGACTTTAAACCTGCACCACCATGTCTTCAGCTTTGTGGGTTCTACTTTTCTGTAACACCCACCTCTGATCAGCCCACACTTGCCATGCAGGGAAACTGTCATCTAGAGTCTAGCTCAGGGGTTGGCAACCTTTGGCACTCCAGATGCTTGGACTACATCTCCTATAATGCTCCTTCAGCCACAAAGCTGGTAAAGCATCAAAGGAGATGTAGTCCACAGTATCTGGGGTGCTGAAGGTTGCCTATCCCTGGTCTAGTGAAATTGCTTCCTTAAATCAGTCACTCCTTTGTCATACTCCCCTATAGTATAGTCTAGTAGAGTCTATGCCAAAGATTTGACTTTTAGAAGGTAGAAACACCTATTTTTAAATACAGAGAGCAAAAGAACATGATCTGTCCTAATTGAATCAATGTATTAATACATTTTAACTCATACAATATAACGTTTGATTAGTATAGTTAAAATAAGGATTAAATAACCTTAGAACACAGTGATACTGGGAGTGAAGGAATATATACAGGGAATAAGGTATATATACACAGGGTAAATGATAAGTACCTTAAAGGGTTAACAGAAATTAGAAAATAAAGTACTGAATTCTCCAAAAAGTAGCCATAAGATATATCCATTATGTGAACTTCTCGTCAGAAGAAATAGTTATTTTTCAATACAGTCATGGCTGGAAAATGGTAACAAACTGAAAAAGTACTTACGTCTGACAAAACGTCAGAAAGGGTAATTATGTACTGAGTGAGCAAAAATAAAATGAAAATCAAAACAAAACAGGGGGGGGTATCACCTAAATGTCTAGTTTGGTAGAGCCAAACTTTAAGTGAATTGCTGTCAAGATCCCCTAAAATAAAAGAAAAGAAACAAGATAGTACAAGTGCAAATACTACAGATACCTAAGCTTCAGAGTTTAATGGGCTTACTGAGACAAAAAATATAGCTAGTGCTGATAATATAAAAAGAAGCCCCTGTCGGTGTGACGATAATTTGTAATGTCTGCTTGATCAGAATCTTGCGATTGGTAAATGCCGCTACCTGTCAAAAATAACTAACCCTACGTCTGTGCCTTCAAGGGCACTAATATAAAAACTGAGCTGTAGATAATCAAATTTCCTATGACTGCACCAACTGAACTCTTGCCTAGCCGCCCCTCAAGAATCTTGCCTACCTTCTAACACCAAATAATCTGGTATATATAGAAATTCTGAGGTAAGTATGATAACCAAGTAAAATAAGGTAATTATCTACAGCTCAGTTTTTATTTTAGGTGCCCTTGAAGGCACAGACGTAGGGGTTAGTTATTTTTGACAGGTAGCAGCTTTTACCAATCGCAAGATTCTGATCAAGCAGACATTTCAAATTATCGTCACACCGATCGGGGCTTCTTTTTATATTATCAGCACTAGCTATGTTTCTTGACGGCAATTCACTTAATGTTTGGCTCTACCAAACTAGACATTTAGGCGACATCCCCCCTGTTTTGTTTCGTTTTGATTTTCATTTTGTTTTTGCTCACTCAGTAGATAATTCCCCTTTCTGATATTGTGCCAGACATAAGTACTTTTTCAGTTTGTTACCATTTACAGCCATGACTGTATTGAAAAGTAACTATTTCTTCTGACGAGAAGTTCACATAACTGATATAACTTATGGCTACTTTTTGGAGAATTCAGTTATTTAATCCTTATTTTAACTATACTAATTAAACGTTATATTTTATGTGTTAAAATGTGTTAATGAATTGATTCAATTAGGACAGATTATGTTCTTTTGCTCTCTGTATTTAAACTTTCATGAAGGGTTAACCCATATATTCTGCCCTCAAGATAGTTATTATATACACTAGCAGCTTTCAATAGCTCATTTTTCTTTAAACACCTATTTTTCATCTATACATTGATCTGCAAATCTGCCATATCAAGGTATAGATTAAAATTTATGCTTTTTCAAAAGAGCATAGGTTGCCTTACAGGTACCCTTTAAGACATCTCATGAATGTCAGTTAACTGATTCTTCTTGATGTCATAAATGTGAAAAACTGCTTTATTAAACACTTATCATTTTTAAAAATACAGAAAATAATATAGAATATAAGAATGCATGATCAACATAAAAATAATGACATACTGGAGTTTTGTGATTGTAAAAATATTTTTTTGGCAGCATTTGATTTTTTTTTTAAAGAAATAAAAACTAATATCACTTGCTGTGTTTTCATTTTCCTCTTGAATACTTTCACAAAGGAAAAATTGTTTTTGGACTTATATTTTGTATCCCTAAGGGAAAAGCTTGTTTGCTGATTCATTTACTGTATATACCTGATTATCATTTAAATAGCTATTTCTAGATACGCTCTATACTAAGACTCATGCACTCTTGTGATTTTTCTTTCTTTTTGAAGATTGGAAGTACCGTGTTCTTTAGATGTCGGAAAGGCTACCATATTCAAGGTTCAACTACACGTAATTGTCTTGCTAATTTAACATGGAGTGGAATTCAACCAGAATGCATTCGTAAGTAATAAAATAATATAATATAATATGCATGTTGTTATATTGTGCTTGTTATAGACAATTTTTGCTGTTATCAAAAGCAATGTTTGATTACTAAAGTAGATTAATCAAGGAACAATTTCATAGACGGATTACAATTACAATTACAATAAATCAAGCAAACTGAAAATATAACCTCATTATGATATTAAAGTAAAATAAAACCTAAATCATAAACAGACCTCAAAACATATGAGTATATTAGCAACCAATTGCAATGCCAACCTTTCTAAATAAAATACCCCCAGGACTAATAGCCAATCATCACCACTGATGTTAGAAAACTTTGAACAAATAAAGCAGTAAAGTTGTCTGCATGGTAGGCAAAATACTTTGGGTACAGGAAGGTCAATTTTTTATTGTCACACTACTTGAAAATGGTATGATAGAAAAGAAAGGGAAGGCAGACAAATATTCCTTGCATCATAAACGCTACAATGAATTAACATCACAAATAAGTTCTGATATTATTATTAAAGGATCACTCTATGCATCATAACACCTTTTCATAATAGCAAAGGTTATAGTGCATAGAGTATCGTGCTCCTCCTTTCTCTTCCCAGAGAGGCCTATAGCTCTAGAAATCATGTTATGTATATTATGTCTATTTAAGAAAGCTTGATTATTATTATTTTTTATAATGCGCTAACAAATGCTGTAGTGCTGTACAATGGGTGGAGTAACAGACACACATTTGTAACCAGGCGAGTTGGACTCACAGGAACAGAGGGATTGAGGGTCCAGCTCAATGAGCTTACATGCTAGAGGGAGTGGGGTATTGTGACACAAAAGATACAGGTAGGGTAAAAAAGTAGGTTGCTAGGATAGTATTCACTGAGTGTTTTGTTTTGATGACAGTTGCAGGAGATAAATTAGGGTGCAGGGAGAGAAAGCTGTTCACAGTTTAATTGATATGCTTTCCTAAAGAATTAAGTTTTCAAAGATTTTCTGAAAGACTGTAGAATGGGTGAAAGTCTAGCAGAGAGGGGAGGAGCATTCCATGGGGATGGTGATAATGATAATGTTGACTCTTTTTTTAGAACTGTATTGCTATTCCAGATAGCTAGTATTTTTAGTTCATTACATCGGAAATCCAAGCAGGATACTTAAGAACTATATTTTATCATAGACTATTGTGGAAAAGAAAATGTTGGGTATGAAATTGTGAGTCTTGTTTTGATTGGTGTCAATCCCCTGTACTAATTATGAGTAGTTGTATATATTTATAATTGAATGCAGTTGCATTGCCTCCCTGTTCTATGTATTGACTATGCTTTTGATATCTTTGATTTCATTAATTCATTGATACTCCTTACCTGCTAACCCCACTTAAAATATTTCACTATGTTTAGTTAAACATGTAGCCAGGGGCGTTGCTAGGTTCCAGAAAGATCTCGGGCTTGAGCTGAGATGAAACCCTTGTAGCCTCCCTAGATTAATAGGGAGGTGAGATAAGGCATGCCCTGTAACTACTTTTTTCTATTCCATGTCCACTTCTCTCTACTCATGAAAAGTGTGCTGTAGATGCTCCGTAGGATCTCAATAAAGGTGTAGTCAGAAACAAGCACATGCTACACAGCCAGATATTGAATGCGATCCTACCATACTAACCAATTACGAGAGTTGTGGGGCAAAGTACTATTCTGCAGCATCCCCTCAAAGAAGCCACTTGGAGGCACAAACCCTACCCCTTAAGTAGCCTGGTGGAGCTCTATCCTGATGACCTTTCTTTTTATAATAGGTATTTGCTTTACAAAATAACTGCCTGATGTAAAATGAAAAATAATTAAACACTAATATATTCCAGCCCCCTTCATCCACTGTAGAGGTCCAGGGTCCACATCTAGAGCTTCAGCTCCCAACTATCCTACCTGTGCATGTAGCAATGATGCAGCTGTGGATTTTCCCCTGGATAGCCTCTTCTGGCATTTTGCTATACTTAACCTTATTATCTCTATAGTGAAATACCTTTAGACTAGCTATGCATATGGTCTTTGAGCAAAACAAGGTTGCATTTTCCCTGGCTATGCCTATTGAAGACATGATGACCTTACAATAGTCTTTATCTGCTAAATCAGATTCCTTCTAAAGTTATCCTCTAATGCCTTATGTGTGGATTGTGTAATTTTTTTTTCCATTTTACAAAAAGTGCAGAATGGAAATTGGTATTTTTATAAATTACCTTTGTTACATCCCCCAGGCTGTCAATTTAATATTTTATCAAGCTACTTCCTGGTTGCTTTGCTCAGCAGAGCTAAGCACAAGGGGAATGCAATTGCACAAAGTTCCTGCATTTCAAACACTTGTCATTGAGTTCCATTGGGAAGTCTGTAATTGGAAAGCCACGGAAAAACTGGGCTGAATTAGAAGAAACATCTGCCACTTTTGAAATCTGTTTTTAGATATGCCTACAATTAAAAATATATAATTATGAAATGTTTTTGTTGGATGTATATCTAATAAATAGTGATTTTGATTTTATTTTTTGTATTTGGGAAGTGTAGTAGAACAGGACCAGTTGTCTGATTTACACCAATGGGATGTAACAAAGTTAATTGATAAATGTACCAATTTCTATTGAAATCTGACTTTTTTGTAAAATTAAAATTTGGCCACACTCTTCACGCATAAAGCATGTAAGCTAATTAAAGTGATTTAGGTGTTTGGGGTGTTCCTTTAAATTTAACTAGATATTTCAGTTTGAATAAAATAAGATGCATTGTGATTGCACAGCTGAAAAAAATGAACTTGACTCCTGTACTCTCCCAGTGAGTTCTGAACTTCAAACAACAACTCCCAAATAGTATGGCTATATTAACAGCTTCATTTGTTCTCTATCCAGCTGTTAGCAAAGTAGAGCATCTGTCAATGTCATTATACACTGACCACACTATGCTCTTTATAGAGAGACATACTTGGCAATTTTGGACTGCTCTAACCCACTCTGTGATGTAATACGTGATATGAATTCATGTGAAAAATACAAAAAAAAAGAAAAAGAAAAACAACTAATAAAGAGAACATATGTCCACTTTACCATGTGAAGCAATATGTTTTGCATCTCAAAGTGACACACTATAATGTAATATTAGCACATTGCTCAGTCAAGCAAAGTAAATGAATCGGTTTTATAGCAAACATCTTTATAATGTGATTTGTGCTTCTTTGCAAATTTTAACCATATAGAAAATTGCACCCAAAACATTGGTTTCTCTGTAGAGACATTTTATAATTTAAATAATTAAAAGAGTATTTCTAAAAATGTCGAGTGCTTATGTTCATTCCGTTTTTTCACACTGCAATATTTCATCTTCTTATTGACATTTTTCAATCTAATCTTTAACACTTTTTTCATCATCTACAGCTCATGCATGCAGGCAGCCAGAAACACCTGCTCACACAGACGTGAGAGCGATAGATCTACCTACCTTAGGATATACTTTAATTTACATCTGCCAGCATGGATATTTTCTTGCCGGCGGATCAGAGCACAGAACTTGTAAAAGTGATATGAAATGGACAGGAAAACCACCCATTTGTAAAAGTAAGTTTTCAAATATAGTTTTTAAAATGTTTGTGCTTTTTTATTTCTTTGCAGTTTTTCGCATTATTGTTGACAGCCTTTTTAACCATTAACATCTATTACTAGATAATAATAGTATAAAAAGATTCATACATTGAAAGTTAACATTTAAGATAAATGATAACCCAAGGTAAGAATGGCACTTGTATAGTCATAAACAATACTTAAAGGAATCCTAATGAAAAATACATGTGCTTTATGTAAGATGTGTTCCGTATTCTTTTGAAAATACTACCCCTTATATTATTTGTATGTGTGTGTACATTTATTAATAATTATAATGCACATTTTGTTATTTTTGAAATCTCTTATAGTTTAATATTTTCAATTAAAACATGTCAAGTTAACACATTAAGAGAAATTTATTTCCATAGAGAAGTGAGAACTGTGAGCCTTTTAAATTGTTACCACTTTAGTTCACCTCCTTTAACTAGCTGTTAAAATTAAGTCCACTAAGGTAAGCTACTTGCCAAAGTATCACTATTAGCTTAATTATATTTAATCATTTAATTTACTAATTTGATTTGTGCCACCATTAAAATATGGTGCATGTTTCACTCTTGTTACTTAGAGTTAAAAAGTTTTAGGGAGTTTTTAGTCACCTAAACAACTTTAGCTTAATGAAGCAGTTTTAGTGCATAGATCATGCCTCTCAGGTTTCACTGCTCAATTCACTGCCATTTAGGAGTTAAATCACTTTGTTACTGTTTATACAGCCATTGCCACACCTCCCCTGACTATGATTGACACTGCCTGCATGAAACAAAATTGTTTTCACTTTCAATCAGATGTAATTTACCTTAAACAATGTTATCTCTTGCTCTGTAAATTGAACTGTAATCACAGACAAGAGGCTCTTGCAGGGTCTAGCAAGCATTAACACAGCAGGGGATAAGAACATCTAAATTAAATAGAACTTGCAATAAAGGAAGGATAAGCATTAGATTACTTTTTACAGGAAGTGTTTATGAAGGCTGTGCAAGTCAGATGCGGAGAGGTGTGACTAGGGTTCATAAACAAAGTGATTTAACTAAATGGCAAAGAATTGAGCAGTGAGACTGCAGGGGCATGATCTATGCAGCAAAACTGTTTCATTCAGCTAAAGTTGTTTTGGTGACTGAATTATAGTGTCCCTTTAATAACAACAAACTGGTAAATGCACAGACTAAGATCTTTTATGTAAAAGTAGAAAATCTATGGTTCTAGAATGCTTGGAAATATTCATGAATACATTTTCTATTTTTAGGCAAAGGACTCAGGGAAATTAATGCAACAGCCACAAAAACTCCAGGTTTGTCTTTTTTTTTCAGTAAGTGTCTATAGTATGTGAAAAATTAAAATATTGCATAGATGTAAATCTTGAGGCCACCGATACACGGTATGTGATACACAGTATTATAGCACTGAGAACAGTGTTCCCACCTGTCAGTAATTTCCAGAAGGTATCTACCCTTTCATGGCTAATAGTAAACTTCATTTTTGGGCACACATATATACAAATTACACATATATTCTCAGGTAGACATACATACAAATTCTCGCACACACATTCTTATACGCACACACATTCTCATGCACCCACATAGGAACACACATATACATTCTCACACATGCATTCTTTCTCACACAGACCAATCCACACACACACATATAAACACTTACTCTCACACAAAGTCACTTAATCATATACATACTCTCTCACACACACATATGAATTTACTTTTTTTTAGCAGATCCACCTGGCCTTTCTAACTTTCCCTCTTTCTCTTGGAGGGCTTAATTGGATCCTCTCCATAGAGGATATTGTTGGCTGCTGTGATCTCTGTGCACTACCTCCCTGTGCTCTACAGTTTTCCTGTGCTCCATGTGCTCCATGTGCTCCTTGTAGTAATGCCTAATCTAGAGTGACATTATATTCTGGCTATGGTGCCACTACTTGGTGTGTGGGGGAGCTGTGCAAGAAGAGCACACTAAGTACATAGCTACCTCATCATGTTCCTGATCCGTATGTATAGGAATAATGGCTATATGGGTAGCCAGGTGAATACTCTGCCTAAGTGTGGGACCTTGTAAGATGCTGGGCTTCCTCTATGTGTCAGACCCTCAGTCCATAACTGAGTGCTGACTGGTCAGTCCACCCCTGATTATATCATGTGTCACTGCTCAGTACATCACTGATGTCCACATGCCAACCTCAACACAATTCAACATTCCCTAATCAGAAATCTCTTCTCTGGAAGAAAAGACATATGACTATCAACCAGTACATGGAGAAGTGTGTTCTTTCACGTCCAGCTTTACTATATCTGGAACCATGTTGTTCTTCTACAGATGCATAGGCAGTTCATGAAATATGTTATGTTAATACAGTTTTCCTACAGGTATAAATCCTGACATTTTAGCATTGTGTTTGGCTGATATTGTAAATTCTTCCGGCAGCACCATATCTTTTCCTTCTGTTTTATGCTTTATGCCTTCTTTTCTTATGATATGTTGGTATGAAAGATCTGTAATGTTTTACTATATTGTTTTCATCATGTTAATAGTGTGAATTGCTTTTCAATGCCTTCTGTACAAAATGTAAAAACGATAATGTTCTTAGAGACAGATAGTAAATATAAAAATTGATACACATTTAGCCAGACAGAGGTAATTCAACAAATATGAATTAATAAATCAAAACTTAGATGATCCACGGCAAATTAAAATGTGGTGTTAACAATATCACACACTATTTTAAGTTACCGCACAGATTTTTTTTTTCATTTTAAATGTAATTCTCACACAATATTATGTATGATTCTAGTCCTAGATTGCTATAGCCCCAGGTAAAGAGGCACTCTGTCATTACATGAAGATTCATATTGATTTTATTTTCTGCAAGGTTTATTTGTTTTGTTTTGTTTACTGGGCTTAAAGCAGTATTAATTGATTCAATATATACTCCCTCACTTGTCTTCAAATATGTTCTCACAACTAGCAAGTTAATTTAATTCTTTCCAGACTATATTTGATATGATGTTACTATAAATACCAGCATTTGCCTTCTGCTGAATTTGTCATAACTTCAATTTTATTTTGTTTTCAGTTCCCTCAGATGTGTTTTTCATCAATTCTGTATGGAAAGGATTTTATGAGCATCTTGGGAGGCAACATTCAGCAACCTTAACAGTAGACTGGTTCAATAACACAAATAGGAAAGTAAATGGAACATTATTGGATGCTCACAACAGCGAGCTAAAGTTATCAGGTAAGTTTCAAAACAAGAAGGGAGAGATGGAAAGGAAGGTTTAGGAATGGCTATTCTGGTGTTGATATTTAAAGAATTTGGCCACAAGCAGGAGCTTTTTTACATTTTTGTTCTTTCAACATGTAAACATATGTGTCATATAGACTCTTGATCCTGAAGGCAACATTTCATTCCTAAATGGATTTTATAGTTTTCACTGGGTAAACATTGGTATATAAAGTCCCTGAGTGCAATAAGTATTAATTTCTTTATTGCTTCTCCTTCTTAGGAGTTTACAAGAAAGAAGAAGCCCATTTACTCCTGAAGGTTTTTCAAGTTAAAGGACCATCAGATGTTTTTGTAAAAAAGATTGAAAAAGAAACATTTGCATTAGATGGTTATGTAAGTATCTATGTAAGGTGACATTTTCAGGTAATGCATTTGTGTAACAAATGATTCTGTATATCCTTGTAAAATACTTTATATGTATAAGCAAGGAAAATCTTAAAACTAAATTAAAATCTTTGAAGTTTGGAGTAATTTTGATCAAAAGAAATATAATTATGTGTAGAATATTAGCTATGAAGATGGTGAAGACATGCATGGAAGTGTAATTAGAGAAGGTAAAAATGGTTCTAAATGCAGCTCTAATGAGAAGAATAGTATTTACAGTACAATTAATTACAATATCTTCTTAAATCCTAGGAGAATTTGATGGGATGGTCTATACACTAAGTGATAAGTTGCAACAGTTTTGCAATTAAATTGCACATAATCAAGGAAAACAGCTACCTTAAAGAAAAACCTCAAAAAGAGTTAGAATGTATTTCACTCAACTCAGAATATGAATCTTAACTGAAAAATATGGGTATAATAGCAAAACCAATACAATTTCATTTTAGTGTGTGATAAAAAGGACATTATTCAGTGCGAGATATTAAATCTGAGAACAGTACCTAGTGCCAAGTTGAATTTAAATAGACATGCATTAATACATTTGAGGACTCTTTTGAGGATTTTATATCGAAAGCTGATTATCATACTACTGAATTTCCAAACAACAAATAAATAAAAAATTACATGAGTCAACTTGCTGCAAATTATGTTAATGGGCATACTATTAAAAAGGAAAATGTGATTAAAAAGATAATCTTAATTGATTTCCTTAAGAATCCCTAAGATGCAGGCAAAGGCTAAAATCAGCCTCTGTATGACGGAACAGGGATCTGCAAGACACTAATCTCTTCACACAGCTTTTATACCCAATCAACAGCTTGGAAACACATTGTCTATTAAGGGCTGGTGGAAAATATACACGATGTAGTAAGACCAGTGGAGCACTGAGTCCTTAGTGCAGTTATTGTAATTCTCTTGGAATTGATGAGTAATTTGGCATTTTTGTGCCAAGGAACTGGACATCTCACTGTCACTGTATTTAAGATGATACATTTTTAAATATTAGGGTGATTGGATATTTTCCCTTTAGCCCATTCTTGAACATGTCAACCACAAAAAGTGTGTATAACTTAATTTTGTTAGGACATCTTGAACTCTAGTTAATTTGTATTAATTTCTAACCTAATGGAAAAAGTAATATTTTATTTTATTTATTGTATTTTATTGTATATACATATTTATTTTTTACAATAAACCCATAAATAGATTAACTAAACCAGGCTTTCATGCTTAGCCTACATGCCTTCCCACTACATAATAAAATGAGGGGTTAGGTAGATGCCAGACATATTTTAATTAGCCCTTCTTTTCCAACCACACAATTTAACCCATCACAATCTGTACATTGTAAAAGATTAACATAGAGCCAATCGAGGTGATTCTAAGGGACCCATGCACTATTTTTTTAAAATATTCATGGACTAGTCAAACAAGGTCAAAAATTAAGGAAAAAATGTTCAGGGCATATTTCAAAGATAACTCGGTTCTTGAAAAAGTCAATTATATTAAAATATTTATTCAATTCAGATAACTTTAGACATATTACATTTCATACATATTGAAGGCTCTGAATAACCAACATTTTTGCTGAATTTACAGGAACAAATGTGTCCTTTAGTACATTAACCGCCATGTCAACAATTCACTAAAGTCAACTCAATTACAAGGACACATATTACAAGTAAATGGTACTGTCTAGCCAATTAAAGACATGTTGGACTGAAAAATCATCCAAATTGCTGCTGCTGTGGCAGAACATTTGCTATTCAAAAAAGCTCAATTTCACAAAAACACTTCGGAAGTCAAATATAAAGCTTTGCCTTAAACAAAAACATTAATAACATAGATTTACATACTATACTGTATTGTTTTCTTTGGTCAGATCTGCCATCCTGCAAAATACCGTACTGAACTTTCAGAAGAAAAAAACTGCATGTAGTAAAATGTTGTCAGGTAGAATTCAAATTATAAGTTTTTTTTAGTGACAACATTTTTTGCTGTGTATTAGTGTTAGTCAGGAATCAGTAAATGTGTGCAATACAATTATGAATTTAATAGATGAATTTTGCTTTGTTTGAGTTGTTCACTCCTTGTCAGGCATTAAAGTGATGCATTAAACTCATTCTCTTTTCCTGCATAAATCTGTATTTGTAGTTTGTTCAAGAAGAAAAACTTGAGACAAGGTGAAACTACATGAGATTGCAAAAATAAATAAATAAAAAAATTGTATATATATATATATATATATATAAGGCCATACAATATATATAGGAATATATAGGGTCATACAAATATATATATGACCCACAAATCCAGACATTGTTTACACTATTTAACAATGTCTGAATTTTGCTAACCAGTCTATAAATAAGCCTGAATTTGAAACAGATTTCAGCTGAACCAAATGCTGGCAAATAGCTAAAATTTGGACCTGAATTGTTAAAATTTAGACCTGAACACCTCAGATCCTGGTCAGGATTTTAAAGGTCTGAACTATTTGCCCACTTAAAGTGTTGGCAGTCTGCAGCCAAATAGTTATAAAAAAACTAAATCTCAGTAGCAAAATGGTTAATAATTTGGCAACTACATGTTACAAAAAACAATTACCCATGTATTACTATAAGGGTGGTTTTCAACTTCCTTATGTCCCTACCTATCATATGAGCCCCTCAAGAAACATAATGAGATTTCAATCTGGAAAAAGCCTTTCTAAAAGCCTTTCCAATGCTTTACATTCTCAGAGAATTCTACGATTGGTTGGCTTGTAAGCAGTGGCATACACACATTCCATGGGGCCCCGGTGCATGCATACATACTGACACGCATACATACACACAGAGACATGTACATACACAGAGACACATATAGACAGACAGACACAGACAGACACATACACATAGCTGTGTACATTTTGAGATTCTGATTTTTAGTGGTGTATCCTGGTTTTGTGCTGCCCTAGGCACACTAACACACACACACTAACACACACACTTTTTTTTTTAATTCAACCTTTTTAATTCAGCCTCCTTACCTTTGGGAATGCTTGGGGGTTCTCCCTTTCCCTGGGGTCCAGTGGCTGCTAGGCGGACAGCGCTGGCGAGGGAGCACTGATTAGTGAGCCCTCTGCTCAGCTCCCTTGTGTGCCGCAGAGTGATGCCAGGAGCCAGAATATGACATCATATTCCGGCTCCCGGCATCACTCTGCGGCACGCGAGGGAGCTGAGCAGAGAGCTCAGGGGGAAGTGCTACCTCGCCAGCGCCGCCCGACCGACCGGAATTTTAATTAGCTGCAAGGATAACAAGACATTTGCCCTGGGCATTTGGGGGCTGCTTTTTTGACACCCCCTGGAAAATGCCGTCCAAGGCAAATGCCTTGTTTGCCTCATGGCTAATACATCCCTGCCCACAGGTGGGGCATTTTCTCAGCCCAATCCTAAGAGAATGGGGCTTTTCTAGTGTGCCACTAGTTTATAGTTACAGTGAGTAGTTACTGGATGCTCACTGTTCAGTAGATATGCCCTCAACCCCCGCATTGACAGGTGGGGGCATAATAGTAGCTACAAACCTCCCCTATATTGACCCACAACGGCTTATCCTTTTTTTTCTTTTCTTTTTTGTTATGTGGTGGCTTGCTAGCAAGTGCTGGCCAGCCACCACATCTATAACCTTTGCTTCTTTTATTTTTAATTAGCACTACCAAAGCAAACAGTACTTCAAATTATTGTTCACTTTCAAAAATAATAATTTCCGAATATGCTCTCTGCGCTCTCTCTCTCTCTCTCTCCCAATGTTTGTATAAATTCTGAACCCTATACTTTGTATCGGGATCAGATTTGAAAACCACTTATTTTAACCATTTCATGACCTGAGTATTTACTTTTTAATCATACATCCATGTAAAACTCTGATGGACTAGTGGCTGGAGAGGGATGGGACTGATGAGTTGCGTTTTAGCACGTCATTGCTGCAATTCTGTCTGATGCTTTTTCTTAGGCTAATTTGGGGACATCATATACTTGCATTGCTTTTAATAGACCCCTTATCCAGAAAAAGCAATGCATTGAAAAATTCATCATAAAAGTGATATTTCAGGCAGTCTCTTTCATGCCTACATCATTAAATATATCTATTAAAAATATAATATATTGTAATATTGGTGTATATAGGAAATCACTTTTTACTCTAATAGTAAGATAGGTTTAGTTTTATACTATTTTACAAAATGTTTAAAATATTTCTGTTACTTGTCTGCTTCTTTAATACAGGTATCATCTGGAAGAGAAAAGGGTGTTTTTAATTACCAAGGAGATATACAGTATAAGGATTTTGGCAAATTTATATTTCA
Organism: Pelobates cultripes; assembly: GCA_933207985.1. NCBI lineage: Eukaryota > Metazoa > Chordata > Amphibia > Anura > Pelobatidae > Pelobates > Pelobates cultripes. The sequence continues at coordinate 136,923,568 of OW240913.1, read as the reverse complement.
AAGACAAAGTAAGAATATATATTGTATTGTGCCCATTTATATAAACACATTTCTTATGCTCAGACATATAAAGTATGAGCTTAGATATAGGTATTGTTTTTTATATACATTATTCTAGTCATATTGTATTAACATAGCAAATCATTTTATATTATGAATTCTCATATCCAGAACTTGTATAAGCCAGAAGCAGAGGAGTTTTGTGTGTCGGAATGATAGCTATAACAAGGTTCATTTTATTTTATGAGGAAAAGTTTGAATTGATTTTACAGAGAATATATTGTTTATGGTTCAGTATTTTACTGTGCATTTGCTTTACACGAAATATTGAAGTCTAATTTAGCATGCTTTGTAACAAACTGTCAGTATGTCTAAAATCATGTCATCATACATCCCTTTGCAGCTGACAGGTTAATTTTCATCTATATACATCATATAAACACATACATACAAGATATTGAATTGAATTCCTGCCTTCTTTGTAATTATATTGAGTAGTTCCATGACTTATTGTTTTGTATTGATGGATAGATAATTTGAGTTTCGAACACTGGGTTCATTTAAATATAAGAGCCTCTAAATTTTAAAGAATCAAACCATGTACACTTATTGCAAATTACACACAAGAGAAAAAAACATTTATTTTTTTCTTGGAACAACAGTCTGCTTTATCAAACAAGTCTTGAAGAATATTTGCTTACTCTCCAATTCCCTGGCACAACAGTACATGGTAAGGGGATATAGTTTTACTCATTCAGCTGAGCTCCTGGATCCCCTTAATTAATACAACCATGGTGACCTTTCTATCCTTGATGTCAAGCCTTGGAACAAGAGAGCTGTCTACTTGGTAGTACACATTACTTTTCTGCTCTCTGTTTTTGCACGGTGTTGTATATCTCAGGTACATGTGCCATTTACCAAGTTGAGATGGAGCTTGATGAAAATCCATGCTATCTATTGAACTGTTCTCTTGATCTTCTAATGAACACCAGGGACATTCAATGCTAGCTATCTCTCTCATCACATCCCATACTGATTACTTAGAGTAGAAGCAGAAGAAGAGGGGGGTAACTTACTTAGTGAATGTAAAGATATGTGAGCGTTTGAATTGCTTTGAGTGTTTGTTAGTGTGACTAGGGCGTGAATGTGGATAGGTACGAGTGGGAGTCTATTAAATAGGTGTTTGAGCAAGGCAAAATATTAAATTGTATAATGCAAAGTGGAGCACACCCTTCAAATGATTTTCAGTATGTACAATTCACATCAAATTCACAAAGAGAACGAGTTTATTAAATTGACTGTGGGCAAGTTTTTTTAACCATATTCAGTGGCCAGCCATTTTAATATTTAATACTTTCTGTTCCCTTTCTGAGCTTCCCTGTTACTCCTAGCTATCTTTTGATCATTTCATAAATCTATCCATCAATACATCAATGTTTTAAAATCTATCATCTATTTTTTTTTCAATGTAATAGCCAGTGTAAATAGCCAGTGTAAGTAAATTCATTTACACTTAGAAAAGCACTTTTAGGATATTTGATATTTACTTTAAAAGCTCACAGGTTGTCTTTCAAGTGTAGCTTAACAGCCAGTGGATCTACAGTATTTTCCAACTGTAAATGCTTCAAATGCATGACACAAGTGAAATAGCAGGTGTAAGCCTGCCAATTATAGCTGCAAATAGAAACCCAATATTGCTGTTTGTATTGAGAAATTAGTGGGAAAAATAACATGGCAAGCTGTGTGATCTTGGCATGTCCTAAGACAGACCTGATTGGCTCTTTCACACTGAGATGGTCAGATCTCTCCATGCACAAGAGTTTTTTAAAAAAGATTCAGAGTTTAGTAAATAAAGCCTGTGGAGTCCATCAGAGATGTTTGTGAAAGTACAAACACGTGTATCTGGTTTTCCTTAATATTATTTCTTTAGATAATGAAAAATGCTGTTTCTTTAAACCTTTACACTTATGAATCATACACAGTAATTATGGATGGCAACATTTTCAGTAGCAGTCAATATAGAATAAATTCTTAAGTGAGAAAATTGTTAACTACATGCAGTAGAATAATAGATTGTAAGTTACAGCATATTTACATCCATTCAACAGTATATTATCCAATTTCAAGAAGTGGAGCGAAGATTCAGGTGAAAAACCCCATACCTCATGCACAGAGAAAAATCAAATAGCAATAATACTTATAATCCCAATGGATGGCCATCACAAAATCAGGGTCGTATAGTACATGTAAAAGAAAACTGAGAAATAGCAATAAAAGTGCAGATCTGTATGGAATCTTTGCTGCACTTACAATAATTATGATGTAGTCAAGTTCAATATGCTAGCTAATAGGCTAGTGATAAAAATGTATTTAAACCCAAAGGTTAAAAACAATGCAGTAGAAATATAGTTAAAATATGGTAAAACAAGAAATGCAAACAGGCTGCCGCTTACAAGATTGAATGGTGAGTATGACGGTACATGTATCCATTACAACCATGCTCAATTACAATGGGAATTACCCATGTGGAACTGTAGTCTCGGCGGCTTCCGTCTGGTGGAGTTGTAATATTAGCTGTGTGGATGCCATTCGTATTTCCCGGGAGTATAAGTATTATTGCTATTTGATTTTTTTCTGTGCATGAGGTATGGGGTTTTTCACCTAAACATCGCTCCACTTCTTAAATTTGATAATATGTTCTGAGATGTGGAGAAGGGTGTCGATCAAAGTATGTAGCTGAATTTTTATCATAGTTTTTCATTTGATTATTGTTCTTATAAGATGGACACTAGGTTCCTTTTCCCCATTTAAGGCCCAGTTGTTATATATCTCAGTTCCTTACATTCAAAAGTATAGTTGAATTGACTAAAACAGTGTTATAGAAAAAGAGTAAAAACAAGATTAGGACCATCCTCAAGTCTGTTAGAATTGCTAGAAAGTGGTATCTTCAACTCTCCATATTTGAAAGGAAAGACTGACAAAAATGTCCTTTTGTAGGTGATATCATAAAGCCTGATCCAACATACTCCACCTCAAACCTTTTAAACTATCTTTAGTGGCAGAATTAATGTAGAGAAGGCCCTGGTGCCAGGAATTTGTTTAGGCCCTCCTCTAGTGCAAGTTTACTTAAAAGGTAGATCTCCATATGTTGAAAAACTCCCACAATGATGTGCTGGCTGGGGATCTACCATTTGCCCATCGTTGCAGAGTTGTTTCTGTAAACAGTGTTTGTGTGTTTGAAAGTAAGTATGCTTTTATGTGCAATATGTGTGTGTTCATGTAGGGGTGCATTTGTAAGTACTGTTGACATTGGAATGCAGTGTAGTACTTATTTGTAATGTTTGCATTTGAATGCAGGGGTGTGTTTGTAATTAGTGTTTTTAAATGCAGGTGTATTTTTGTGTGCAGTGTTCGTGTTTGAATCAAAGGCTGTTTGTATTTAGTTTTGTTATTTTAAAACAGAGGTATGTTTGTATGTCATGTTGGCTTTTAAATGAGAGTTTACACTTGTGTATAGTATTAGTGTTTGAATGAAGGGAAGTTTTGATGTATAATTTTGGTGTTTGACTGTAGTGGTTTGTTTGTATGTAGTGTTAGCATTTAATTGCACACATTGAATGTACACATATACACATTCACTGCCACATACGAAACATAGTTACACAGATGCACATTGACACACAGAGATACATACATTGACACATACACACCATTCAGATTCACGTATATACACACACTGACACATATACAGAGGCAACTCTCTAATTAGTCAATTTAGGCCCTAAATCGCCAGGGCAGACTGTGTCAGGTCTTCAGTCAGTGACCAAGTTTGGATTCCAATATTGTTGAATGGGTAAGGCAGTGGCTGAATGACAGGCAACAGAGGGTTGTAGTCAATGGAGTATATGCGAAGCATGAGCTTGTCACCAATGGGGTACCTCAGGGATCTGTACATGGACCCAATCTCTTTAATATTTTTATTAGTGATATTGCAGAAGTTCTTGATGGTAAGGTATGTCTTTTTGCTGATGATTCTAAGATATGTAACAGGGTTGATGTTCCAGGAGGGATAAGCCAAATGGCAAATGATTTAGGTAAACTAGAAAAATGGTCAGAGTTGTGGCAACTGACATTTAATGTGGATAAGTACAAGATAATGCATCTTGGACGTAAAAACCCAAGGGCAGAGTACAAAATAGAGTCCTAACCTTAACATCTGAGGAAAGGGATTTAGCGGTGATTATTTCAAATGACTTAAAGGTAGGCAGACAATATAATAGAGCAACAGGAAATGCTAGCAGAATTCTTGGTTGTATAGGGAGAGGTGTTAGCAGTAGAAAGAAGGAAGTACTCATGCCACTGTACAGAACACTGGTGAGACCTCACTTGGAGTAGTGTACGCATTGCTGGAGACCATATCTCCAGAAGGATATTGATACTTTAGAGAGAGTTCTGAGAGGTGCTACTAAACTGGTTCATGGATTGCAGGATAAAACTTACAAGGAATTTTAAAGGAACTTAATATGTATAGCTTGGAGGAAAGACGGGACGGGGGGATATGATAGAAACATTTAAATACATAAAGGGAATCAACACAGTAAAGGAGGAGACTATATTTAAAAGAAGAGAAACTTCCACAACAAGAGGACATAGTCTTAAATTAGAGGGGCAAAGGTTTAAAAATAATAGTAAGAAGTATTATTTTACTGAGAGGGTAGTGGATGCATGGAATAGCCTTCCAGCTGAAGTGGTAGAGGATAACACAGTAAAGGAGTGGGATAGGCTTGAGGCTATCCTTACTATAAGATAAGACTAGGGACTAATGCAAGTATTTAGAAAATTGGGCAGACTAGATGGACCGAATGGTTCTTATCTGCCATCACATTCTATGTTTCTGTTTTTCCCACACACTATACACCTCTTCCACACACCACACCCCCTTCCCTCAAAGTATAATCCCCTCCTTCACAGTATCACCCTTTCCCTCACAGTATCACCCCCTCGCTCACAGTATTACCCCCTCAAACATACAGTCACCCCTTCCTCACAGAATTACCCCACCCCTCACATCCTCCCACACATCCTCCCACACTCCATCACTCACAGTATTAACCCCTCCATCACATCACTTCAATCACTCACAGTATCACCCCCCTCCTTCACAGTATCATCCCCTCATTCACAGTATTACACCTCCACACACCCACTCCCTTTTTACCCCTCCCTCACACCATTACCCACTCTCACACAGTATAACCCCCTTCCCTCAACTCACTCATACACATAAACACCATCCCACACACAAAGTGTCACCCCGTGTCACACAGTATCAGCCCCTCCCTCACAGTATTACCTCCTCACACACATCCTTCCTCACACCATCACCCCCTCACAGTATTACCCTCCTCCCTCACAGTATTACCTAATACTGTCACACTCTGCCACACTCACCCTGTCACATTAACCTCCCTTAATCCTTTCACACCCCCTTCTCCAACCATGCCACCTTCACCCCAGCCCTGTGATACTCACACCCCAACTATACCACACTTACCATGTCTCATTAACCCCTCCAATCCTGTCACACTCATCGATCGTCCCCTACCAAGCCACAGTTGCCCTGACACACTTACTTCCACTCACCCTGTCACACTTGCTCATCAAACCATGTCATACTTGCCCCTCCCTCATTCTCTCTCTCAGCCCACCGCCACTGTCCCATTTACCACCTTCAGTCTGTCACACTCTTCCTGCCACTGGTACCCCTTTACTCATCTTGTTACAGTCACCAACTGAAGACATTTATCATACACACACAGTCATGAAACATAGTTTTGCCATAAACACCGTACACAAAAGCCACAGGTAGATCCCCATACATACAACACAATTCAAGCAGCTACCCCATACACATACAGACCCAGACAAAAATGCATACATGCTCACAGAGACATGCATTCTCACGCGCAAGGGTACTCTCTGTCAGACACACACTCTCAGGCACATACACATGTAGACAGTGCAAGACACACTCAGAAATACACACAGAGAGATACACATTGTGACTTTATGTCTGTATTTGTCAATGTGTGTGTCTCTGTGCATCAGTGTGTATATATGTGCATGTATTGGTGTGTTTGTGTCTGTGGTTGCAATTTGATGGTGGTATGGTATGGGCAATGCAAAGGTAAAGTGGCAACATATATAATATACATACAAATACAATACAAGGGATAATATATATGTGAAAAAAATATAGAATATGTGGGGAAATGTCTGTAGCATTGTTTTTTTTTATCTGTACCTTTATTTAGTAATTTTTTATTTTTTTTTTATTTTCATTTTTGTTTTCAATAACTCCTTCACACCAGTACTTATGTATAAGCGACTGCCAGGCTAAGCATCCATACTCCACAATCGTCCATAAGCGATTAGCATAATTGCAAATTAAATGTATGTATTGCAAATTAATTTTGTTTGCAAATTATGCCACAACTACAGGCAGAGAGCTCACAATGCAGGGGCCCAGGAAGCTGCGACACTGCAAGCTTCTGAACAATTAATGCAGAGACTAACTCTCTGTATCCATCGCTGCAAGCCCGCTTTTCAATATAGCGACTGCTCCTTATACACACACAAAATGCAACCCTATTTTTTCACTTTGGATGTTAGTGGGGCCTCGTGTTTGAGTTTTGCCTCATACACTCTAGGGCCGCCTCAGCATTTGCACACACACTTTACTGTTGTCTCTTTCCTCTTTTATGCAACCATTAAATCAAAACAGCCAATAAACCAACTTTCCACTGGGGTATAAAAAATGGCTTGTAAAGGCCACAGATCTATCGTCTGCAGCCTTTGCAAACCCTCCCCTTCTTCCCCAGCCTAGACTTTTTATTGCTGTCCAACCACAGACTTCCCAGTGCAATTCTTTAGGAAGTCTTTACAGGCAGTTGCTCCAGTAAGCTAAGCAAACAGAAAGTAACAGGACCTGTTGTTTGATTGACAGCTGGGGAATGTAGCAATATAAATTTATAGCAGTGCCAATCTCTAGTGAAAATTAAAAAAAATGATCACACACTCTTCATACATAAAGCATGGAGAGTGGTTTAGGAGTGTCCTTTTAATAGATCTCAAAAAGCAATTTCAAACTGAGGTAACTAGAGTATTTTTTGTGAAGAATATTTAGCCTAGCTAATAAAAAAATATTGAAAAATACCACCACTGGAGCATATTATTGAATTGAAGTACATATAGTAACTGCCATCTTTAGAATTATTTCTCCCAGGAGAGATATTAGCCAATAATTTTAGTCAACAATGATATAAGTACAGTCTTTATTTAGAGTAAAGTGCATTGATTTTCTGCCAAGCTGAACTTGTTTTCACCTAGTGTCAAATGACAAGCTATACATTACGTTTGATTTGCTAACTGGAGTGGAAACCAGCATAAATCATTTAAAGGTAACCAGCATAATGATCATAAATCTTCAACATAAATTGTAGCTTTTTGTAATTTGTCTCATGGTTGGCCACATGACCTAAATTTGCCCATTCAGGTATAATTCAGGGAAATTAACCATTGTACACTACCACAGGCAAATGTACTCTGTCTTGCAAAAAAAACAAAAATGTGTACACTGCACATTGACACATATAAAGATACATAGACATACTGACCCATGCACAGATGCACACAATGACACGTACAATGACACACATTCATGTAATTAATTTTTATGTTTAATGACCCTGTTTCTAATATTTTATGTGTAGCAGGGTGGCTTGCCTGAAGTCCTGCTGCTGATTGAAGCTGATGGGATTTTGGGGCTGGATGGACCCATTTTCTATCCGGATGATGCAAATTTATCTGTCCTCCCCTGATTTCTCACCACCTTTCTTGTCTCTGACTGCCTCTCTGCTATTTACAACTGGATGGCTGTTCATTTCCTTAAACTGAACCTTGTCTTCCCTCCCTCAAGTGTTGCTACTCCCTTGTCTGTGTCCCTCCAAGTCAATGGTGCTACCATCCACTTTACCTCTAAGGCTCGCTGCCTAGGTATTGTCTTTGACTCCGACCCCTCCTTTACCCCTCATGTCCATTCAATCGCCAAATCTTGCCACTTCCATCTCAAAAAACTGGGGCGCATCTGACCGTATTTATCGCCTGATATGGCAAAGGTGCTTGTCCATGCCGCTGTCCTCTCTCGCTTTGACTACTGTAATCTGCTTCTCAGTGATCTTACATGTTCCCAACTTTCCCCGTTACAGTCTGTAATTAACTCAACGGCGAGGCTCATCTTTCTGTCCCCCGCACTCCCCACGTCTCCCCCCTTTGTCAGTCCCAACATTGGCTTCCCGTAAGATATAGGACTCAATTTAAGATCCTGATACTTGCTTACAAATCTCTACACAATGCTGCTCCGACCTACTTGACCTCACTAATACACAAATATGTCTCATCTAGGCCCCTATGCACTGCCGGAGATCTACATCAAACCTCTGTTCGTACTCCTACGCCTGATGCCCACCTGAAAGACTACTGTAGGGCTGCACCGTTCCTATGGAACGCCTTTCCCCTCTCTGTTAGATTTTCATCCAATCTCCACTCCTTCAAAAAATCTTTGAAAACTTAATTATTTAGGAAAGCATATCAATTAAACTGTAAACAGCTTTCTCTCCCTGCACCCTGATTCTCCTGGAAATGTCATCAAAACAAAACACTAAGTCCTCAATAATACTATCCTAACAACTTACTTTTCTACCCTACCCTTACCTTTTGTGTAACAATACCCCACTTCCTCTAGCATGTAAGCTTATTGAGCAGGGCCCTCAATCCCTATGTTGCTGTGCATCCAACTTGTCTGGTTACAAATACGTGTCTTTTAGTCTACCCATTGTACACCGATACGGAATTTGTTGGCACTTCATAAATAATAATAATAATAATACGAAAAGTAAATAATAGGTGAACAGACATACAGCTCAAATTCTAGGTTTTGTATTGGTTTAGATTTAGGATAATTACCTCCATCTTTAAGGGGTTAATATATTATTTGTCAGAAGTTCAGGACTAATTGGGTGTGGGATATTCTGTATTCTGGATATTTTTTCATCTTTATTTAATTGCATATAATAATTGTATGTCATTTATAATTTGATTTAAAATACACCAATTGGGTAAAAAACACTGTGGGGGATATTTATCAAAGTGATATGAAAAGTGATAGTTAAAATCCTTCATTATTTTCATTGTACTTTTTAAAGTGATCTAAAAAAATTTGGTTTTCTTTATAGTAAATGCCTCCAGTTTCCCTAGAAATTTATTTTTCAAAAGACCTATAAATTTACAGTGGCAGAAAAAAAATCCTTCCACTTTTCTGTTGGAAAGGTTTCCAAAAAATGTATAAATCCTTAGTGCCATTAAAAGTGATAGAATAATATTCAAAAATTGCAGGAAACAAAAACAAAAGTCACATATACAAAAATCTGATAAATTGAAACAAAATTCTCATAGATGTTAAAGAGTGACACAATGACACTTGGCTAAATCTCTCCCAAATATTTTCTGCTGTAATGAAAGTTAATTGATTTGTGTTGTATTTTACAGATTCTCAAAATGTTAACGATTCTTCCAATAACTACTATGGCACAAACAGCAGTTCTGTAGCTGCTGCAATCTTGGTTCCTTTTTTTGCCCTAATTCTATCAGGGTTTGCCTTTTACCTTTATAAACACAGGTAAATATGTTATAGTATATAGTACTTGCACATAAGTTATAGCTCAATGTTACTTCATTTGAAATCTGACTGTTTACTTTTTATTTCAATAATAATGTGAACTTTGCAAATCTTAGCAATCATTTCTATGCATTTTCCTTACATGAAAATATATGTTTGATGTTGATGAACTCTAAATTGAGAAACAAAAAATGTCTTTCTATTTCTCTTATAACTTTATGATGAATATGTAACTTATAAATGATACTATATGAACCATGTTAAAGGGACACTATAAACACCAAAACAACTTTAACATAATGAAGTGTTTTGGTATATAGATAATGCCCATCAGTCGTTGTTCAATGTTTTACAATTTAGAAGATATGTAATTGTGTTTATGAAGCTATACACCTCCTCTGGCTGGGACTAACACAGCCTCATTACAAACTTACCAAAAAAATGTCAATGTTTTTTAGCTTACCTTTTTGCATATTGTGTTTCAATTAAGTGACAAATATGCACATCTCATTTTCCAATAAATTGAATGGCCAATATTGTTTGGCAGATTACTATTAGGAAGTACTTTTAATGGGGCAATAAAGAATCGAACTGTTAAATGTATGCCATCCAGTCTGTTCCCTCAGTTTTACTTATGTGCTGCATACCTTGAGAACCATCTTTTTCTATTGCCTTTTGTTGTTGTGGTGATGGATCCTTTGTGCATATGGCATTAACCATTTTAAATGTTAGCAGAACTCTGGAGATCTGTATGGTTTCAATATTTTCAATATTTTATCCAGCTCTGGATCACCATGGTACATAACAAAATATTTATATTTTTTTTAAAATGAGCAGATCACAAACTAGGTCAGATTAGCTGTCAATAATGTTACAGTACAACCATTTTTTTCTGGTTTACTTTTATAGAAAAATATATAGTATGACAAGAAAATGTCTTAAATATCATGTTACAGTAAAAGTTTGTACATCAAAATGTTGTTTCATGCCAACTGAAACCAACTGCTTCAAACCAACCCATAGCCGTATGTTCACCAATGAACAATTATAGTAAAAAAACATCATCAATTGACTTAAAAAGGCAATTTAAATAAGGTTATAAGTGCAGACATTCAGTAACACAGCAGACAGCAGGCAGAGTAGTGAATGAAACTCCAGCAGCAATAAGATTGATAGATGAATATTGTATAAGATTCATTCTTAATGGTACAGAGAGGTCTGTTGGAAGTTTCTTAAAGTGACAGTGACACAACTCGTGATTCAGACAGGAAGTGATATTAGTATATACATTGGTGGGGGGAATTATTTCCATAACTTTTCACAATATTTAAAACATATATATATATATATATATATTGTGATATTTAAAAAGAAAATGATGTAGGGTGTAGCTATACTAAGTACTTAGTATAACAATAACATACTTCTTATCTTGTGTGCAGCTTTCTGATATTTGTGTGATGTATAATCGATTATTTTAGAAAATGTGTTTCTTCATCTTTCCTCCACTGCTATGCACTGAATTATTTATAATATATATTTTTATATAACAATGCTGTTCTTTTTCACAGAGCACGACCCAAAGTACAATACAATGGATATGCTGGTCATGAAAACAGCAACGGACAAGCGTCATTCGAAAACCCTATGTACGATACAAACTTAAAACCCACAGAAGCAAAAGCTGTTAGATTTGACACAACCCTAAACACAGTCTGTACAGTTGTATAGCCTTTGGTGCCCAGTAAGACTGATTCATAGCCATACCTCTATTGGACAAACAGAAACCCCATTGGTGCCCTAAACCAATATCTACTATTCTTGCTTTGCTGCTGAAATCTTTATCACTATCTAACAGCAAACAATACATGCATCTAAAACCATGGGTTCAAATGAATTAAGTCTTCTGAAGATAAAATGAAGAATGTCCCTTCATTTAAACTGGGATTAAAATGCCTGGCTGAAACTGCTTACCACTAGGAGCACTTCAGGAAGACTGCCAAGTCACGCCACTACGACATTTTTATGCCTCATACGATATGAACTGTATGTGGTTGGATGCCTTTCATTGCAATATTTTGGGCACTTGGATAAATCCTCTGGGTACTGTGATAAATGATAGCACCACAGTATGTATTTTTTTATACATCCAATGAACATGAATGTTCAGAAGAAATAAAAACTGGCGTTTGAAGACGAGGACAACCATACTTGTGGTTGCTTATACATTAAAATGCTTTACCATGAAATTGATGAAACTCTGTGACAACTAAAGCAAGCAGATATTTCAGACACTATTTGTGCACTGGGTGGTTTGCTAATTTACTCATTCAGCTGATGTTGCAAAATATTACTGCACAATTTTTTTGCACTAGTGTGTTTGGAATGACTGAGTACCATACCATCAAAATACAGGGTTTATAAAAACAATGTGTAATGTTCAAATAATGTCCATTTTCATGTTCCATACATTCCAAGACATATTAGATTTAAATAGAGATTCTAACAATTCACAATCTTTTGACATAAAGAAAATGGTTTGGTTAATTTCTTGCTTACAATACCATGTTCACCAAGTGACACCTGACACTCTATTCAGTACGTTTTGTACAATATATATTTTATGTCTTATTTTCTTAAAAAGAACAAAAAAAAAAAAAAGAAAAACAGGGTTGACAGTCATTACAATTTGTATCATAAAATGAAACAGCTGGTGTTTGACAAACTGTGAATAGTAATTTATTTTTAAATAATAACAAGTCTTTTGGTTCAAACTCACAAAACAATGTTCCTTTTTGCAATTTTTTTTCCTATTGTTTATTTTTTGCTATTGCCCAGTAAATGTTGTTGCAGCATGTTGAGACATATTTATAATATATATATATATATATATATATATGTATATATATATGTATATATATATATATAGTTAATATAATGTTAAACAAAAATCTGCACACCAGTCAAGCCATAAGACTTGCTTTTCCCACAGAAATCACAAATTTGCAATGATGTTACTACCACAAAGGATTCTGGGTGGGTGGGTGGGCATATGCAAATTTGTTTAACAAAGAATCACGTTTTTGCCTCATTACATTTTAAACATGCTCTGTGTTTGCTGTATACAACAGCTTTGAAACACAATTTAGGAAAGGATGCAAAGCCAGTGAACCACTCATATACATACATACATACAAACAAACATTTACACTATTGACTAGTTTTAAAATTAGTTTTTCATACCTTATGCACTTATGGCTAAATCCTGCACAATTTCCAAAATACTTAAAAGTTTGTTTGTAGCTGATATATCCTGCATAAATGCAAACTGTATAAAATAGGAATCAGAAATACATATATTTCTTGTATGTTACTTATAATTTAGCATCCCAGTGTATTCAAATCTATGGTCATTAATCATTCTGTGCTCTAAAAAAAAATAATCACATTTTAAATTGTCATAAAATTACAAACCAAAATTTAAAGCTCCCAAATATGTTTTGCTTGGTGACCTTTTCTTTTTTTATCAAGTATACAAGCTTGTTTCCACAAATCCACATTTTTTTTTTCACATTAAAAAGCAGGATGGTTTCAGAATTTTTAGATTAGTGATTATAGAACAATAAACATTATTTAACCATAATAGATGACCGATTTTTAATTTTATCTTTCAACATTCAAAGTTAAGTTTAATAACTGCAAATTATGAACGAACCATATACATATATTATTGTGATAATGAAAATGCCTTTACTTTTAACATAACTTTTTTGATGATTGGTTTGGTATGTAACTATGTATATATTATACCAAATGATATTTCAAACCAAGTAATCATATGCAACCATCAGTGGTGGGTGGAAACTATGCATACATTGCCCATCTAGGTCAGTCAGAGACCATCTCAAAACATATGTGTTTGGTCATACTGCTTAAGGCATTTAATCAGCTATTCAATTGTGCTTTTACATTTTTTAAACACTTTAATCAGATTTTCTAGTTTTGCATAATCTAGTTTGCACTTAAAATTAATGTTCAAAAGATTGGCTATAATACACACATTATTAAACACTGTACATCTATCAGTACTATATCTATATAGTGTATATATATATATATATATATATATATATATATATATATATATTGTACATCTATCAGTATATTGTTCTAAAATTCTATTAAAAATTCTATTAACTCAAGGGTCTATTATCAAAACCGGAGAGTGTGATGAATTAAAAGTCATCTTTAAACATTTAGTATAAAGTAGACAATCTAAAATTAGAAATATGTTATTTTTTAGCTCACTACGAATATCATGGTTTTGTAAATAATAAATCATGACTCCTTGTAAAAAGGAGAACTTCAGCTATCATGCAATATCAGTCACTAGTCAATATTCATTGCAAATAAGACAAAATGTTTTGGAGTCACTTTTTTTTTTTTTAAAGATTTACTTCCTAAACAAAATGTGTGAAGAATAAAAAAAAAGAATTGGAAATAGATTTATGTAGATTAAAATGGTCATTTTGTAAAAATTTCCCCAGTACTGCCATGTCTCTTATTATATCTATAAATTTCTATCCTAGGTTGGTGACTTTAAAGCTGTAGTTGAAAATACATCTTATCCCGGATTGTTATTGATGATACATATCATTGTTATATTGCTACTCAGAAAAGTGTCCACCTTAATGAATGAGACATTAGATATTAGACTGACACAGTAAAGCATAATTTGAGTAGCATATCTGCTATTCATTAAATTGTTACATTGGATGTAATATGTTATTTCAATATATATATATATATATATATATATATATATATATATATAATTAAGGGCAAAATTATTAAAATGGAAAAAATGCCCAAGTCAGCTATTTTTCCATTTTGGCTATTTTGGCAAAAAGTGTTAATCTACTTTGAATTGACTTTAAATTAACAATAATTCACACTTTTGTGAATTTGTGTCTTTGTCAAGTTCAAAGTCAATCATGTTTCACAGAGGTAACCAAGAGTAACACAACTTTTTATGGGCATATTTTTCAGTTCATTTACCCAAACCAATTTGTGTGCTGAGTATGACTATTAGGACTAATATCATTATAATATGAATAGACATATTTTCCATCTAAGCAATATGCTAGATACACATACACTTCTAATTTATAAAAAAAATGTGCAAGTACTAATTTTCCATAAATAAATGTACCTAGTGAAGCACTTGCAATAATAAATCTACAATATATTTCAAGGTGAGGGTTTTCAATTAATGTGAAAATTATTATTTAAAAAACATTATCAATATATTTTTATTTTGATTAGACTTGTTATAAATATTGTTCACTAAAGCAGCATCAGTAAATAATCATAAAAGATCATCTAAACATGCCTACTGTAAATATTTAGCCATTCGATTACATTATATTGATACATAGCTACTGATTGACTTGGAGATTAATTTCGTTACAAACTGCAATTCATCAAAATTTGGGCTGATCAGGTTATCATTTGAATTCCCGGAGTCGAAATAGAAGAGGCATCATGAACCAACCAAACGTGCAATGGACAAGCATATTTGTTTTGATTCAAGATTCTAAATTCCACCCGTGGTGAAAAAAAAATAAAAAATATTGTCGGAAAAAGATGATTAATGGATAGGATGCAGTCATTAAATGTTGAATTTATTAATAGATCAAGTAAGAAGTGTCTAATAGAGAAAAAAAAAATCGGTTTATATCTTTTTGTAAAATATAATTTTAGAATTGCTCCTACTTTTTCTCTCTTGATCTGTAAACTAAATAGACGGAAAATGTACTTATCAGTTTACTGCTAAATATATACGTAATATTTATATCATGTATATATTTTGCAGAACACTGATTGGTCTATTTTCATGTCTTTTGGTTTGACTGATCAATGTTCCCCTATTTTCTGTCCCTAAAGAAGTTCTTCCATCCAAACATTTTTTTTTCCTTTTTGACAAAAGTGACTCATCAAAAAACAGATATTTTCAACATGTACAAGTCTAGCTATTGATATGTATTTTTAAATAAAACAAACTCATTACCAAAGCTCAACAACGATATCTTAATGTTAGTTTATAGAAATCTTGGCATTGCCATACATTTTCCATAGGGTAACAATTGATTTACTTTTCCAGAACGTACACCATTTAATAAAAATCGCATGAACCTATTTTTAAATAAGATGCTCCATTTTCATTAAAATTATAAATTAAAGGTTTGGTAAATTACATTAAAATCAAGTTCAAGCAAGGCAAAGTCAGGGAAAACATTGCAAATTAACAGGAGAAATATAAATATTATTTAATTTCTCTTCTTAATTTTCACAACTCGCAAATACATATTTGTTCAATATAAGGATAAGTAAATCTAATATTAAAAACCTGGGAAATAACAGTTCCTCTTTAAGCTATATTCCAAGCTGTATTTTCATAAATTTACATATTGACATATTTATCTTAAATATGCGTACATAATAATAGATACGGAAAGTGGTCATAGTACGAAACTTGGTCATTATGTATTTTAAAACCATGACATTTGCCTTTAATATCGTTAGTAACAATAACCCAAACCCACTTCATACTTTCAAATAAAAAGTCTGGTATAACAGTAGGGAAAGATAGATAGAAAGATAAATGAAGGAACTTGCATTTTTTTAAATAAATGGCTCTATAGCTTTTAAACCTGTAAGGCAATTATTATTTATTCATTTTAAATTATCATTTCAGACTAGAGTTTTCTGCCCACCTTTTGTAATGCATTTTGGAAATAAAGGATCCATAAAAAAAAAAAAAAGCAAAAACAATGCTTTTAAGAGTTTTGCATTGGAATAAAATCTCCATAATCTTCTCTATCTTGTAGCTATACCTGCAAAGAGCAAGAAATATGCCAGTCCTTGCCCTCCCATTGCTTTCAGTGCAAGTATAATTAATATTTACTAAACCTCTGCAGGTCTCACAAATATTTTTTCCATGAAAAAACATGAATTAAACTACTCATGCAAGTTAATAGAATTCTGTGAATGAAACTATTGACTGCCAAGTCTGTCATATATGAACAGTAGCAGATAAGCTCTCTCATAGAAAGCTACAAGAGTGGAATAGGGTACAGCAAGTGGTTTAGTGATCTTTTTTCCACAACCGTGCATCTGGAACCCTAAGTTTGGTTCCATGCTTTAGGATGGCTTTTGTACGATACATCATGTATTGCATCTAGGGAGCCTAGAATATATCTTACAAAGGAAATGATGCATTTTAGCTGACACTTTTTAATCTAGCACAATGAGTTAATCACATTTGGTACATATATTCAATATATACATATACACCCTTAGTCTGTGACTATACCCAACCATCTATGCCTAGACCTTAACTCACATAATGAAATACTAATAAAATCTTTTTCAAAACATTTGCATTATGATTGACTACCTGTAACATATTTCACGTGTACACCCCTTAAATGGCCTTTAACTACCAATAGAGAAGCATATATATTATATACTATGGAATTCTCTGAAGCATATGTGCTCAAATTAGAAATAACTTCGTATAAATAGCTTAATTCAATAATTAATACATTTAAATAATTTACACAACATTTAATAATAATAATAATAACAATAATAATCATCTTAATATCCAAGCTTCAAAATGTCATCTAGCTTAAGTGACCATGTGTCCCTCCCCACTTACACAGTTGCTTACATTTTCCTGTTTCAAGCTATTTATATATGCTTACACTTCATGCAGCATGCTGTGCATAAGTTCTTGTGAATAAACGCTTATACAAATTACCAACTAGATCAATGTATGATTGATTAACAACACCTAACATATGTTTTACAAAATGCATTCAAAATGTATAATGTATTATTTTATCTCACAAGCTAAAATTAGTGGAAGATCATATATTTTGCAGTCATATTAAAATCTGAATTGTTGCATAGCCCTCTTTCTCCAAACAATTGATTTTAATATTTTAATTACTACATTCGAACAAGAAACTCAAGATAAATGCAGATTCAAAATAATATTAGGAATGAATCAATATCTCCTCACATTGAATGTCAGTTCATAAGTAAAAGTAGTAAATTCGCTGTGCTTGAAAATATTAAATATGAAAATATTAAAATAAAATTATTGTTTTATATCAACACAAATTCACAGATTCTATTTTATATATTATTAATGTATCCTAGAATGTAAGAACATTAATTCATTTTCTTTCAAGATGATATGTTTTTTTGTTTAATTTTGTCATACAACAAAATCAAGTAACAAAGTAAATATATTAAAATATTTTTTTTTATTTTGTTAAAACCTTTAAGATCATCAGTGCTGCAGTTACCATTTTCAACTTACTATTTGCAAAACCAAAATCAATTACTTCAATATTCAATATTTAGCCCACTGAATATTAAGAAAATCACTTTTATATTCAAGGATGTCCCGGCTGTTGCTAAGAAAAGATACAGTAATCAATAAATATAAAAAAAGTGTGCTTCAAAGCTGTTATAATTAATGTAGTCACTTTTCTTGCCTTTATACAGGCTAGCTGCAATAATGTTTTTTTTCTTTTTCATTAAATATTTTTGATTCAAAAATGAAAAAATAAAAATTTGCAAAAAGTGAAAAAGAATGCTAACACGCTAATCATCATCATTGCCACTCCATCTGTTTGTCATTTCACTACATGCTGCTGACATGAAGTACAGTAGGTGCAAAAGAATCTTTTGTACAGAGATATATTTTTTATGAAAATATTTGTAAAATTATTAAATATGCTGTAATTTTTGATTACTGTAGCTAAATTGTTAAAATAAATGTTTTTACAATACATTAAAATGTTATTTCCCAAGATTGCAAATGTATCATATATAGCTGATTTTCAATTTTTATTCTACAACAAATGTAACAATGAAGTGGCCTGTAATACTTTATCCTTTTAACAAAAGAGAGATGCTATTATAAGATATTGTAATATAGCCTGTGCAATGCCACCTTATTATCAAGGCAAAAATCAAAGTTTTAATTAAATATTTCATTTTAGATTTGCAATTTATGTGCTAAAATTTATTTTGTTCATGCATTTTTTAAAATAGAAAAGTTCCTTTAACACTGTTCCTATTTGTTTTTTTATATTATTATTTTATTTTTTTTAATCAATTTTAGTAAAATATTTATTTGTGAAGCATGCAAATAGGCAAAGCACTAGAAAAATGTGCCAAACCCAAGAGTGGGCTTAATTCCCTTAAAAGTTTATTAATTTCTCTTTGCAACACATCATGTAAATGAAAAATAAAACAAATATTTTACAATAGTTAAGTAATTTTATATACATATAAGAGTAGAACTAGTATGACACCAAATATGACAACTTTCAGTATTCTAAGATAAAACAACACTGGCTCCTGAGTAAAGGACAACTACCATCACAGTTTTACTTTAAAAAAAGTTTATTATATTTAATGTTTTTTTTTCGTTATGTTATGTATATTAATTTCTTTTTTTGAGAATGTTTCACTTTTTATCTAGCTGGGCAGCCATGTTTGATCAGATTCCACTTTTATCTGGCCAACTGCCGCTCAACCTAATTTTCCTGCAGTAGAAGCTCCACACAGAGCACATAGAGCACACAGAACATTATCAAAAGCAGGCATGTTAGGTTGAGCAAAAGATGCCTAGATAAGAGTGGGGTCTGACCAAACATGGCTGCTCAGCCAAATAAAAAGCCACATCAGAAATTCCTTGCACCCATGCTCTATTGTATTTGCTGAGTGCTTGGAATCCAGGGAAAAATATATCCATATGAAATAGTGATCAGCACTCAGGGTCTTGTAGAAATTAAAAGTTCTATCTTTATTGAAATGCATTAAAAATTTGATCATTCGTTCAACATTTCAGTCCTCATCTGGGACTTTCATCAGGATCAGACATAAACATTAAGCCAAATATATACATTTATATAGGAAAAAAATTAAAGGAAATTGACTTACCCAGGTGCTGTGACTGATACCGCTGACGTTCCCCGGTGCACAGTGCGCATGCGTGAACAGAGACCCGATCTTACATGACGTGCTGACGTATCGCCCGTTTCTATGACAACTGGGACCATTGTTAATTACCAAGGAAACAAGCATAAACATCCACTGTGTTTTAAAGGTTGTGAATAGAGGCAGTGATCGCAAAGATCGCAAAAGTGTATTATAGATTGTATCATAAGGAGGAGTGTGTTGATATACACACAACATCTACCTTGTATATAATGATATCGAAATTGTTTTAAAAAGGTCAAAATAAAAACATAATAATTAAATGTTGGAATATTAAGAGACGATACTGGACTTCTACAGTCAAATATAAGTGCATAGGTTGTGTGGTACTACTGTGAAATATGTTATTTGTCTCAAAGTGCATATTTTTATGCTTAAAGTGCATGACAAGTATAACGTGCTTAGAGAGAAAAGAAATTAAAGTGAAACTATTTGCTTTAAAGTGCAATATTAGTAATAAAGTGCTTAAGTGTAACTATATATGTAAGTTGTAAAGTGCCCAACTGCATAGTGAGAAAATTATGTTTAAAGTGCAATTAATATAGCAATATATATATAGCAATAATATAGCAATATGGGTAAGTCAATTTCCTTTAATTTTCTTCCTATATAAATGTACATATTTGGGTTAATGTTTGTCTAATCCTGATGAAAGTCCCGGATGGGGACTGAAACGTTGATCGAATTTTTAATGCATTTTCAATAAGCATAGAACTTTTAATTGCTACAAGTCCGTGAGTGCTGATCACTACTTCATATGGATATATGTTTATATATATATATATATATATAAAAAAATTCAGTTTTTTGTGTTTCTTCCTAGATTCAGTTATTATTGCTAATGCAATCCAATATGTTAAAGTAAAAGCCAGCCATGTGCGTTTGGGTGAACCTCAATTTGTGTCAAACAACTCGAAAACAGCTTGATGTGCTGAACCGGGCTCCAGGGATCTGTGGTAATTATGGTACTTAGAAAAGCCCTTTAAAAATCAGTTATCAAGTTACCACAACTTGCTGTTTAGTTTACAAAATTCCCATTGTATATATAAGATGCAGACTCCACAAAATAAAAATTGTTACTGAAAGAAAAATAAACAAAAATATTCAAAAATAGAATGAATGTGCACAACTGCATAAACCTCTCAGAGTTGCAAATGTAGCTGTATCCTTCTACGCCACAACAAGTGCATTGGAAGTGTAATGTGACAAATGTGACAGTAAATGTTTCTATTTACAATAAGGTCCCAAAAATATTGATTCTTTTTGCCCCATTCCATATAATAAAAGTGTGAATAATATGTGTAAGAAAGCCCAATAACCGTTCACTCACTTAAGTCATATCCAGACATGCCATTGCAAAAATGGCATAGTCATAGTTACATAGTACTCTAAGTTGAACAAAAACTCAAATCTGTCATGTTCAACTCTGAAACCCATTATTTTATGTTGTTGTTCTAAAAGAAGGCAAACAAACTCATTGCTGCAATTTGTGATTATGCCACAAAAAGGGAAAAAATTCCTTCTTGACGCCATGATGGCAATCAGATTTCTTCTTCAACAACCTGTTCACAGAAACATCAATTATTTCCTTGAATATTTTGTCTATGAAAAAAACAGCACCCAATCCTTTTTGTTTGTGGTATATCTGTGGCTAGGGGGCTGTGGAGAGTGTGTGTGTATATAGGTGCTGTATTGTATGTAGGTATAGGTGACATTGTTAAGAATAAAAGATTAGGGAAACAAAGTATAAATTATGGTGCTACTATCACCTAGTGTGAATCACTCTCACACACCAAAAATCAGTATAGTGCAAAAAACAGAATTAATGGTGAGAGCACTCTGTACATGCAAATAGAATATTTTAGTTGGTTACTATTGGAACTATAATTAAAAATAACAGGTACAATCTTATTATCTTCTTTTTGTTCCTTTATCTTATATTTCAGAATATTTTCCCTTAATTCTTGCCCAACTTCATCCTTTAAACTAATTAAAGAATCTTGATTATAGCCTTTTTCCACCAAAGGACTTTCCAAAATGGCGCCTGTGACACTTCCGGTTCCGGCGCCCGAATGACGTCATGATGCATTGAATCCGTTGGGCTGCAGATGATGACGAAAGTGGAAGACGCAGACAATGCCGGACAAGGGCGCCAAACATTTTCAGATATAAATAGAGATATCGGAGATGAAGAGACTACACCACTTGAGAAAGGCTTTGAGGCCGAAACGCGTCGTGGTACACTTTATGGACATATTTCCTGTATTTGGATTTAATTATATTTTTATTTTATTTTATATTAATAAAATCAAGTTGTATTGGATCCTGCATTCTGGAGTCATTTTACAGACCACTTCCAGCGCGGATTCACCAACATCCTGATTTAAAGGTTTCATCTCCGTTAAAGCTTTTAGTCTGAGTCAGCTTTTTTAAGTGACTCAGAAGCATGTGAGTGTAACCAGTCATATAAGGGCATTTGCACATATTTAAAACAATATTACTCTATGTTTTTTTGTTTTTTGTGCTTTGTCATTTTAGATATAGCATCCAAGCAAATTCTGGTAAAATATTCTATTTGCATGTACAGAGTGCTCTCACCATTAATTCTGTTTTTTGCACTATAGGTGACATTGTGTGTGTATTTGTTGTAGAGAGTGTGTGTTTTTGTGTACAGGGGATCTAGTGTGTGCATAGGAGATAAGAGTGTGCATAGGGGATGTAGTGTGTATATCAGGAATTTAGTGTGTGTAGGTGGTACAGTGTGTGTAGGTGGTGAAGTGTGTGTCTAGAGGTAATCTAGTGTGTAGGGGATCTAGAGTATATATAGGTAATGTGTGTGGAGTGGTGCACTGTGTGTGTGAAGGAGTGTTGTGTGTGTTAGTGATGCTGTGTATTAGGAGTGCAGTGTGTGAGGAGGGGTGTTGAGTGTGTTAAGGATGCTGCAGTGTGTATGGGGGTGCACTGTGTAAGGGATGCAGTATGTGAAACAGGTGCAGGGTGTGTGGGAGCCAAGGTTGTGTGGGAGGTGCACTGTGTGTGTGGTGTTCAGTGTGTTAGGGGTGCAATGCGTGTGAGGAGTGCAGTATGTGCATGGCGTGCAGTGTGTGAGAGGTGCACTTTGCATGTGAGGGGTTCAGTGCCGTGTGTGGTTTAGTGTGTGAGGGGTGCACTCTGTGTGTGGTGTAGTGTGTGAAGGTTGCATAGGGTCTATGTTGTATGGTGGTGAAATCTAAACAAATGTTTATTTTATCCCCCCTCCCTTCTTCTTACCTATTCACAGGGAGGGGGGACACAGTAAGCCCTGTCGGTGAGAAACTTTAGCTGCAGCTCCTGTGACTGCAGGAACAATTCACTCCTCTTGTGAGCTCCTCAGATCATTGCTATGGTAACCATGTCAATGCTCCAATATTCCCATCTTACAAGAGGAAGGAGCTTCCAGGGTTCTCCTCTCCTTCACTATGCTCTGCTAGAAGGAAGGGCTGACAAGAGAGATCTTTGACTTCCCCACTGGCCGTAGAGGGAACAAAGCAAGGTCAGTAGAGGTCTGCATGGCCAGTAGAGTAGATCAAAGGATCTCCCCTGTTGGGGACGTATGGCCATCGCGAGTAGTGGCCTTTGAATTTAGCTGTGATTAAATTTTGTGTTAGATCATCTGGTTAACTACAGTTACCCAATCACACAAACTCAAATTCCAGGACGTTTCTAGATACATGGCATACACTTATCTATACCGCTTAGCACCAATTGTCCCCAACTGCCTCAAGTGCCTCAGAGATAATAAAATTGTGCCCTAAATTATAACAGAATTTAGTTACACATGGTCCTATATATATGCTTATACATATTTTACATATTCTTTTGTAGAAATTGTTAGAAAATAAACCCTGCATATTCTAACTCTTTCTATAAAAAATATGTTATAAAAAATATATTTTCATAAGAAATACAGGGATCAAAATTTGCATTCGCTACTGGCACTGACAATTGAAAATGTATCCCTAGCAAATAGAAATTCACCACTAATGAGTGTGCTATGGACCCTCTAGACTTGCAGTGGAAAGTAATTTTAATGACTGGCTAATAGAGTAAAACCTGACATTTTTAAGAACTGCTAAATAAATCCAGTGGTGTAAAAATACGATGAAAATAGTCCTTCGTTAAATAAAACCAAATAGAAAGACCAGGTAAACAACAAAATATTTTTAAAAAGTTGCACATCCCAATGTATGAAAGGAAAATTATGTTGTTAAGAAAAATAGCAGCACTCCATTTTATCATCAATATGAAATGTATATAAAATTCAGAACTTGTTTTTGCTAACAGCAGGTATAGATAAGTTGTGTTAAGTAATCAAGCCTTCACATTTGGGAAAAAGAAAAACAAGGCTTTTGATCAATGTTTCTATCCAATTGCTATATTTTCATTACGATTAGAGGTTCAAGAATCTATCTATGTTTTCAAACTATTTTTACTGAAGTATTTAAAAAAATAAATTCACATTAATTTGGTATATAAAGATATCAACATTTCCTGATGAATCATGGCAGCATTTACTCAAGGGTTAGCTCAGCCCCTCACTGCAGAAAGGACAGGAAATAGAAACTGGTATAAATAGATGCTCCCCCTTCCCATTGGGCAGTCTTTTTTCCTGTCCTTCACAGCAGTTTGGAAGGAGTAGGCTTATGCAGGCCTAGATTTTTCTTTTATGCTCACCAGGCAATATTTTTGTAGCCCTTCCAGGGTTCAGCCTCTAAGCCCTGAAGACTCAGCAATGCACTATTGTAAAAGTGGCTAGCCTTTAGTGATCGGGGGTCGGACCCAACCTCTCCCTTAGGGGATGAAAATGGTCCACTGCATTCATGCGAGGGTTCAGCCTCTTATCCCTGAAGACCCAGCAACAGCATATCTCTGAGTCACCAGCCTCGGTAACCCCTCAGGGGATGAATGTGATTTACTGCCTACATGAAGCCAGGCCAGGGTTCAGCCTCTTATCCCTGAACACCCAGCAAACAGCACATCTGTAAGAGTTGCCAGCCTGGTTACCTCCTTAAGCACCCAGGGATATGACCTATCTCTCTCCCTGAGGTGATGACAGCAGTCCACTGCATACATCAGGCCCAGCCAAGCCAAGCCTTTATCCCTGAAAACCCAGTAAACAGCACTTCCATAAGGTGACTACCTGGGTATGCCTCTTCTATGTGTTCCACCTTGTCTGGGGTTTGGTTTAAACCTTCTCCCACTGGTGATGTTGAAACAACATATGGGGTACAGATGGAAGACTATAGTTTAAACCGTTTAGGCTGTCAGTGATTCAAATCCCCATTTTGCAGCTGAAACACAGGTCTGAAGCTAAATTTGGTAAGTGCATTAGTAATTTAGATTAAAACTAGCATAGGCACCTGGGTCTCTGTTCTTTCAGTCCCTCCCAGCTGCTTACATTAGGCTTCCTTCTAACAAATAGGTCACATTTAGGAGGCTTGTGTGGTAAGCATTTAGGTAAGTATTTACATGAAAGTAGGCATTGTGAAAAAGAGTGCTGATAATGCAAGGAGGCATTGTGAAAAAGAGTGCTAATAATGCAAGGAGGCATTGTGCAAAAGAGTGTTAATAGTGGATAGCCTGGCTGTGTAAAGTCTGATGGGATTCCACAGTCCTGAATACAGAGAAATATTCAAGGTAAGATAATTTTTTCTCTGGATGGCTGATTAAAGTACACACATGTATATGACAGGTAGTGATGTACCGAACGGTTCGCTGGCGAACGGTTCCTGGCGAACATAGCATGTTCGCGTTCGCCACGCCCCCTATTCGTCATCATTGAGTAAACTTTGACCCTGTACCTCACAGTCAGCAGACACATTCCAGCCAATTAGCAGCACACCCTCCCTAGCAGACCCTCCCACCTCCTGGAAGGCATCCATTTTAGATTCATTCTCAAGCTGCATGCTTAGTAAGAGGAGGGAAAGTGTAGCTGCTGTTCATTAGATAGGGAAAAGCATAGCTAGGTTAGGGTTAGGGTATGCTTTTTTTTAATTTTTTTTTCTATGTAATGTAATTGCACTTAGTTGTCTGCCACTGCTGCCAGCTTCTGTGTCAGGCTCACAGTGCATACTGTGCCCATTTCCCCAGTCAGTGCCACCAATTACATCTGGTGTCACAATAGCTTGGATTTAAAAACAAAAAACTTTTTTCACTGTTATAGATTAAATAGCAGTCAGTTGTCTGCCACTGCTGCCAGCTTCTGTGTCAGGCTCACAGTGCATACTGTGCCCATTTCCCCAGTCAGTGCCACCACTTACATCTGGTGTCACAATAGCTTGGATTTAAAAACAAAAAACCTTTTTTCACTGTTATAGATTGAATAGCAGTCAGTTGTCTGCCACTGCTGCCAGCTTCTGTGTCAGGCTCACAGTGGATATTGTGCCCATTTCCCCAGTCAGTGCCACCACTCATATCTGGTGTCACAATAGCTTGGATTTAAAAACAAAAAACTTTTTTCACTGTTATAGATTGAATAGCAGTTAGTTATCTTCAAGCAGGTGTGTTAAGCTAACAGTGGATACGGTGACCAGTGCCACCACTTAGATCTGGTGTCACAATAGCTTGGATTTAAAAACAAAAAACTTTTTCACTGTTATAGATTGAATAGCAGTCAGTGTCCTTAAAGCAGGTGTGTTACGCTAACAGTGGATACGGTGACCAGTGCCACCACTTAGATCTGGTGACACAATAGCTTTGATTTAAAAACAAAAAACTTTTTTCACTGTTATAGATTGAATAGCAGTCAGTGTCCTTAAAGCGGGTGTGTCAGCCCTACGGCGTGTACTCTGCCAGTTTACAGTGCCACCACTTAGATCTGGTGTCACATTAGCTTGGATTTAAAAACAAAAAACTTTTTTCACTGTTATAGATTGAATAGCAGTCAGTGTCCTTAAAGCGGGTGTGTTACGCTAACAGTGGATACGGTGCCCAGTGCCAGCACTCACTGGTGTCACAATAGCTTGCATTTAAAAACAAAAAACGTTTTCACTGTTATAGATTGAATAGCAGTCAGTGTCCTTAAAGCGGGTGTGTTACACTAACAGTGGATACGGTGCCCAGTGCCACCACTCACTGGTGTCACAATAGCTTGAATTTAAAAACAAAAAACTTTTTTCACTGTTATAGATTGAATAGCAGTCAGTGTCCTTAAAGCGGGTGTGTCAGCCCTACAGCGTGTACTCTGCAAGTTTACAGTGCCACTCATATCTGGTGTCATAATAGCTTGGATTTAAAAACAAAAAACTTTTTTCACTGTTATAGATTGAATAGCAGTCAGTGTCCTTAAGCGGGTGTGTTACGCTAACAGTGGATACGGTGACCAGTGCCACCACTTAGATCTGGTGACACAATAGCTTGGATTTAAAAACAAAAAACTTTTTTCACTGTTATAGATTGAATAGCAGTCAGTGTCCTTAAAGCGGGTGTGTTACGCTAACAGTGGATACGGTGACCAGTGCCACCACTTAGATCTGGTGACACAATAACTTGGATTTAAAAACAAAAAACTTTTT
>OW240913.1:136828524-136887178 GCA_933207985.1 Pelobates cultripes | reverse complement strand
GATTAGGTTGCTGCTCGGCACAACTTTTCCTGTGTGGACAGTAAATGTCATTAACTACATTTCTATAAGCGGATGAATACGTGACATCTGCATGGCATGTCTCAAACAAGCAGCTGGTCCTTCAGAACCTGATACAGATGTCCTTTCATACATCAGACAAGCTGTCTTGAAAGGCCTACAACAGGCAGAGAAAGCTAGGAAGAGGCAGAGATCCTTTAGCCCTTATTGGGCGCAAGAAGTCAGCTCAGAGGAAGAGTTACCTCAAATCTTTGAAGATGAAGAGTACTATACTCATGGCGAGGACTCTCATCCATCCTTTATGGATACCAAAAAAGTAGAAGCTTCAATTAAAGGTGTTCGAGACACCCTAGATCTCTGCGACATTTCGCTGATTTAAAAAAGAGAAACCCCACTTTCCCCCTCCATGAAGCCATTGATGACTTAATCAAGGAGGAGTGGAGAAAAACAGAAAAAAGGATCTCTAGTCAGGGTCGTCTAGCTAGACTTTACCCGTTCAAGTCCAGTGACAGTGCTCCATGGGACTCTGCTCCAAAAGTGGATGTTGCCACTGTACGTCTGGCCAAAAAGACCACCCTTCCTATGGATGATGCGGGGTCTTTAAGAGAGCCTATGGATAGAAGAATGGATTCTAATCTATCCAAGGCATATATTGCATTGGGCTCTGGGATCCGTCCTGCTGTGGCTATGATATCTGTGTCGAGAGCCCTGAAACAGTGGTTGGATGACCTCAAGGAGGATATCTCGAGTGGGGTTAGCAGACCCAGGCTTTTGGATTCCCTAAATAAATTCAGGCTGGCAGTTGATTTTTCTTCTGAAGCTTCTATAGATCTGGTTAGATCCATCTCAAGAAGCATGGCCTTGGCTGTAGCCTCTAGACGAGCTCTCTGGCTTCGAAATTGGATGGCAGATACTTAATCAAAAAACAGCTTATGTTCTCTTCCCATTCAGGGGGATATGCTTTATGGAAAACATCTTGATGAATGTATTAAAAGGGCTGTGGAAGGACGTAAGGCCTTTCTACTAAACGTTTCCCCCCCCCAAGAAAAACGTTCCTTTCGGGATAAATATTACCGTAACTACAAGCCTGGCAGATAATTCTCCAGAGCTCAACCATGGAATGGGGGCCTTTCCTCTTTCAGGGGAAATTGGGGCAGAGGTGGATCCTCCAAACATACAAAACAATTCTAATGGAACACCAATCTAGTCTTTGGGGGTAGGAGCCAGGTCTGGGCTCTGCACATTTTAGACAAATGGGTTCTAAAAATTATTCAAGCAGGATATTTCCTGGAATTTTCAATGGTTCCTCATCCACATTTCCTTCCTACCCATATCCCAAAAGACAAAGAAAAGGCAAGAGCTCTTCTCTCTTTCTCCTCATCCCTTCGGGGAGAAGGCATAATTTGCCGAGTTCCCCAAGGAGAAGAAGGTTTGGGTTATTACTCAAGGCTTTTTCTGACCACAAAGTCTTCAGGAGTATGGAGACCGATCTTGGATCTTCACAAGCTCAACGAGCAATTATCTGTCAGAAAATTCAAAATGGAATCCATCAGCTCCATCATAAAAGTTGTATCTCCAGGAGATTGGATGATATCTATAGACCTTTAAGATGCCTACTTCCATGTTCCCATTGCCATTCCTCACCAAAAATTCCTGAGGTTCACAATAGAGCATCATCATTTTCAATTCCGGGCTCTCCCCTTCGGTCTCAGCACGGCACCGAGAACCTTTACAAAAGTCCTGGTTTCCCTCATAGCTCTGATTCGCCTAGAAGGGATCTCCATTTTTCATTACCTAGAAGATATCCGGGTTCTTTCACATGAAAAACATTCCTTTCGGGATAAATATTACCGTAACTACAAGCCTGGTAGAGAATCTCCTTGTTTCTCACCGAGACAGAGTTCTCCATCTTCTTCAATTATTCAGATGGGTCATCAACTACAAAGAGAGTCAGCTTCTTCCTTCCCAAAACATCATCTATCTGAGGGCAAGTTTTGATACAGTCAAAGCAACAGTCTCCCTGTCAAGGGAAAGGGACCAAAGGATCCAACAGAAAATCCTCCATCTTCTGACAGTCAAGTCAGTGACAGCCAGAGAATTTATGAGCCTTTTGAGGAGTCTATCCTGAACAATAGGCCTCACACGATGGGCTCAGTGGCACATGAGGATTCCTCAGTCAGAAATCCTTCTACAATATTTAAACCAAGATCTGAACCAACAGATTTTAATTTTAAGGTGAAAAAAGAGCTTGCCTGGTGGTTAAAAGATCAAAATCTTTTCTTTGGTTTCCCTCTGGGTCATATTCATTGGATCACAATAACTACAGATGCCTGTCAGACTGGTTGGGGGGCACATCTGGATTCTCTGCACATCCAAGGACTTTGAAACCACGGTCAGTTTCTTCTTCCCTCAAATATCCTGGAAATTAAAGCAGTATTCCAAGCCCTTTTCCGATTTTCCTCTCTGAAACAGCAATGGGTGAAGATCAGGGTGGACAATACTTCGGTGGTGGCTTATCTCAATCATCAAGGGGGAACAAGAAGCAAACAGTTGATGAAGATTCTTTCCCCCCTTATGGCCAGGGCAGAATTGAACCTGGAAGGATTGAAGGCAGTTTATCTTCCAGGGAAGATGAATCAAGTTGCAGGTCCTTTTAGGGGTTAATCAGAATTTCCCACAGATTACCCTGATGTGAAGGGGAACATAATAATTTCCTTTCTGCAATAAAAGGTATTCTTTTAGGCTCATATGCTCCATGTAACTTTGATGCTGGGTATTGCAAGTAGTGATGTCCCGAACGGTTCGCCGAAATCAGCAGCAGACCCTCCCAGACCCTCACACCTCCTGGACAGCATCCATTTTACATTCATTGTGAAGCTGCATTCTTAGTGAGCTGTCCAGGAGGTGGGAGGGTCTGGGAGGGAGGGTCTGCTGCTGATTGGCTGGAATGTGTCTGCTGACTGTGAGGTACAGGGTCAAAGTTTACTCAATGATGAGTCCGCGGCGAACCGTTCGTGGTGAACCGTTTGCGAACCGTTCGGCGAACCGTTCGGGACATCACTAATTGCAAGTATTTGAATTGACATTGGAAGG
Organism: Pelobates cultripes; assembly: GCA_933207985.1. Taxonomy (NCBI): domain Eukaryota; kingdom Metazoa; phylum Chordata; class Amphibia; order Anura; family Pelobatidae; genus Pelobates; species Pelobates cultripes. The sequence continues at coordinate 136,884,067 of OW240913.1, read as the reverse complement.
TCTTTCCAGTCCCCAGACCATTCTACCAGGTTTACTATGTCAGGTTAAATTCACCTGCTACCAGAACAATAAAGGAAATCCCTGAACATGAAGTTCCATTACGGACCTCTGTTCTGATATTCATGGGGATTCTTCTAGGTGTCCTTATATCTGGAATTTGAAACCAATGTGTGGCTTTAAGCTGTTGATTCACCCTGCATTATATAATATTGTAGCTTGTTGATTACAAACATTTGGCTGATATGTTTTACATGGTCTCTGTACCTAGATCTGTGTAAGTGATGGTCACTCCTAACATTGCATGGATGTAATACTTGTGGATTATATGCTTGGAATGGTGTTGATATCTTTGCATATAAAAGAAGCTACAGAATTATCTTATTATCACCATAGGCTCTGACATAAGTACTTCATCACTATCTGAAGATAAGGTCAGAGTAAGTATGAGGTTGTTTGTTCGCATAAGGATAACTGAATATCTTCTACTATCCTGCTTGTTATGTGTCTGTTGCCATAATGGATCATGTACCTCTGGTTACCACCTTCTCATCAGTATCCTGCCCATTACATATCTCCTACTTATATTATACAACAGTCTCTAATTATTTTGATTTTACTGTTTGGCATAATCTGTACTATTTACAATATGTTTATCTTGAATGTAGGTACGGATGTGGTTGGCCTACATTGCCTACTTATAATTTAGTAGTTGTCACAAATTCTATGGTCCATAATATATATATATATATATATATATATATATATATATATATATATATATATATAAAAATAAAAATGGTAGGTAACAGCACTCTAAGGACTTCAAAAAGTAAATGGTGAAAAAAACTTAGCTTTTATTCAGCAACTGCCACACACAATCGACGTTTCAGTTCTTAATACAGAACTTTCATCAGGATTGCAAGTATTTGAATATTTTATATATATATATATTTACTAATCTGTATGATATGATTCTTCTTGCCTTTGCCTAGTAATATCCGTGTTATTGGTTTCTACCTCTCCCCTGTAAACGATCATTACTGTATCAATTCATTCACAGTGTGAGGTAGGGTTGTGAGTATGATTTTTGCAATATATAGTGTTTTAATAGCAGACTCTCTTATTTCTCTACTAGGTTCTGCCTCTTTCTGACAGGCAGATATTAATTTGTAAGGTAAGTAGTTCACTATGCAAGATGAAGCAGTGTGAATTATTTTTTAATAAATACATCCAGAAAGTAGTAGGATTCTCAGTGTAAATCTCCCCGTGTTTTAGCATGATGTGACTTTTCTCATCCAACAGTATCTGCTTGTTCCAGTATGATCTCTGGAAGTTATGCCTTTGTCAAGGTTCTGATTTGATGATGCCACCCATTTGGTTTTTAATTTATATCAGAGAAGGACATTATCTTCTATTGTTGACATACTAGATCTATAATTTAATAAAATAGTGTTTTTTTCCAGTCAAAATACAATACAGAGAGTAATATAACCAATTGTATGTCTAAATATATTGAATATCAATATGTAACAGGGTGTGTGGAATTGTCTACAGGAGAAACTCTTTACTTACATAATTTTCCCAGGTGTCCCAATGAAACAGCAAATTCACTTTTTGAGGTGAGGGTTGCCTCAAACCAGTTGATACCTTTTGTTATCGAGCACTAAAATCAGTGCTTCCTTAATTGATGGTAAAGTAGTCGACTTCCAGTAACAAAGTATGATCGACGTGGCCGCAATAAGAATGTGGCCTACCATGATTCTTTCTAACTTAGATGATGTCTTAGGGTGATTTTTAATAAATCCACAGCAGCTGTTGCATTGCCTGCATAATAGTATTTTTTTTCCATTGAGCAACCCCAGGCCTCACCAACCCTTCAAGTTATGTAGAATCCCTAACTTAACTTTGAACATTCTGTTCCTCCAGATAAATCCGAATGTATCTTCTTAAAAAAAAGACAAGGGAACACTTACAGGTATAGATCTTATACAATGTAAGACTTTATGGAGAATAACATTTTGATGGAAGCTATCCTCCTCAACCAGGATAACTCAAGTTCAGATTTTACCAACTATTTTTTAAGTTCTGGCCCCAACTTGGCAAGATTATATGAATGCATGTTTGACAGGTTCTTGGTCAAATTCATTCCTAAATAAGAAAGAAACGACTTTCTCCAATCAAACTGGTATCCCTCCATCAATGTTTCCAACACAGGTCTTGGAATCTGAAATGATAATGCTTGAGTTTTATGAGAATTTATTTTTATAATATGATATTTTTCCAAATTCGAGTAAAATGTCCATCAATGGGCCCAAAGATGATTCTGGGTCTCCAAGAGATAAAATAATATCATCAGCAAATAGGCCCACCTTATGAACACCATCACCTATTTTAATTCCCTTAATTTCAGTTGTACTGCATATGGTCTCAACCAGGGTTTCCATTGCTAAAATGAACAATAATGGTGACAATGGACACCCCTGTCTGGTACCATTAGACAACAGGAACATATCAGAAACAACACCTAATGCATATACATCTACTGATGGTCTGCAGTACAGTGTGAAAATCACATCAATAAAAGAGGTAGGCAAGTTCATCCTGACCATCACCTCTCTCAGATAGCCCCAATGGATTCTATCAAACGCCTTCTCAGCATCCGAAGATAAAAGGAGGGTAGGCGTCTGATCAATTTTAATTTGGTGAATCAGATTAATGAATCTTCTGGTGCTATCTGGTGCTTGTCTGCCCATAACTATGTATCTATTATTATTATTCTTGCCATTTATATAGTGCCAACAGATTCTGTAGCGCTTTACAATATTATTAGAGGGGGGATTTAACTATAAATAGGACAAAAACTTACAGGAATGATAGGTTGAAGATGGCCCTGCTCAAACGAGTTTACAGTCTATAGTAAATGGGGTATAAAACACATTAGGACAGGAAATAGCAATCAAATAAGGTGGGAGTGAAGCAAAGCTGGAGGAGAGAGTAGAGTGCTGCCCTTTAGGAGAGAGCAAGAGACAGGTATGTGAGGTAGTGATTATTCTGGGAGACTATAAGCTTTCCTAGAGAGATGGGTTTTAAGGCACTTCCTATCTATCATAAAAAATAAAATTGTTATATTGAGTGTCACTATGTAAACTCTTTTGACTGGATATTTTTCCTGGGACACTATAGGCCAAGGGTAGGTAACATTTTGAAGTCTCTTGGTGTGCCGGTCCTTTTTAAAAAAGGAGATGTGTTTTACCGTATTCTGTTTGTGTTATTTATGGGTGCTACTGTTGCTTTGTAACGTTGTATTTGTGTGTATGTGGGCTATTATATTGTATATGTAAATGAGTAGCTTGTGGTATTGTGTTTGATACCTATGTGGGGTACTTGTGGAATTGTGTATGTGGATGATCTGTCACATTGTGTGTTTGGTAGTGTGTGTATGTGTAGGCCAGCTTGAGGTATTGCATCTGAGAGGCTGCTTGTGAGGTTTTGTGCGTGTATGGGTCAAACACAGGAGCTGCGATAGCTGCTGCAGGCTGCTTTACTCCAGTGCGGGTTCATAAGTGTTGGGATGGAGTGATCTGAGATCACTTCCTCTAAGTCCTGCAATGCTTAAATTGCAGACTGCCCCTCACTTCCTGCAATCACCACTAAGTTTGCACTAGCATAGCGTGTTTGACTCTAGCAGCCTTGAGTGCTGTGCAAAGGCACCTTGAGTGGCATGCATGGCACACGTGTCATAGGTTGCTGACCCCTGCTATAGGCACTGCAATCTTATTGAAGCTGTTATAGTCTCTTGAGTCCCCAGGCTCCATCCTTCCATTCAGCATTGTGATGAAAGCAACTTCGCCACTGGTTTTTGGAGGGGCCTGTTTGCCAGCCTCCTACCATGGGAATATGGGCCCTGTGATAACCCATGTTCAGTACTGTTTCTGCCCCTTGGACTTTTAACTGGAACAGATTCAAACATGTGGCGGCGGCCATCTTAAATTGTCCAGCAGTGTTTTGTCGTCAAGTGTATGGAACTGTTTTGGGCATGGGACCATGTGCACGGTGGGGCACAAATAAGACCTCCAGAAAATTCCTGAACCCCTGAACCAATCTGGGTGATTTTTAGATATGTTGTTCACCCAGATCGGTTGTGGGGATATGTTGCATTTTGGGGTATGTAAATATTGTTAATTGAGTTAGTCCATTGTCTTCATTAATTAACTCAACTATCTCCCAAGCAGAGGGGAGGAATTTACTGTAAATGAATGGGAGTGTTTAACTTTGTGACTGCACACTGTTGGCTGTGGAATGTATTTTGCGGTGCCCCACAAGGTCCACATGGGTGGTACCTTGTAGGAAAACTTGTATAAAAGACCAAGCTGTTCATTAAACCCTCAGATCTGCTTAACCCTCAATACGTAGCCTTGTCTCATTATTGTAGGGAACTGCTATATTCACACTGGGGATTGCTATACTTTGTATAGTTAAGCTACGGCGGTTGTGGAGTCTGCGGTGCTTGTGGTGTCCAGTGCGGTGCTTATGGTCCTCGGCGTCAGCTAGGAAGTGTCTGTCAATGGAGGTGCCCAGTCGGGGTGCCAGGTGATCCGTTACAAGCATTAAACCATATACTATTTTAATACTAAACATGAATCCCCTGCAGCCCACTGTGCTACTTGGGCTAATGAGGAAGCATTAGCCTGAACAGCATTGGGAGGTTGTGATTGGCCAAGGGTGTCACCTGACACCTTTCAGTTTATTTTAGCATATACCACTGCAGTCATGAACCACTGCAGTTTTATTTGATTTTTTTCTTTGATTTAAAATGACTTTATTTGAAACAGTGTTGCCTTTATATGTTAATAGTTGTAGGTGTTTAATATGTATATCGTTTTTTAAAGCTGTGTTTAGTTGTATATCTTTTATTACAACTTTCAAAAGAAGCCTAGTGTGTGTATGAATATATAATACTAATCATGGATTGCTTAGAGTGGCTTTCAGTACCACTTATATGCTGAAGACAATCAGGTGTGGATATCATCCCAGGTTTCTCTTTATGGTTTACATACTCTATTGCTATCACTAGATGCCTGCTTCTTGAATTCCTCTATAACAGAGCTTCTCCTTTCTCCTTCCACCATTAACCCATCTATGTCATTTTCTCTCCAGGTCATTAATGGTACAATCAGATATACAAAAGTTAAGATTATTTGCATAATTTTAGTTCTGGTTTCTATTTCAATCCTTGCATTCAGTTTATCAATCTCAAAATTGCGTTGCTTTAATGTTTGCAATCAACTTAGCATTTGTCCCTTTTTAATATATTATGCAACTAAAGTTCTTCACACATTCATTTTGCAATAAATTCTTCACTTACCCCATATGTCCCTTAATAAACGTTGCTGCCAGCTTTACAATTCTTATTGAACAATCTTGTCATACCTCTCTGATTTGTCACTTTTGACAATCATTTGTCCATTATTTTTTAATTGTTTGTTGTATTAATGATAGACAGATCAGTGTATGATGAAACTAATTGCAGTATCTCAAAAATACTGGTTAAATTCCTGGTAAAATCAATTCAACAACTAAAGCTTAATGTAGTTGTTCTGGTGTCTTTATCCTGTCCCTGCAGGTATTTTAATGTAAACACTGCCTTTTTAGAGAAAAAGCGATGTTCACATTACTGTCTAGTAACACCTCTTACTTGCTTCCTGGGTCAGTGATGTTCAGCGTTTCCATTCTCACTTGGAGGTGCTGAACGCAGGCCTGTATTTAGCATGAGGCTTGTCAGCACGTTCCTGGGGGTGGCCAAAAATGCAACCCCAATTGCCTAGCAGATGCCTTGTTGGCCTTTTTCATGGGGGACCCAAGAGTTGGCCGGTTAGCAACCTTAACCCCCGTCCCTCCAGAGGCATGCAGCTGTGATGCATATTCTAGCCAGTTGGCTAAAGAGAGCTGATCTGTGTGCTCTCTTTGCTATGCTCCCTTGCGCTCCCAGTGATGCCGGGAACAGAAATATGACATCACTCAGGCCCCGGCATCGTTAAGCAGCGTGCGATGGAAGCAGAGCAAGAAGAATAAACCTCCCCCAATGCCTATTTTGTGCGCCCGCCAGCCTACATGCCTGCCTGCCCACCCGCCCGCCTGTCTGGCTGCCTGCTTTGCCGTCTGGACCCCAGGTACATCACTGGACCCCAAGAAGATCACTGGACCCCAGGGAAAGAATCCACTCCAGCTCTTCCAAAGGTAGGGAGGCTGGATGGATTAAAATAAAAAATAATAATAATAATAATTTATGAGTGAGAGAAAGTGAGTGTAAGTATGTCAGTATTGGTATGTGTATCTGTCAGTGAATGTGTGTGTGTCTGTGAGTGTGACTCTGTCAGTGAATGTGTCTGTCCGTCAGTGAGTGTATGTGTGTCTGTCAGTGAATGTGTGTTTGTCAGTGAAGGTATGTATGTCAGTATGTATCTGTCAGTGAAAGAGTGTCTGTCAATTAATGTGTGTGTCTGTCTGTGAGTGTGTGTTTGTGTGTTTTTCAGTGAATGTGTGTCTGTGAGAGAGTTAATGAATATGTGTGTCTCTGAGTGTGTCTGCCCGTAAGTATGTTTGTGTCTGTCATTGAGTGTGTGTGTGTGTGTCTGTCACTGTGTGTCTGTCAGCGAGTGTTTGTGTATATCAGTGTATGTGTACAGTTGTGTTCAAAAGTTTGCATACCCTCAGAGAATTGGTAATATATGTAAAAATTTGAACAGGCAAAACACATTTCTTTTATTTTTTATGGGATTCAAATTCAACTGTATGTTATAAAAGAATGGCAAAACATAAAACAAAACATTGCAACAAAGAAAAAAATGGAATGGCCCCTGATCAAAAGTCTGTATACCCTTCTTAATACTGTGTATTGCCCCCTTTAGCATCAATGCCAGCATGCAGTCTTTTGTAATAGTTGTATATGAGGCCCCTAATTCTTGCAGGGGGTATAACTGCCCATTCGTCTTGACAAAATGCCTCCAGGTCATGCAAAGTCTTTGGTTGTCTTGCATGAACCGCACATTTGGGATCTCCCATGAGTGGCTTGATGATATTAAGGTCAAGAGACTGTGACGGCCCCTCCAGAATCTTCACCTTTTTCTGATGTAACCTATGAAGGGTCAACTTGGCCTTGTGCTTAGGGTCATTTTCATGCTGGAAAGTCCAAGAGTGTCCCATGTGCAGCCTTCGTGCAGAAGAATGCAATTTGTTTGCCAGTATTTTCTGATAAAGTTTTTTCTTGCCATCAATTTACCAATTATTCCCTGTGCCTTTAGAGCTTACATCCCCCCAAAACATCAGTGAGCCACCACAATGCTTCATAGTGGGGATGGTATTCTTTTCACTATAGGCCTTGTTGACCCCTCTCCATACATAGTGCTTATGGTTGTGACCATAAAGCTCTACTATTTTGGTCTCGTCACTCCAAGTTATAGTGTGCTAGAAGCTATGACGCATGTCACTGTGTTGTCGGGCATATTGTAAATGGGCGTTTTGGTGGCATTGGTGCAGTAAAGGCTTCTTTCTGGCAACTCAACCATGCAGCTCATTTTTGTTCAAGTATTGTCGTATTGTGCTCGGTGAAACAAGCACAAAAAGTTAAATTACCTTGTTACGCAGGTCTTTTCAGCTCCCTATGACTCAGAGCTAACAAACTCATTGACTATTTATACACAGACACTAATTGCAATTTAAAAAAACATAGGTGTGGGAAATGAACCTTCAATTGCCATTTTAACGTGTCTGTCACCTTATGTGTCTGTAACAAGGCCAAACATGTAAAGGTATGCAAACTTTTGATCAGGGCCATTTGGGTAATTTCTGTTATCGTTATGATTTTAAAAGGAGACAAACAACTATGTGGTAATTAATGGTTTCATATAATCACTATCCTTCAATAAAATAAATTTTTTTGCATGACCAGTCATAATTTTAAAATCAATGCCAAAATTTCACAATTTCTGCTAGAGTATGCAAACTTTTGAGCACAACTGTATCTAAGAGTGTGTGCCTGTCAGTGAGTGAGTTTGTCAGTTAAAGTGTGTGTTGGTTAAACAGTGTGTGTGCCAATGACTGTGTATCTGTCAGTGAGTGTATGTCAGTGCATGCACCAGGCAGGTGTGTCTGTCAGACAAAGTGGGTATTGGTCTTAAACAGGAAGAGATGTGGCCCTGACAGGAAGGGTAGTGTAAATTTAGATTAGGTGCGGTGCCCGAATTTTGTCATGCCTAGAGCAGGCCAAATCCAAAATACACCACTGGCTGAACATTTCCCATAGAGATGCACATAGAGAGTTAAGATGCTAATTGACACTCTGCTACTCATGCGCACTTGCCTCCCAATTATTTGTTTGGGAAAGCATTGGATTGGCAGTTTGATCTCTGCCTAGAGGCAGAGCGTGGGCAGGGTTAGCCGCGACCAGACCCATGCATCGCTGGAAAAGTTTAATAAAGGGGTCATATTTAGATATTATATGGTCAGGAATATACATTTGTATTCCTGACACTAGTTCCTTTAAGGAAAGAATATTACAATAGCAGTTACAAAAAAAAAATCCCTACAGGTAAAGAATTAGTCACATAAAAGCAAGCTAAAAAAAACACATTACATATTGGAAAGCATGACCAGAAAAAACAATGTGTAATCAAATCACACTGAACCTGTGCAAACTGAATTGCATACGGTCTTCTTTGATTTTTGTATAATTACAACGCCCACAGGTCCTTGGAGTGGTAAAAATCACTAAAACTGAAAACTGAAAAAATAACAGAAATATATGATACAGTATACAGCAGGCCCGGACTGGGCATCGGGCACACTGGGCAAACGCTGGTGGGCCGTGATATCCATGGGCGAGACCGGGAGGGGAGGTCACAGGATCTCCCCAGCTGGTCAAGGCAGGACCGGCACTATCCGAGAGAGGAGAACTCGGCGGAGCTCTATCTTGCACCTCTGCTGGGTTCCTCTTGATGCGGATGATAGGAATAGGAATTCATGAGTTATTGCTAATATTGGTAAATTACAAGACTGATACCAATTTTTAGAAATATGCCAAATATCCACTCTAATAGTCTGCAGAAACAATAATTGGTCTGTCCTTAATAGCAAGTATTAGAGTACAAATATAAGTCGCGGGAAGAGGAGTGGGGGGGAGCTGGGAAAAGTGGACTGGGAGGCTGTAAGAGGAGCAGCCCAAATAGACCATGCATATATCCAGATCCAGGCGGCTCTCTAATTAGGCAATATATAATCACGATGACAGGGGCTTTTGGCCGCCTAAATTGCCCAAGGGCAGACTGTGTCTGGTCCTCGGTCATTGACCAAGGGTCTGACACCAGGAAGGGAGGGGAGCACCCATGACCACCGGTCTGCAGCTCCGCCAGGTGCAGAGCTGCAGACCATGTATCTCACAAATTTTGGCCAATCAGAGCATTGCTGCAGGTTACTACGGCAACACTCTGACTGGCTCTTGAGAGATACATTGTCTGTAGCTCTGCACCCGGCGGAGCTGCAGACTGGAAATCATGGCCACCAGACCACCAGGGAGCAAGTACACTCAAGGGAATGAAATTTTGTATTTATTCTCACCCCCTCTCTCACACCATTACCCTCCTCCCTAACAGTATGACCCCTTTTCCTCACACCATCACCCCCTCCTTAAGACTATCATCCCCTACCTCAAAGTATTGTAACAAGGTCAATACTCCCTAACACCATTTCCCCCTCCCTAACACTATTCCCCCCTCTCTCACACTATTACCCAAACACCATCACTCCATTGTCTCACAGTATGACTACCCTCCCACACACTTTCACCCGCTTTCTCAACATCAGCCCACACAGTATCAGCCCTCACCCTATCACCCCCCTCACACTATCGCCCCCTCCCTCACACTATCACCCCCTCCCTCACACCATCACCCCTCCCTCACACACATCATCACCCCCCTTCCTCACACCATTACCTACTCCTTCACACCATCACCCTCCCTCATAGTATAACCCCCACACACACCATCACCCCCTTTCTCACAGTATTACCCCCTCACACACACCATCACCCCCTCCCTCACAGTATTTCCCCCTCACACACACCATCACCTCCTCCCTCACATTATCACCCCCTGCCTCACTTCATCACCCCCCTCCCTCACAGTATTACCCCTTTCCACACACCCTCACCCCCTTTCTCGCAGTATTACCCAGTCTGACACTCATCACCCCCTCCCTCACACAATCACCCACTTCTTCACACCATCACCCAGCTTTCTCACAGTACTACCCCCTCCCACACACAATCACCCCACTCCCTCACACAATCACCACCTCCCTCACACAATCACCACCTCCCTCACAGTATTATCCCCTCCCTCACAGTATTACCCCCTCCCACACACCATCATTCCTTCCCTCACAGTATCACTCCCCTCCCACACACTATCACCCCCCTCCTCAGTATCAGCCCTCACAGTATCAGCCCTAACAGTATCAGCCCTCTCTCTCATAGAATCACACCCCTCCCACTTAGTATCAACCCCTCAATCCTGTCACACTCCATCATCCAACTATGCCACATTCACCCTTCACCCCAACCCTGTGATACTTATCCCCCCAACTATACCACACTTACCCTGTCACCCCTCCAATCCTGTAGCACTCGTCCCTCCTACCATGCCACAATTGCCCTACCATGCCTCTCGCCTTGTCACACTCTCTCATTAAACCATGTCATACTCCCTCTTCCTCATTCTCTCTCACAACACCTCCACCTTGTCCTATTGACCACCTTCACCCTGTCACACTCTCCCTGCCACTGGCACCCCTTTACTCATCCTGTCACAGTCACCAGCTGAAGACATTCATCATACACACACAGTTATGAAATGTAGCTTTGCCATAAACACTATGCACAAAGGCCACAGGCAGACCCCCATATGCACAACACACTTCAAGCAGCAACCCCGTACACATACGGTCCCATGCAAAAATGCCATATGCTCACAGAGACATACATTCTCACGCACAAGGATACTCTCTCTGTCAGATACACACTCACAGGCACATACACAGGTAGACAATAGTGCAAGATGTTATGTCTGTATTTGTTAATGTGTGTGTCTCTGTGCATCAGTGTGTATATTTGCAAATGTATTGGTGTGTTCGTGTCTGTGGCTGCAATTTGAGAATGGTATGGTATGGGCAATGCAAAGGTAAAGTTGCAATATACATATATACAATACATGGGGCATCATGTTACATTATATAGTATAATATATATGTGAGAAGATTATAGAATATGTGGGGAAATTGTCTGTGGCACTGTTTTTTTTATCTGTAACTTTATTATTTGGTAAATTATTTTTTAAAAGCCTTTTTGCTCAAACAAAATTTACATTTTTATTTTCAATAACCCTTTCACAAAAGTACTTATGCATACACAACTGCCAGGCTATACAACCACACCCCACAATTGTGTATAAGTGATTAGTATAATTGCAAATTAAATGTATTTATTGAAAATTAATTTTGTTTGCAATTATGCTACAACAGCCAGAGACCTCACAATGCAGGCACCCAGGAAGCCATGACACAGCAAGCTTCTGAACAATGAATGCTGAGACTAACTCTCTATATCCAGCACTGCAAGCCTGCCTTTCAATATAGTGACTGCTTCTTATACACACACAAAATGCAACCCCAATTTTTTTCACTTTGGGTGTTAGTGCGGCGTCGTGTTTGAGTTTTGCCTAAGGCCTCATAAAGTCTAGAGCCGACTCTGACCAAGATCCCACCTATAGAAAAAAAACAAGAAATCAAAAGACATGCAGTTTGGATCATGTAGGGGGCATTTATGTCCCTGGGATTCTAGCTGACAACTACCTTATGTCATTCACAATTCTGATCTTTTTTATAAGCAATCCAGTTAGGGTCACAGCATCCCTCCAGCACCTTGCCATACAATAGTAAATACCAAAATCTGGATAACAAGCTCAAAGACCTCACTCATGAATAAGGCAGTTAATTTGCATTGCCACCACATGAGAAAGAAAGGTTCCCTCTTTCCGGTTCGTATATCAGAGGCACAGTATTTACATCTCTGTTCAAATGGGTTCAATGCAACAACAATGAAGATGTCAAACATCAAAGGTTGCAATCCATAATTCTTCTTAAAGGAGCCAAATGTGGGCACCTGTGAGGCCTTAACTATGTTCTGAAACAGAATTTTGGGCTAAGGATGTAAATATTTTCACATGAAAACTGTCTCTCCACAAATACCACACATTAAAAACTGAGAGGAGAGCAAGAGAACTGAGCTTGACCCCAATGGATATAAAATACATAGATATTTTGGTGGAGCAGTTAGAAAGTAACGGTTCATTACCTGTTGCTGGGATTTCAGGTCTACAGATATATATCATATCCTCAAACAGGATCCAACTGCATACTACCTACACAAATTTCAAAACTATACTCTCAAGTCGGCTAGAAGATGGGGTAATTTTAAAGAACAAATTAGAATTTTGTATCCAAAGCATGAATTGTAGCTACATTTTATAGCTTATCAAAAATACACAAGAACATCAACAAACCACCAGGAAGACCAGTTACGTCAGGTAATAATATCATATTTTATGTTTTTTCTATTTTGCATTTGCTTAAGGTCTTCCTAAGTTAAAAGGGCAATCGAGATGTAGACCCTGTGCTCACAGTGCCTGGAATGCTCAGTTTGCCTGCAAAACTCCATCGGGGTCTCAGATTAAGACAAACAATAGGAGGGCTCTTTGCTTATAGCTAATATTACCTCTGATACTACCATTGTTGACAGAACTTCATGATAATTATAAGTCTGCCATGGATGTCCTCTATAATAAACAGACCAATCAGAGCACACCCAATGGATTGATCTTTAATATCTCTTTTCCTTTAAATTTGTGCACGCAATACAGCAGCAGCACTATTTTAGTGATCCCTGATGATGCCCTTATCTGATGGGGCATAATGCACATCACTCCTTTACTAGTCCAACTAAGTCACCCATGAGAGTGCTTCCAATCTATTTCTGCAGTTTGTAGAAGAGTGAGCGTACTTATGCATCCTTAGAAGCTAGATGCATAGCTGGTAGGGTAGTATACCAAGGTGGCCATGTTGTGACCCTAAGAACAGAAACCTATCTTAGTGCATTATCTTGGGTCAAACTAGTAGTTCATCAGGGAGCACAAAGTTAGTCATGATTAATTTTTAAAAGAGGGAGAGTGAGTGAAGTAGGAGCAATTGCCACTCTCTTGCTATATGCTTTCTTTATTCATTTTTCTCCCCCTCTCGTTTCTCTGTTTTTAAAGTTGTAACATATATTCCATAACAAAATGTTCCCACTCTAATGAAACACTCTTTGGCTACAGTGTTATGTATGCACATTCCCTGTTCTTTCTATAAGTCTGTGTGGTTGTGGATTAATATCTATAGAAACATGTAGCAGTGACAGTATGATTACCATTAATTTGGAATCTAATACATTATATATCTTCAGAGACTAATAGAGAAAACAGACTGTAAAAGAATGGAGACTAAAGTTTTTTTCCAAGTTAATTAAGCCTTTTTAATCCATCTGGATCCATTATTTGGAGTCTAGATGAGGTCTTGTAAAGCAACAATAATAAATACAGGCTATTATCTGGAAAAATCTAGCTCTCTTCTTTCTCTTCTGTGTATGTGTTTTTTGCACCTGGAAAATTTGATTATGTTTTTTCTTTGTGTATGATTGTAATGTCTTTATTTTATATATTCTGGGTCCAGATCTCTCACTTCTAGTAGAAGTATTTTAGTAGTAATGAAGTGTTAGAGTAATCTAGTGTTAGAGGAAATCATGTATAACAGTGAGGTTGTCCATCTCCAAAGGTGACAATTCATAATAATCAAATGAGGGCTGCTGGTCGTGTCTTGTCACCAAAGGTTAGCAAGGAACATAATCACCACCACATAAAATACTCATGTCCTCTCCTACAACACAAATGAAGTTGCTAATGATAGGAGTCATGCGTAAGTAATGCGGCTTCAACCTGTCCATCTTCATTCTCACGTATATTGTTACCCACACCTGAAGCCCATATCTATTATAAGAATCTACATATGTCCCTCTATAACGGCACCCCCAGGCATAAAAGGGGTTAAAAATCATTTAGGAGATATTCCATTCCAGATTCACAGGCAGCTACTACACCAATCTCTCGAACTGGAAACACATGAATGGTTCAAACTCCCGAACCGGAACCATACAAATGCTTCAAACTCCCGAATTGGAACCATATGAATACTGCAAACAGGTGAACAGGAAAAACCATACGAACAGTTTACACTCCTGGCAATCGGTCTGAAGCAGCATACAGTAAATCCCCCCCAAATACCAGACAAGGCTCAGTGTTGAGGGTCAAGCAGTGGTCTGATTTAATGGGGCTACCTGCCCGGTATTTATGCAGGTCTTCCACCTGGTGGACACTCCCCTAGGGGACCAGATGGAAGACTGGGACACAAATGGTAAAATGACCAATCACAGCCATAGAGGGTTAAAACACTCCCACAGAACATTACAATCCCTCCCCTCTATCCTGGAGATAATTGGGAAGTAATCCAATTATCTCCAAGGACAGAGGCAAAACTCCATTAACCACAAGGCAGTAAAAATACATAAAAATATATAACTGTGCAGCCATTGCATAAAGCAGGTACATCCAACCTATACCCAGATAGCTTAGAACTGAGCGCACACTATTACCGGATGGTGCTCAGATCACATATATACAGTTCAATCGCCATGGAGCCAAAGTCTTTCACATAGTCTTTCGGTATACGAATAGGCTCCATGGCATAGCTATCTGGGGTAACACTGTTCACACATTAAAATACCGAATGGACCGGCGTTCGGCTAAACGACTGAAGGCAGGAGAAGGGAGGTCGGCGGCTCAGCGGTGTTCGTGCGTTTAACTGTCCATTTTGAGCTCCACTGGTTTGGAGCTGAACACTGCCAGCCATTCAGGTGTTTAAGATGGCCGCTGCCACGTGTTCGGCTATGCGAACAGTGGCCACCCAGCGTTCATCCATTAAGCTGCGGTTAACTGCAGCTTCTGGGAGGTAAATCACTGACACACTCCTTACCCAGGTGGTCCGTTCATTCGTGAGTTGGTTCGGTAGATTCAATCAACTGAACACCCAGGCAGAAAGGCACGAACAAGCCTTTCTGCAGGGGAAAATACAAGCTTTTAACATGGGACCATAGTCCAGAGGCAGCAGGCAAGCAACCAGGCTTCTCCAGAACATAGTGAAGAGGTTGGTTCTGCCACACACTCCATTCTACCAGTAACTATTCTTGCACTACACCTTTGCATGAGCCAGCACAATTCAAACACAGCCCTGTCCAATCAGCATATCCTCATAGAGATGAATTGAATCAATGAATCTCTATGAGGAAAGTTCAGTGTCTGTATGTAGAGGGAGGCGACACTGAATGTGTCGATGCATTTTAGGCAGCCATGACCCAGGAAGGGTCTCTAACAGCTATCTGAGGAGTGGCCAGTGAAGTTATCACTAGGCTGTTATGTAAACACTGCATTTTCTCTGAAAAGACAGTGTTTGCAGCAAAAAGCCTGAAGGTAATGATTCTAATCATCAGAACAAATTCAAAGAGCTGTATTTGTTCTGGTGACTATAGTGTCCCTTTAAGTGAGAGCAGAACTTCATCATATCATGAAAATTCATATCTAACAGATACAATCTGCCGTGTTACTAAAAGTATTACCAATCATCTGGAAGCTGCTACCTACCTGTTTAAGCTTGAAGGACAGAGTTTAATCATATTATGCTCGACCTTGTCACAGGACAGCTTTCACTTAAATAAAATAATAAGTGTTTTTAATGTTTGGTTTTGATGTGTAATCTACTTTGTGTCTGTGTTGCCTTGTTCAGTATTCCTCTTTATGGTGGATATCTAGTTGTTGCTGACATTTTGGTCCACTCCAATGATTTTTGAAAACAGAGCAGATAATTTAATATGCAAGTTAATTATTATAATTATTACAAGTTAAAGGGTCCCCCTCCTGCCTGGCTCTGGAAAGGGGAAAATGGGTAAAACTTACCTTTTTCCAGTGCTGGGTGGGGAGCTCTCCTCCTCATATCCTCCTCCTCTCCTCCCCGTCGGCTGAATGCGCACGCGTGGCAGGAGCTGAGCGCGCATTCAGCCGGTCGCATAGGAAAGCATAATCAATGCTTTCTTATGGACGCTTGCGTGCTCTCACTGTGATTTTCACAGTCAATGAGACAGCCACTAGAGGCTTTGGGGGAAGGATGAACCCATTTATAAACATAGCAGTTTCTCTGAAACTGCTATGTTTATAAAAAAATGGGTTAACCCTAGCTGGACCTGGCACCCAGACCACTTCATTAAGCTGAAGTGGTCTGGGTGCCTAGAGTGGTCCTTTAAGTTAAATGGTAACTCTCTAGCAACTGTAAAAGAGATATTTTTAATATTTTTTTGGATAAAGGTAATCAATTATTATGTTTTTTATATACATAATATTTTTTCCCAGGAATAAGGTTATCGCAATTATATTGGTTCTTGGGTGTCTTGTATTACCCTCACATGCAGATACATTTATCCCATTTTATGAGATTCGACTGCAGTGTTTGCAGCCAATGTTAAGCTACCTCATACAATACTGTGCAGTTCTGCTATGGTTAATATCGCCATGAAGTGTATATGTCCATCTGCCTACATTTTTATTATGCTTATAGTCTGTTTGACCTTTGCCTAAATGATTTAAATCATGCTAATAGACTGTATAAACTCTGTACTTATTGACATCTCAATCAGCCATATATATATATATATATATATGTATATATATATATATATATATATACAAAAATAGGAAAATGATAGCACTCCAAGGACTGATATGTAGTAAAAATACAACTTAGCTTTTATTCAGGTTGTAGACTCGTAAAAATGTTGATATTTCAGTTCAATATTCTGAACTGTCCTAAGGAAAGTTCAGAATATTGAACTGAAACGTCGACATTTTTACCAGCCAACAACCTGAATAAAAGCTAAGTTTTATTTTTACTACATATCAGTCTTTGCAGTGCTATCATTTTCCTATTTTTGTATATTTTGGCGGACAAGCACTGGGCATACTATTTAACAATTTGGACTGGAGTGCAGGCATTTGGATATATATATATATATATATATATATATATATATATATATATATATATATAATATATATATATGTTTGTTTTTCCTTTTTTCTTCTTTATCTCTAATATTATACTACTTTTGGTTATTATATCACCTTTTATGTATTTACATCTTAGCGCTATTTGGCTGATTAGCCCTCTGAATACATTTGTTCTGGACTTTCAATTAAGAAACCAGGACTGTGGGCTATATATACCTATGCTATTAGGGAAAAGTGAATAGAGATTGGAGGAAGCACTAGTTGTGAAATGCACCTTGATTGACATTAGCCACGTGGCTAGAATCAGGCATGATTCTACTATTCCCTCCTGGCCCGTGCCTCATCGAAATACTTTTATTATTTTATTTGTTTTATTGCACTACAAATAAATTGTTTTACACTAAACCATCCATGGATATCCTCTTCTTGTTGCATGAGCACAACGATACAGGAACAAAAGGGAGACAGTATGTAGAAAAAAGTAGAGCTTATAACTTGTGCTAGCTTATTCAGGAAGGGTGATGATATTAGAGCTGAGACTGGGCTCTACCTCTAATAAGCGGCTGGTGTCTTCAGTTCCTCTGCAGCTATATTGCTGAGGGTGATTGCTTGCCTCGGAATAAAAAATAAATAAAATAAATATATATATATATATATATATATATATATATATTTGTTTATTTATTTTTATTATACTTTTTTTCAGGAAAAGGGATGCTGTAATTATATTTATTAATTATAAATAATATATATTAATTCTAATTATATGAGATTTCATGGCACTTTTTGCTGCCAACGCTAAGCACTTTTTATTTTTTTTGTGTTCCCGTTTTCATTGGAAGATTGAGAAAGGTTAAGATAAGTTTTAATATTTATTTGTTTTATTTAAGTTTTAACATTTCAGTATTAATATTTTAGTTGCATGAGTTTTACAAACAGATCAAATTAAGCATGCAGTTAACAATTAAACTGTTAACATTTATTACAAACACAAAAAGTGTCCTCAACAGACAACTTACTGTTATGTTCCTCATACTTTTTTCCTTATTTTGTGTGTATTCCACTAATATATATATTATATACATTTAAATAAATTCATAAATATCTACAAAAATACCAGCACTCCAAGGTTTTCAGTCAGGTAGGTTCTTTATTTGACGAATTCCAGCGAATTCCAGCAACTCAATGTTTCAGTCCCTCTAGGGAACTTTCATCAGGACATCACAAGTAAAGTATGGCAATGATACAAGCTTTATATAGGACAAACAAAGATCTTAACTCTTTAACACATACTGTTTTTGGTATTTATTGTTATACCCCTGAATCCCTTTTCGATATATTTATGTAGAATTTGAGCCTAACTCTCTGTATATACTTGTACTGTTTCTGATATATTTTTATACTGTTTTTAATATTCACTGTTATATCTTTGAATCCTTTTTTGATATATGTGTGAAGAATTGAAGTCTAACCAATTACTTCTTCCAATGAATTACTCTATTTTCTTGTAATTATGATCTCCTCTTTATATGTACACATATGTACCATTAAGGGTTAAATATCGAGCACTTAATGTTCTTTAACAATGTTTTTTTAATAATGACACTCATGTTACCAATTATAATTAGCCGAATGCATATTTATTGAACACGGACTACTGAATCTTCATCCCGTCTCTGATGAAGTGGGGCTGACACCCACGAAACGCGTTAGACAAGCAGGATACGGACGCAGAAGTTCAGTAAACCAGCAGCTAACAACATCTGCTCATTGAGAGTGTGATATTGAAGCATCTGGGGACCGACCGGCCGACAAGCGTGCATCTCTCAGAGTGAGGTCGGGACGCACGCTAACCTCACAGCCGGCAGCCAGAGATCACAGTGAGAGCAATACTGTATCCATATCCATCCTGGGTGGTCCCTGCGGTTCAGTTGATATTAGGACTGCTGAAGTGCTGGTAACATTCTTGCAATACGTTCCTGATCTCTATTTTTAATTTTTGTTCATATTTGAATACTTTTTTTATATATTTTTAATATTGTTATTATTCAATAAACTTTATACTAATTTTTATCTAATTTTTTATCTATTTATTTTTCTATTATGTTTTTATAACATATAGTGATTTATCTAACAGTATAAATTTTGCATTTGGTTTTTACATTTTTTTCATCTACACCATAGTATGTGATATTGACATAGGTCCTGTCATGTTCTATTAGTTACGGATTTAAAAACACATACACTTCTAACTGTATAAGTCTCTTACCATATAGGAAACAGTTCCTTATACTGTTCTCCTATATAAATTTTTATCACAGTGTACATTTTGAAATTCTAAGTAGAGCAATTTGGTGTGTAACAACTTGATTCTGCTTTTAGCAGATTTAAAGATATACACCCCATATATATTAGCTGTGTATCTCTCCTAATTATTTCAATATAGAGAAGCCTTTTAAGTGAATTGACTCCTGGATCTCACTGCACCTAACTTTAGGAGCATACCAAGCTATTTTTATTTTAAGGCAGAGCATTTGGTGAAACTCCTGCCCATATCCAGTTTGAGACATTTTGCTACAAGTCGGACTCCCTCACCTCTGGGTGTTGCAATAGGCATACCAGACCATCCTATAAAGATCTTAACTCACCCGTTAAGCAGCATCTCAATCAGCTGCGTGTCCAACGTGTCCCGGGCAACCAGGAAGTCCCACCCCTGTCAACAGTGATGGTCTCATCCAATGAACCTAAGGAGCATTGTCGTCAAACTATAGGAACCAGAAATGCCAATTGGCTATTAGCTCCCCCCTCACATACAGATGCCCTCGATAGATAAAACTCTTCAAGGATAGGAGAGACCCACCCACCTGCTGACATCAGCCTCAGTGTGTTTCCATGGGGACTGGGCCACACCAGAAGACTCAGCTTTTTTTTTTTTTTATTATTCTTTATTTTTGCAGCAGAATGTAAAACAGACAAGCTTTTGTAGGCAATACCACGTGAGTTGATATGACAATGGAAGTTTAAAAAATACAATGTGTGGTATGTCAAGAATGTTGCGCTTTTTTTTATACATAAACAAAATGAAAGAGAAACAAGATGGGCATCATCCTTGCAGTTAAATCTTTAGGTTCTATTCTGTGATAAGTACAGGCATCATTTACCTTTTAATGTAAACCTGCATTGCTAGATTTGGCTATGTAACACAGTATAGATTAAACATCATAAGTCATGAACATTGTACTACAGCACACATTGAGAGAGCAAATATTTCAACTTGCTGTTTAAGATGAACAGGCTTAAATTTAAAACCACTGGGCGAGCAGTCTGTATTAATACACGTGTCCTTGTGAGACCTGGAGGGCAAGGAAAGGTATGGCTGCATGCTTCTTCCAAAAGTGTCTGTTCTTAGGTGGCATGTGTCGAGCTGTGATAGAGCCAGGTCTGTGTCTGGATGTGGATTCCTCTGGGCTTGTGTAGCTTGTTCAGATGATGTCGTTTGGAGGTTACTGTCCCTGGCAGGTTTACAGAGCATTTCAACATGGTGCCAGATGATGGGGAGCTCTTCTAGTTGCCAATGGATCGCCTTTTGGTCGTGGCAAGTCTGGTCTCTTTGTTTGGTAGCCAGCCGAGATAGGCGCTTGGCTGGTTATGACATGCATCAATGGGCTCATTGTGCCCCTCCGGTTCCTGTCTCTGTCCTGGGGGGGGCGCGCATTGCAGGCAGACCGTCTGGAGGCCCCCACTCTCTCCTCGGTTGGGATCAGCAGTGGTCTTGTCGCTGTGTTCTCTGCGCAGTCGGTGTGGCTCCATGTCGCCAGAGCGGTGAGTAAGATGTGCTGAGGAGCCGCCATCTTACCCTGCGGGCCTTGGGTGTTCGGTGCTCCTCAGTCTGCCCGAGTCTTTTCCAATGTGGACCGGGATGACCCCCCGGCCAAGAGGGGGGGAGAACGGGACCGGCAATCGGTCATCAAGCTTGTGGCAGCATGGGGTAGGGGCTGGCAGGGCAGCGGCCATCCACCCTGCCTCCCCCAGAGTAGGCCGTGGCCTCCAAAGTCTCTTGCTTCCCTCGGGGGGGGTCGAAACTCCCGATCTCAAAGTCTGCTACCCCCTCCCCACCGCTGTGTGAGTTTTACAGGCTCTGTGTGGGTGCAATGGGTTGCCCATTATGCCTTAAGGGCCTGGTTCCTCCGGTGCCCCTCCGCCATGTGACCGGTCAGCATGACGGTTCGGCCCCGCCCCTAGACTCAGCTGTTTTAAAATGGGAAAATAATACAAGTTATGTGTTCTAGGAAAAACATAAGAGTATATACACCTCAAGTAATGCATTTATAAATAAACATCAGAACATAATAATATCATCTAGAAAAACACAGTGTTGGTAATATACCCTAAATATAAATAAGGATGCAGAAAAATAAAACCACAGTGAACCATCCACACAGTACACATAAGAAGACTTTCTGAGGAAAGATAGAAAAAGTGCATTATCTAAATAAAATTTATCATGTGTACTAAACGTATATAATAATGAGGATTATAGATTGCTATCAATAAGTTTACTGGGTAAAGTGCTAATGCAGCCAAAATGTTAAAGTCAATTAGCATAATATAAAGTGACAATGTGCTAAAAGCTAGAGTGCAAACTATGTGAACATGTGAATTAGAAAGTGCAGTTGGTGCTAGACAATATATGAAGTGACTGTGCAAAATATTGCAAGTAACATGTATAATGTATGAAATAAGGACCAGTGATGGAGGTGAGAACACCAGCAATGCTTATAGAGAAAAATGTATAAAAAAGTAATTAAAAACTTGGTATTCCAGACATATGAATAAAAATTTAAAATGGGGGAAACATAAGCTTAAAGAGTTAAGGACAAGGATTCAAGTACGAGAAAACAAAATGTGACCATGACTATAAGAAAGTAATATCATATTATTACTAATGTTAGTGGAATAGAAATAATCTTACACACGGCTTCACACAAAAGAACCAGACACCAGTGACAGATAACACTTAGTAATTAATTTTACTTTCTAAATCTTACAAAGTCCCATTGTAAGTAAAAGGGTGAAATTAAGGTTAGAAGGTGTCAATTCTAAATTACGATTGAAATTGCTGCCACGAAGATTGGGATAAAGCCTTTGAAATTGGCAGGAAATTTGAGTTATAGGGACATATAATAGATACGTAAATGACTTCAAATTCGTCATCGAATTCAGTTAACCCATTATGCATAATGGCAAATGGACCCCATGACAAGAAATTTTGGTGATGTACTTGCGCCATCTACTGACCAAAATCTAGATGATAGTCTGTAGGGAAGACACATCTACAGTTCCCTATTGATCCTATCAATTAGTGACATGCAGAGAGTTTGGCCCTTTAAAAAGTAAAGACAAAGGAAAGAGAGACACATTCAACATTCAACATCTGAAATTTAGCACTCAGACATTCAAAGACTCAGCTCTTTGGGACACTCATACTCTTTGAACCACAAACTCTCTTTGAAACATATTTTGACTTGGACTAATTTTTACTATTACTTTTCCAACCAACACCACTTTTATCTATTCCCATACAATCTCCATCATAATTGCATTCAATAACTAGGACCTATCTACACATCTGATAAGGAAATCTACAACATAACTGGTAATTATGCTGGTTTTATTTAATTAAGTTAAATTAATTAAAATTTTACTAATAGCAGGAATATATATATATATATATATATATATATATATATATATATATATATATATAAATCTGGTCAAGAATATATTTAAGGTACTATTTGCCAAAGGTTGGCATGCCACATTTATCCAGATATAATGACTTGTTCTGAAATAAGATAGTGTATCATATGTAGGAAAGTTAAAATTCGGCTAATGTAAAATCTGGTAGAATTATTCTGGTTCTAGAAATGGTTAATGATCTGGTATGAACATTGCTTTAGGATATATGCCTAGGAGGATTGTAGCCAGCAGTGGAAGGGTTACTCAGTGTGATCTAACTGTTAGCCAAAGTTTTATTGCTTTAGGCTGTGCTTTCTGTGTCCTGTGAAGTTGGTTTCTAATCTATCATAAATCTTGTTAAACTGATGACAACTGGTTGCTTTTTAGCCGATGTATTGGTTTAAACCTTTGCCATATCGTATGCCTATGTTATACCTACATATTCACTAATTGTCACGCATGTTACATATTATTATTATTTTTATTATTATTGTCACAATAAATTATATTTTTATAATGAAATTGTGATTTACTGTGTGACGTAAAATGCTCTGATGAACGTTGTCTAGGATCTAAGAGAATTAAAATAGAGGGTCATTTTCAGCTTTATATTATTAATTTCGGGGAACAGTGCCAAGATATCAATTTTAATATAATAAAAATTATTAAATTACTTTTGATAATTTTTAAGAAAATATTATTTTAATATTTATTACCCCATAAATATCCTCACAGTGCATAAAGAGGCTATTCTGTGGTGATACACAAATTATAAACAAGTCCAACCTTTTGCACTCCAACAGTGAAAAAATAAATGTGATGACTTGGGTTTGTTTTGCAGCCACAGGACCTGGTTACATAGTTACATAGCTGAAAAGAGACTTGTGTCCATCAAGTTCAGCCTTCCTTACATTTGTTTTTTTGCTGTTAATCCAAAAGAATGCAAAAAACAACCAGTTTGAAGTACTTCCAATTTTGCAACAAACTAGGAAAAAATTCCTTCTTGACCCCAGAATGGCAGTCAGATTTTTCCTTGGATCAAGCAGCTATTAACCTATATTGAAAAATTATATAGGTTAATTATAATTCATTGCTAAACATAGAAACATAGAATGTGACGGCAGATAAGAACCATTTGGCCCATCTAGTCTGCCCAATTTTCTAAATATTTTCATTAGTCCTTTGCCTTATCTTATAGTTAGGATAGCCTTATGCCTATCCCACGCATGCTTAAACTCCTTTACTGTGTTAACCTCTTCCACTTCAGCAGGAAAGCTATTTCATGCATTAACTACCCTCTCAGTAAAGTAATATTTCCTAATATTTTTAAACCTTTGTCCCTCTAATTTAAGACTATGTCCTCTTGTTGTGGTGGTTTTTCTTATTTTAAATTTACTGTGTTGATTCCCTTTATGTATTTAAATGTTTCTATCATATCCTCCCTGTCTCGTCTTTCCCCCAAGCTATACATGTTAAGTTCCTTTAACCTTACCTTGTAAGTTTTAACCTACAATTCATGAACCAGTTTAGTAGCCCTTCTCTGAACTCTCTCTAAAGTATCAATATCGTTCTGAAGATATGGTCTCCCGTATTGCATACAATACTCCAAGTGAGGTCTCACCAGTGTTCTGTACAATGTCATGAGCACTTCCCTCTTTCTACTGCTAATGCCTCTCACTATACAACCAAGCATTCTGCTAGCATTTCCTGCTGCTCTATTACATTATCTGCCTCCCTTTAAGTCATCAGAAATAATTAGCCCTAAACCCTTCTCATCAGATGATGATGTGAGGACTCTATTAAATATTCTGTATTGGGTTTTTACATCTAAGATACATTATCTTGCACTTATCCACATTAAATGTCAGTTGCCACAACTCTGACCATTTTTCTAGTTTACCTAAATCATTTACTATTTGGCTTATCCCTCTTGGAACATCAACCCTGTTACATATGTTAGTATCATCAGCAAAAAGACATACCTTACCATCAAGACCTTCTGCAATATCACTAATAAAAATATTAAAGAGAATGGGTCCGAGTACAGATCCCTGAGGTACCCCACTGGTGACAAGCCCATGCTTCGAATAAACTCCATTTACTACAACCCTCTGTTGCCTGTCACTCAGCCACTGTCTTACCCAAAGAGTGGTTCTACAAGCTATTGATTCATAAGTTGTACTTAGTTTTTCACACATGGGTTCTCCATTTTGGCTTCATTTTTGTTAAATAAATCATGAGTGTAATAAGACCTGCTAAGGAACGGATGATTGTTATGTCCTGATATGTAAAAGCATAAGATTGAAAGAGGGTGTACTTTCTTTTTTTCATGATTGTATGTTCTTTGGTGGTCATGGGTATTCATTTTCTGTTCCTGAACAAGCTAACACAAAAGTGTCTGGATATATTTTTTCCAGCATGTTCAGGAGCCTATTTGCCATTTATTTTAGTTATTACTTTATAATATTTATGTCATGCTATTGTGTCTTTTTATGAACAAATTACCTTGGCAATAAATATTAAAGATCTTTGATCAAAGCATAGACAAGTATTCAAGACATTACTCTCATCAATGGTGGCAAGTCAATCTGATAAAATTTAGAAAAGCCACACTTTTGGCATCTATAGTTCTAATAATGCTGTTAGGGTAGAGAGAAGGTAAATCAGAGCCTGCTAGAGAAAAAGCTTCTTCCTTAAATATCCCTTAGGAGTTCTTTGTTTCAATCCAACTGTCTAAACTTCAGTGCAGTAGATATACAAATCTTGTTTATTGGATTTGATATTTGTTCTTTTACAACATACAATGATTTGCTTTGTTCTAAAATACATATTCTCCACTGTAATATGGGCAGTCACAGGTCCTTCTTGCTAAATCATTTATGTGTTGGGCCAGCTTCAAGAGCAGTCAGTGACTGGCAAAGCACAAAATCATATCTACTTTAAAAACACCCTACACATTGTGCATGTGATGTGGAGGAGGTAGCAGGACAGTTGACTCCTTTTACATGATGGCCAAATAAGTGTTTTTAATATGTTATTTTATATAAATATTTTTTTTTGTCCTGTAAACACCACAGAATAGTGCAGCTAAATATTTCTTCTTGTTTTGGTGTGCATGTCTAGCCACACTACACAAGGTAAGCTAATTGCCGAATCAGGGCTTATGAGTCCTTTTATGTGACCCCATTAACTGCAAAATGTAGAACAGATTTTTTTTTTACACATGGAAAAGACAGAAAACCATCTACTGAATTGATAATGATGTTGCAGTTTCTAGGCTTTCCTAATGAAGAGATAAATGCACTTTTTTTCTGGTCACAATCATTGCATCACATTTTGGCATCAAAATGCAGTGTCATCGGGGGGCGTGGCCTGACAGCTCGACGAGACGGTCGCATGAGCTGTTAGCTCCTCCGTACATTGACCCTCCACAGCGATTACACCAGCATTATTTTCTCCCAATCGACCACAGCACTCTGCACTGACCTAACTACGAGACATGGCATCCAGGTCAGCGAAAAAATTAAAGCACAAACAAACTTTACTGCAAGTTCGGGCGCTTACCCCGCCACGCTTGCAGATCCAAGATGGCGCTGGTACGCCGAGTTCGCCGGCGGCCTACTCAGACCACAGCGACCTTACCTCAATCTCTGAACCAGTAGCAGCCCCAGCCACAGACCTCTCAATCCACAAAATGCTGAAAGCAATGCAAACTTCACTGCAGGCTGACTTTACTAAAATGGCGCGTGACATTAGGTCGGATATCCAGGCACTAGGGGAAAGAACTACCCACCTCGAGGATAAAACGGAGGAACTTATATCAGCCCACAATACCTTGACAGATGCATATACAGAACTACGAGAAAGGCTGAACAACTTACCGAAAAAGTGGTGGACCACGAAGACAGAGACAGACGCAGCAACATCCGCCTCCGCGGCATTCCAGAAGAAGTCCTACCCCAGGACCTCCAGGCATATGCCACATGTCTCTTCCAACATTTGGTCCCAGACCTAACACAGCACGATTTCCTCATTGACCGCATTCATCGCTTGCCAAAGCCGAGATTTCTCTCTGCGTCAATCCCAAGAGACACCATCGCAAAATTACATTACTACACCACAAAAGAAAAAATCATGAAAGCCTCCAGAAGCACCCACGACATACCGGAGAAATTTACTGGTGTCCACCTATTCACGGATCTATCAGCATCCACGCTGTCGAAAAGGAGGGAGCTTACCCTCATCACAAGAGCCCTGAGAGATGCCAACGTCCTCTATAGGTGGGGATTCCCAGCTCGCCTGATTATTCGGCGTAATGGCATAGACCGGCATGTTACCAGCATTGAAGACGGCAAGAATCTCCTGAAAGAATGGGACATACCCTTACCACAACAGCCTGACCGGGCCACTCAAGAGGACCACCGAAGACCACCGAGAAAGGTCCAGAATGACTGGAATGTTGCAGCCTCAGCTACGTGACCCCGCCACGTTCACACTGCTTTAGACTTACACTCCAAGGCAGGCCTGCCTGACACCCTTGCCCGCAAGAGCTATTGACTATTTTCTCACGCTACAAAATTCACGGTTATAACTGTTAATTATTGACTATTATTTGCATAAGAGGGTATAACACGGATACTGGCAACGGTGGGGCCCCTGTTGTTTGGGACCGGCCGTTGCAGCGATGCGAAGAGCAGCCTCAGCTAAGTGATCCTTCCACACTCACATTGCTTCTGGCCTGCACTCCACGGCGGGTCTACTTGACAGTCTTGCCCACAGGAGTCGCTAATTGTTTTCTCTCTATACAAAATTCACAGTTCTGATTGCTAATTGCGGATTATTTATTATTTTATGCATGAAGTTCTAGTTTGAACACCCAGAGAGTATCCGGATAAGCCTTGCGGCGATGGTGGGGCCCTTGCTATTTGGGCCGGGCCCGGCCGTTGCAGCGATGCATAGAGCAGCCTCAGCTTAGTAACCCTCCCCCATTCACAGTGCTCCTAGCCTATACTCCAAGACAAGTCTACCTGATCCCCCTGCCCACAAGAGTCACTGATTGCTTTATCTCCACAAGATTCACTGATATGAGGGTTAATTACTGAATCACTGAATATTTATTATATGTGCATGAGGTTCTGTTTTGGCTGTCCAAGGGGTATATAGATAAGCCTTGCGGCAACGGTGGGGCCCCTAATGTTCGGGCCTGGCCGTTGCAACGATGCGAAGAGCCCCTACTAATTCCTACATTTCGGGCATCGAATGAGAGATGTCCCCGTTGCGCACTCGACAGCGAATGGGCTGACCTCGCGGGGTCATGATAGCTTATATCACCTCCAGACAAATGGAGTTCGAACCACAGCCAAAAGTCCCCCGATGGGGCCCCACAAACCAATGAGGGTCAATCGCCCAACGGTTTGCTAACACTCCCCAGGCTCGCGGGAGCCTTACTATCTCCGTCTATGCCACTCGGCACCTTCCATGACGGAATTCTGTATATAGTTATCCCTACCCTAATGTATCAGTTTATGTTACGCATAAGTACTCCCTCCCTACCCCCCAAACCTCTTAAGCAGTTACTACATCGCCCAAGGTATATAGCAAAATGGGTAAACCCACATAGGTCGACCATGCACCATAACCACATTGATACCCTGAACAGATTGCCCCATGAAGACACCGTCACCAAGACGTCTGGCAATCAGATACCTGAACTAGAAGACCAAACCTCTATGGTCTATTCTCACTCTCCATTCTATACAACACTCATGATGGTGTACCAAGCTATCCCGCCACGGCGCACGAATAAGGGTGCCACACTAGACACTACCAGGGCCATTGCAGTCCGCCCCAATGACCACTTAGCCACCGAACATCACCTACCTAAATGACGCTTAATTTTTTATCCCTAAACGTCAAAGGTCTGAACTCTCCCCATAAACGTAGGTTAGCGTTAGAAGAAGCGAAGAAACATAAAGCCCATGTAGCGATCTACCAGGAGACCCACTTCAAATGGGGTTCATGCCCCAGGTTCTGCTCCACACTATTCCCACATGATTTTCACTCATGCTATAAGAAAAAAAAGAGAGGGGTATCCATCCTAATAGGGAAAACAGTCGCGTTCTCACTGGTTAAGAAAATTGGGGATAGACATGGACGATACCTACTGATCCAATGCTATATCAACAATGAACCATATACACTGCTTAATATATATGGCCCTCACATGAATCAAACGGAGTTTCTGGACAACATATTTGCCCTAATCAATCTGTACACATTCGGAGAACTCATCATGGGGGGAGACACTAATTTCCTTTTAGACTGTTCTCTTGATTCCACTTCAGCCCATAAACTCACCAAAGCATCTGCACGCAAACAACACAAATCCACCTCCCAACTATGTAACCAGATTTTACATAATAACTTACTGGACCCCTGGAGAATCCTCCAACCCTTAGAGCGAGACTATACCTTCCACTCCCCAGTCCACAACACTTACACCAGAATCGACAGATTTCTCCTGCCGGCCACAACAATGCATAAAGTTCTGTCAGCCGAGATTGGCCTGATTACCTGGTCTGATCATGCACCAATAACACTAGCTCTAGCAGAACAGTTCCCCACGACAGGCAAAGGGA
This sequence comes from Pelobates cultripes, assembly GCA_933207985.1. Lineage (NCBI taxonomy): Eukaryota > Metazoa > Chordata > Amphibia > Anura > Pelobatidae > Pelobates > Pelobates cultripes. The sequence continues at coordinate 136,854,435 of OW240913.1, read as the reverse complement.
CATGGAGACTTAATGACTCCCTACTATTAGATCCAAAAGTAATGGACCAAATCAAAGCTGACTTACTCTCTTACTTTCACACAAACACGACCCCCGACATTGACATATCGACTACATGGCAAGCACACAAAGCTGTCATGCGTGGTCTTTTAATTAGGGCAGGCAGCTATGCCAAAAAACAACGGTTCAAAGAATACACTGCGTTGATCTCTGAGATAATTGATCTCACGCACAAGAACAAATCCAGCCCTTCACAAGATACAAAACACCGACTCCTATCACTGCAAACTAAACTCAGAGACCTAGAATTTAAAAAAACAACCTTTATGCTTCGACGCTATAAACACAATTTCTTCACTCATGGTAACAAAGCGGGCGCACTGCTGGCAGCACAGCTCAAGGCGCGCTCTGCTAACTCGAGAATTGCCTACATTAACACCTCCTCGAACCAAAAACTCACAAACCCACAAGATATAGTAGATGCATTTGCTTCCTACTATAGCAAACTCTATAACCTAAAGGAAGATCCTGAAGTAACTCCACCACCTCCGTCTCTCGTCCAAGACTTTATAGCGCAGGTGAACCTCCCTACACTGACACCTGAAGACATCACTTCTCTCACCGCACCGTTCACCACACAGGAAATAGAGAAAACAGTAACACAACTGCCTAAACACAAGGCTCCAGGCCCAGACGGTTACACAAATTTGTACTACCAAACGTTCGCACACATACTATCCCTGCACTTGCCCGCATTATTCAACCAATCCTTTCAGAGGGGATCACTGCCCTCTGAGATGCTGAGAGCACGCATCTCTGCCCTCCCAAAACCAGGCAAATCCCCTACGCAATGCCACAACTTTCGACCGATCTCATTGATCAATGGAGACGTGAAGCTCTACGCTAAGCTCTTAGCAAACAGACTATCCGAACATTCTCCCAAAACTGACTCATAATGACCAATCCGGGTTTGTTAAAACGAGACAAGGCTCAGATAACACCCGAAAGATTCTGAACATTCTCGCACATACTCACACTAGTCGCAGAGAAGGCCTTCTCTTGGCGCTGGACGCAGAGAAGGCCTTCGACAGGCTCAATTGGGACTATATGCAACATGTACTCCAAACATTCGGCTTCACACCACCAATAATATCTGGAATCATGGCTCTATATAACAGTCCGACCGCACAGGTAGCAAATGCGGGCTTTTTGTCCAAACCATTCAACATCACCAATGGTACCAGACAAGGGTGCCCCCTGTCACCATTATTGTTTGTTCTATCCCTGGAACCGTTAGTGCATATCATTAGACACCACCCGGACATTAAAGGCATAGAAATAGGCCCAAGCGAATACAAACTATCCATGTTCGCTGACGACGTCCTTATCACACTGAGCAAGGTTACCACGTCGCTACCAACTCTGATGCACCTCTTAAAAACTTATGGCAAGGTGGCATATTACAAACTAAATCAAACTAAGACACAGGCCCTGCCCATTGGACTCCCGCATACCCTGGTCCGGGAACTCACACGGAACTATGAGTTTGATTGCAGGGAAGACCACATTACCTACCTAGGAGTCAAAATAGCGCCCACAGTAGAACGTATGTACCATTATAACTATAAACCACTAATCCACCTGTTTAAAACGGAATGCCTTCGATGGAAACCGGTTAAACTGTCATGGTTAGGCAGAATCAATACCATTAAAATGGTCCTCCTGCCAAAGCTACTGTATATATTCCGCCTCCTCCACATACATGCTCCACCCACTCTTTTTAAACAGCTCCAACAAATCCTGTCATCGTTCATATGGGACTCGCGTAAACCCAGGTTATCCCATCGCTTATTATAGCAACGCACAATAGAGGGCGGTGTAGGCCTCCCGGATGTATATACCTACTATAAGGCGGCCCACTTAGAAGCCGCAGTGAAACTGCATACCCCCAAGGCTGTATATCAGTGGGTAGACATGGAGATGGCGAAATCTGCCGCGACACCCCTGGTGGATACCCTATGGACTCCCAAAACGCTTCGCCCCAAAGGTGGAACCCTGTTCCCAACCACATCACTCACCCTGCATCACTGGGATGTACTAAGACACAAGCAAAATGCCACCTATAAATTCCACCCTCGAGCACCACTGACGGCCCTACGAGCAATCTCACCACGGCTCTCCCTGAACTCCTGGGTCAAGTTAGGTATTAACCACTTAGATCAAGTCATGCAGCACAACCTCATCAAACCTTTCCCAGACCTACAACGTGACTTTAAACTAACCAACTCCTCGATATTCCCCTACATGCAGCTCAAAAGTGTCATACCCACTCATGTGGCACAAATCACTACGAATGCTAGCCAAGAAACAAAAGTAGTAGATACATTGTATGACAGATGCTGGCAAACTCCAACCAAACCGAAAACCCTTGCTCTATGTTACCAAGTAATCCTGAAAACAGCACCACACTACACCCCACCCTTCGTGGACCAATGGCTCACTGAATGTGATGAGCTCATAACTGATGCAGAAGTGCTAGCGTCCCCTAATGCCCTCAAGGGCCTTACACAAAGCTACTCACACATAGAGGCCCACAGGAAATTGGTGTACAGGTGGTACTTAACACCACACAGGCTCCATACCATGTACAACTCTGTATCACCGCTCTGCTGGAGGTGTGGGGAAAAAAAGGGCACAATGTTCCACATTTGGTGGGCATGCCAACATATACGCCCCCTATGGGAGGAAGCACAGTCCACCCTACGGACCATTGGCATCACGGTACCACCACTAGATGTACATACAGGGTTATTTCTTTCCTATCCGCACTCGACCCCAAAATCGGTAAAATGCATATTAGCAATCACTGCATTAGCAGTACGAAATCTCATAGCAACACACTGAAAAAGACGGGAATGTCCTTCTAAAACCCAATTGTTAACTACACTCCACCGCTACCACATATATGAAGGCTTGACGGCCAAAACAGCCCCACAAAGAAAGTCCTTCCAGATGTCCTGGGCACCATGGGCTGATTTTTGGGAAAGGGTGAATGCTATTAATGTGACATAGCACCAAAGAAGTGGCTAAGACAAGAGAATGTCAAAAGCACTGATAGGGTACATACCACCAATTCCACACACACAAAGTCCCATACCCAGTATGAAAACAACCCCCCTCAGAGGTAATTGAGGCTTCCACGCATAAAATGATACACCCACCTAGAGGTCAGACCAACCGAGGTGTATATCCCAACTCTAAAACACACTTGAGCATTGATATTTACTATGACCTAGGGCCATACTGAAGTAACTAACACCTCCCCAACACCCCCTCCCTTCCCCCTCCCACTGTTCATTCCCAGTTGAAAAGCCCAAACCCAAGCTGTAATGTCCTCTGCCAGGAATAAGATGTTATGTACAGGCCTGCCTGAGTCTAGCAAGGCTCAGCATACTCGGAACACAAGGTGTTATATATGAGGAATACATCCATGAGGCCTTAATGCACTATACACTATTGACTAGGTACTTTCAAAGGGAGATCTCACCCTCTCCCCCCAGACCCCCCTCGCTATTTTTTTTTTAACCAAGAGATCACTGCTGTTCGGATGGGATTAAATGCAAATATTTTTCTTCTTTCTTCTAGAGGCACGATATAATTGGTGAAAATTGTTGTATAACCTAACACCCTAACACCCTCCCTTTCTTCCTTCTGTACCCCATTGACTTTATGAAAATTAAAAATTGCCAATTTGAAAAAAAAATGCAGTGTCATCAGAAACAAATGGTGGCTTCATTCTGTAAACCTACCTTAATGGGCTCCAACATTCTGGTACTAAAACCATTCAAAATCAATCTATACTAAATTAACTGAACACTGAAAGTGTTTAAAAATAAATACATTAAACATACGTTGATACATTAAACATAGATATAGTTTATGTCTATAGCAAACACATTAACAACTGTTAGATTATAATAATAACAACAATAATTACATTGCACTTTATTTACTTTCAGGTGTTTATTTTGTGTCAGTCTGGATGCTGAAAATAATTATTCTACTCGATGTATAACGAAGTGTATATAAAAAACATCATGCTCATGTGCACCAACCGCAGAAAAATATAATCTACAGTATAGCAAAAATACAGACACTCATGGGTCTTAGAAAAAGGATCTGGAATTGGCCAAAACATTGACACATCTGTCTTGAGTTGAAATGTAATCAACAGTAAGTTTTTGGCAAAGAAGACCTGTAAAATTCCACATTCCTGCTATTATGAGGATTAAATACACACACATGCACGCACACACACATCAGAACATGTTGTAACAGCACAAACATCTCATCCATGTAAGTACGATTTTTATATCTACTGCACTACAGTTCAAGACAGTTGGATTCAAACAGATAACTGCTAAGGGACATTTAGAGAAGAGAGTTTTATAATTATTAGGGGATAGATTTAAAAGAAAGAAAGTCCCAGTGAACAGCATTAACATTTTATATACTATATATATAATTTGATATGCTGCATATGGTCACAACTACTGTTAAATTATCCATTGCTAATTGCTGTTTTAATTGTTCCTAATTTAAAATAGGCAATTAAACATATTCTGGATTATTAACTTGTGCATATTTTAAGGGGTATGGCTAATTGGACATGTGCTAAACTCTTCATTTACATTTGAATAATTCATCCACTATGTTTTTATATTTTTTTTTTCTTTCCAGTCACAATATTTAGAATATTTTGAATATGCAACAAGACATACTTTTTAATGCATTTAGGTCACCTGTACTGTGCAGTCATAGCTCTACTCAAAAACTGCATAGCACAGCCACGATATGTGTGTGTGTTTATGTATGTAAATGGTTAATCTCATAAGAGCAGACATTAGGTTGTTAGAGTAGGACCTGCCAGATTGGTTACATTGACATTGTGGCAGGTTTATGCAATGTATGATCATATAATGTAAATAAACCCCCGTTATTTTTGCCTAGATTAGGTGTTTTAAAAAAAAAAAAAAATGAATAAAATCTGTCAACATTGAAGTTGCTGTTTAGTGGATAGGTGAGTGCGCTGGATCTTGTGTAAAATATATATATATATATATATATATATATATATATAGATATATATATAGATATAGATATTTATGTATATGTAATGTGTGTGTGTGTATATATATATATATATATATATATATATATAAAATGTAATATATATATATTAAGGGCCAGACTGGGACGAAAATCCCAGCCCGGGCAGTTAATGACAGAGCAGCCCACTGTGAGGGGCAGGGCCAAAAAGGGGGCATTTTAATTGTGTGTGTATGCGTATATAGAGTGGTGTGTGCATAGAGTGTGTGTGAGTGAATGCATGGGGTGTGGTGTATATAAGGGATATAAAGTGTGTAATATGTGTTTATAGGGGGATAGAGTGTGTGAGTGCAGGGTATGTTTAGGGGTATAGAGTTTGTGTACTGTGTGTATGTGAGTGAAGGGTGTGTGGTGTGTGAATAAGGTTAATAGAGTGTGTGTAATGTGTTTGTGTGTAAGTGAGGGGGTGAAGTGTGTGTATTTAAAGGGGTATGGAGAGTGCCTAGTGTGTGCAAATGCAGAGGTTGTATATAAGGGGTATAGAGAGTGTGTTGTGTAAAAGTGCCGGGGGTGTAGTGTGTCAATAGGGGCAGGATGGCAGGGAGTGTAGTGGATTAATAGGGGGTGTAGTGGGTTAATAGGGGTAAGATGGCAGGGGATGTAGTGTGTTAATAGGGGTAAGATGACAGGGATGTAGTGGGTAAATAAATGGTATGAAGCAGGGGGTGTGGTGGGTTAATAGGTGGTATGAAGCAGGGGATGTAGTGGATTAATATGGGGATAATGGCAGGAGATGTAGTGGGTTAATAATTGGTATGAAGCAGGGGGTGCAGTGGGTTAATAAATGGTATGAAGCAGGTGGTGTAATAGGGGATAAGATGGCTGCTTAATTAATGTAATCATTAAAATATATATATATATATATATTCCACTCCCTCTTCCTCTAATTACCTTGCTGGGGTAGAAGGGAGCATGCTAATGATGATCCCTGGGGGTCCAGTGGCAGGTTATTTGGTCTGTACCTCCGCAGGGTACAGACAATGCTTCTCCCTCTCGCGAGCGCCGGTATTACCGAGCGTTGCTGCGGGTTACCATGGCAAAGCTCTAATAGAGCTTGCGAGAGGGAGACAGGCAGGTACACAAGAATTAACTAACCTTTCCTACAGCCTGTGAAGGGACAGTGGTCCCTCTTAGGGCCGATGCTGCCCTGCATGGGCAGGCAGGGGAGATCCTGTGATCTTCCCATGCTGGCCTCGGCCCATGGCAATCGCAGCCCACCGGGCAATTGCCAATGGTCAGTCTGGGCCTGTATATATTTCATATTATGCCTCCTAAAAATATCTTATCTCTTACTATATAATGCCTGCATGCCTTTTGAAAGTTTTACTGTTTTTACTGTAGTGATTTTTACAAATTGAGACCTTGCACCATATCACATAATACTTCTCCTTTTAATGCATGCACACAATTTTAAAAGGACCTTATTAAAATAATGACAATTATTCTGCATAATTGCATTTTCCTATTCACAAAATCCAAGTGCAAGACTTTGTCTTGCAGGTTTGTATTTATTGCTTGTTGACACGTGCATCTCTTGTTGAAGTAATCTCTTGCTAATAATTTGTTTCAGTGATGCTATAGTTGTTATGCTATGTTTATTATGCAGCACAACAAATTTAAAGTACTACATCACTAGCAAGTTACTGGGTGGCAAAGTGGAGATTTATGATGTTTTACACATGGACAGATGCTAAAGAAATAATATTTCACATCTCTTATATAAAAAGCAAATATATTTTCTTGAAGCAGATTGTGAATAATGTTCATCGTTTGCATCGTGCTGTGCTCAGATGAGCTCATAACCATTCTGTTCACAATGCATAGTTAATGTTCCTATATCTCCACTATATAACCAAGCACAGTTTTTGAAACCCAATATAATTATGAAAAACAAACTCTGTTGCATATTATTAAATACATTTTTGTATTGCCAAAAACAGTGTTAGCAACTTAGCTCCTATTTTATTTTATTTTTTTGCTCCGCCTGCAATCCACCAATGACTACCTATTAACTTTATGAAGTTTTTTGTTGTTCTTTTTTTTCCCTCAAACTTGTAATAACCAATTTTTTTAAGGTATTGGGTGAAGTACTATGAAAAAAATTAGTCTGCATTCAAACAATCAGTTCATAGTCAGTTGAGCTGTGTTTTATTGTTTAAGTGGGTGAAAAACATACAAAGATACATTGTGTTTGAAAATGCATTCACCAAAATTCAAACAAAACTATGCTACCGCCAGAGAAGAACATAATTAAATGGGAATAAAGCACTATATAATTAGCCTTTAAGTTAGCCCTTTGGCCACAAGTAACCTCTTTCTATATTGTGATATGTTTTATTCTTACCTGTGCTGATTTTGGACGCTATATGTGTGCCATGAATAATTTTTTTGTACATCAAGAAATAACTAACTAGAAACATAGAAACATAGAATGTGACGGCAGATAAGAACCATTCGGCCCATCTAGTCTGCTCAATTTTCTAAATACTTTTATTAGTCCTTGGCCTTATCTTATAGTTAGGATAGCCTTATGCCTATCCCACGCATGCTTAACCTCCTTTACTGTGATAACCTCTACCACTTCAGCTGGAAAGCTATTCCATGCATCCACTACCCTCTCAGTAAAGTAATACTTCCTGATATTATTTTTAAACCTTTGCCCCTCTAATTTAAGACTATGTCCTCTTGTTGTGGTAGTTTTTCTTCTTTTAAATATAGTCTCCTCCTTTACTATGTTGATTCCCTTTATGTATTTAAATGTTTCTATCATATCCCCCCTGTCTCGTCTTTCCTCCAAGCTATACATGTTAAGATCCTTTAACCTTTCCTGGTAAGTTTTATCCTGCAATTCATGAACCAGTTTAGTAGCCCTTCTCTGAACTCTCTCTAAAGTATCATTATCCTTCTGAAGATATGGTCATCAGTACTGCGTACAATACTCCAAGTGAGGTCTCACCAGTGTTCTGTACAATGGCATAAGCACTTCCCTCTTTCTACTGCTAATACCTCTCCCTATACAACCAAGCATTCTGCTAGCATTTCCTGCTCTATTACATTGTCTGCCTACCTTTTAAGTTATCAGAAATAATCACCCGTAAATCCCTTTCCTCAGATGTTGATGTTAAGACTCTATCAAATATTCTGTACTCTGCCCTTGGGTTTTTACGTCCAAGATGCATTTATGTCAGTTGCCACAACGCTGACCATTTTTCTAGTTTACCTAAATCATTTGCCATTTAGCTTATCCCTCCTGGAACATCAACCCTGTTACATATCTTAGTATCATCTGCAAAAAGACATACCTTACCAATAAGACCTTCTGCAAGATCACTAATTGACTACAACCCTCTGTTGCTTGTCACTCAGCTACTGCCTTACCCATTCAACAATATTGGAATCCAAATGTAAAGATTGAAATTTATTGATAAGCCTTCTATGTGCAACAGAGTCAAAAGCCTTACTGAAATCTAGGTAAGCAATGTCTACTGCACCACCCTGATCTATAATTTTAGTTACCCAATCAAAAAAATCAATAAGATTAGTTTGGCATGATCTCCCTGAAGTAAACCCATGTTGTCTCTGATCTTGAAATCCATGTGTTTTTAGATGTTCAACAATCCTATCCTTTAACATGGTTTCCATTACTTCCCCCACTACTGAAATAAGGCTTACTGGCCTATAGTTGCCTGACTCCTCCCTACTACCTTTCTTGTGAATGCGTACAACATTCACTAACTTCCAATCTTCTAGGACTACTCCGGTTAACAATGATTGTTTAAATAAATCTGTTAATGGTTTTGCTAGTACACCACTAAGCTCTTTTATATAATTTTGGGTGTATTCCGTTAGATCCCATTGACTTATTTTTCTTTACTTTTGACAGTTGAAATAGAACCTCTTTCTCTGTAAACTCACGTGTAATAAATGACTCATTTATCCTTTTTCCTAAATGAGGTCCCTTTCCTTCATTTTCATCTGTAAATACTGAACAAAAATATTCATTGAGGACGTGAGCTAGACCTTTATCCTCTTCTAAATACCTTCCTTCTTTTGACACTAGATTTTTATGTGAGCCAGCACTCCTGAGCTTTTGGCTCTAACTGAGCATTAGTGGAGGTGGGGATAAATGTCTGGTTGACCACAGTTACATCTTTCTAAAACAGGTTTAGAAAAGGGAAGGTGCCAGGGAACCCCAGAGATTAAACCCACTACAGTGGACTGTAGTGGTTTTTGCAATTGTATTATTCCTTTAATGATATCACAAGGCATTCATTATGAAGATGCATTATGATTGGTTGGCTTTTCTAACTGATTAATGCTTTAGTTATGGTTCTTGTAGTTGGCCCATCATTAAATGCTACAGCAGGCTTGCTTTTGGTTTTGATTATTACTTTGTAATGTGTATCATGTTAAGATGCCTTTTTTTTCTAGGAAAAGTAGATGTGCATTTCAGAGTTTATTTGTCAAGGGTGTTGCAGACCTCTAGCCATTGGAAGAATATTGTGATTTATTTTTTTTACATTAAGGATTTAATCATAGATAACAGACTATTATTTAATGTTTCTGTTTCCCCTAATGAGATATCGAATGTGGTATAGTCAGGCTTGGGAATGGTGCATGGTAACGTTATTTCTCATCTTTGAGGTTACCCTCGGACCACGTCTGACATAGCTAATTGTCTCCTAGGTGGGAGCAGGTGCCGAACTGGTTAAGGATGCTTGTGGGTGCCTATCATTACCCTAGAGTGCTCCGCCTGAGGTGTGATTCAGGTGTATCTTGTATATGATAGATCTCACTTCTGTATTTATGTGTTGTGTGTGTGTGTGTAGTTGTCAGATATTAGCGATTGTAGTAGGGTTAGTGATTTATGGTTGCATCTCCCTGATGTGTAGGGCAGGTTCCCGCCTATGTTGGTATCTACCTTGTGTTCCTGTCTCCCATCTGATAGTAAGCATCCCATCATCGATACGTCTACTGCCATCTAGGTGTGTGCGTCACCTGTGTTATAATAACTTCTACTTTCCTTTGAATTCGGTCATATGAGAAGCATTCATATCAATCGGGATGAGGGCATTGTCATAATTGCCATCTCTCTAGCTGATAATGCTGTTCCATATCCTCTCTTTGTTTAGGTGGCTGCTAGTTGAACTAGTGTTAAGTAATGCCTTGTCTGCGATGTGCGTTCCCCGGTCTCTCCCAGCTCTGTCTGCCCCAGAGAGTTTAGAGTGTGATATCTGAATTTTTTTGGGGGGGAAGCTTGGTGCAATTAGATTAGGGTGAGAAGAGTGACAAGTGGAAGTGAAGTGTGGTGAGAAAGAGAGTAAGTATATTACTCAGTGGTGGGGGAGGGGAGGGTTGGGGCACACACGAGCCCCTTGATCCTCTAAGTTTCTTGTTGCACTCCTCCCTGTGTCCCCATTTGTGCTAGGTAAGTATACCGTGGTCTCCATTGTTCAGCATGTTTAGTGCTCCGTCCCATCAGTTCCGCGGATTTAGCTTCTGCAGTGTGGATCTCTTCTACTCTCAGTAACCATTCTGCCATGGTGGGGGGTTGGATTGGCTTCCAACCGGCTGGGATCAATGCCTTGGCTGTGTTGAGAAGATGTCTCAGGATTAACTTCTTGTACTGAGCAATCGGTCTTTCTGTGAAATGTAGGAGCACCGTTTCTATGTGAAGGTCCAGTAATTCGCCCAAAATGTTCGTCATTTCCAGTTTGATCCCCTCCCAATATGTTCTGATCTTAGTGCAGTGCCACCAAATGTGTCGAAGGGTGCCTGCTTGAGATTCACATCTCCAGCATGTGTCGGGGACCTCCGGGAATATTCTGTGTAATAACAAGGGTGTTTGATACCAGTGAGAAATCAGCTTAAAGTTGACTTCTTAATATCTGGTGCTTATTGAGCTTTTATGTTGTAGGATGAGTATCTGTTCCCATTGGGCTTCTGCAAAGGTCCTGTCCGTTAGTTCTACCCATTGCCTCTTAAAGGCATCCTTCCTGGTGTGGTCCCCTATAATCAGTCGATGGTAAAGGACAGATACCGTCTGTTTCAGTGTCGGTCACACATAAGTTTTCAAACCATGTCGCTTCTCTGTGTACTGCAGCTCTATTAGGCATGTTGTGATAGAGATGTCTCAGTTGTACATAATGGAACCTGTGCATCATTGTTTGGTTTGCTGCTGTGGACCACTCACGTAGGCTTTTCAACCCAGCATTGCCTAAAGCCACACTCAGTGGGATATGGTTGTATGCACCCCCCATGGGCCACACAGTTGGTGGTAGTCCTCCTCCCAATGCCTTATTATGAGTCAGCAGGATCAGGGGACTTGATTGAGGGGATATGTATAAGTTCTTTCTCAGGGTATTCCAGGTTTTCAACTTCTGCGTAATGGGAGATTCCTTGCCTAGGTGTCCTGTTACTTCCAATGGTCTATGCCACACATATGGTTGAAGAGCCTTATTTGTGCTCTCTCTGTTTAAGGTCACCCATAGTTTGTTTGACGGGGCTGTATGCCAATCCTGTGTCCGTTGAAGCACTGCTGCGTGGAAGTATTTGTGAAAATCTGGCAGTGCTAGTCCACCCAATGCTTTAGGAAGGCATATTTTGTCTTAGCTGATGCGTGTTCGTTCCCCTTTCCAGACATATGTAATAACCGCCGTTTTGAGTGTTGTGAAAAAGTCTGGCAGTATGTGCCAGGGGATGGTGTTGAAGCAATAGAGCAGTCGTGGTAGGATGTTCATTTTGACCACTGCTATGCGCCCTTGCCATGATATGTAGTCATAGTTCCATGTCTTAAGGTCAGCCAGATGGTGCAGAGGAGAGGGGTATAGTTCCAGACGTAGAGCTCTTTCGGGTCATGAGGGATCCAAATCCCCAGGTAGCGCATTTGTCCAGAGCACCACTGGAAGGGGAAGCTATGCTTGATTTGGTCTTGTTGTTCGATGTTCAATATATGATATTCATTCATATGCTTCGAACTCTTTCATAAGTGCCGGTAGAGTGTAGGGGGCTGTTCACGAAAAAGAGCATATCATTCGCGTATGCTGCCACCTTGTGTTCCTGATCTTTATATTGGAACCCCTTGACCTCTGGCGTTTGTCGAATCCTAGCCAGAAACGGTTCCAGGGTTAGGGCGAAGAGGAGAGGTGACAGTGGGCAGCCTTGCCTGGTGCCATTGCTAATGGCAAAGTTGTCTGTGAGTGCCCCATTTATTCGGACTCTTGCACTTGGGTTGTTATAGACTGCTGCTATCCATGCGAGCATCCCTTTCCCCATGCCCACCCTGTTCAGCATTGCCATCATAAAACGCCATTCCACGCGGTCGAACGCTTTTTCTGCGTCTGTGGAGAGCATTAGTATGTTTATTTTTCCCTTTTTTGCTAGTCCTTGGATACCAAATGCCTGCAGGGTACAGTCCCTGGCTTTCCGGCCCCGTATGAAGCCTGTTTGATCCGTATGGACCAGACGTGGCATGTGCTGTGGAGTCTTGTCGCTAAGATCTTAGAAAAGAGCTTCACATCTGTGTTGAGGAGGGAGATAGGGCGATAATTGCCACAGTTTTCTGGTTTTTACTGGGTTTGGGTACCACTGTGATTGTGGCCACTAAAGTTTCCTGATGGAACTTGTCTCCCTTCTGAAGTTGGTTTAAGGTTTCAGTGAGTTGTGGGGTTAAGATTTCTCCAAATCTCTTGTAGTACCCTGCTGGTAGACCATCCGGACCTGGTGCTTTGCCGTTTTTTGTTGACTTAATTGCAGCGTGTGCTTCCTCCATAGATATCGGTGCATCTAATGCACTGGCTTCCTCTGTTGTGAGTGTATCTGGACTAAATCCTTGTAGGAACTGTGCTGTGGCTGCAGTCATTGTGTCCTGGTGGGCCTCTGTCGATTTGGTGTTAACATTGTATAAGCATTCGTAGTATGTTCAGAACTCGCCTGGTATCTCCTCGGGGAATTGTGTGAGGTTTCCCTTTGATGTCCGTAGTGCGTGTACTTGTGCTTTAGCTTGTTGACCACGGATCATGTGCGCGAATAATCTCCCTCCCTTATTGGTGTGAATGTAGTAAAAGGCTTTAGAGCCCTGTAGCGCTCTGTGGTGTTTGTGAGCTATGAGCTCTGCTAGCTAGCGTCGGGTTGCAGGTAATGTACGGTATTGAGCCTCTAGTTATGTTCGTTTGTGGAGGGCTTCTATTTTCGCTATCTGATCATTGAGTTCAGTTATGCGCTGTCATGCCTTTGTTTTGTGAAATGCTATCATTATAAAATGTCCCCTCAGGACACTCTTGTGGGCTTCCCATAGCGTCACTCTCAACATTTCCTCTGTGTTGTTCTCATTACAGTATTGATTTTAGTGTTCCGTCAGCTGTACCTGCACTTCAAGATCTGAGAGGAGCGAGTCGTTCAGCCTCCATGCAGTCTGGGTGGGCCTAAATAAGGGCGACCACAGTGTTGGGAGTATCTCTGCCTTCTGTAGTCATTGGAGACCCTCTTGTTGGATGAAAAGATAGTCGATGTGCGAATATATTTGGTGTATGGCTGAGTAGTGTGGGTGGTCTCAGCTTTCTGGGTGTAGTGCCCTCCAGGCATCTACTAGCCTCAGGTCACGGAGGGTTCTGAGAATCGTTCTGATCGCCGTTTGTGGGATGCTGTTGTGTCCAGTTGACGAGTCTGAAAGTGGGTCTAAAGGCACGTTAAAGTCCCCTCCGAGAATTAGTATTCCTTCCGTAAAGTTGGCGAGTTTTAAGCTCGTTTTTCGTAGGAATTTAGCTTGTTTCGCATTCGGGGCAAATATTGAGGCAAATGTGTATGTTTTCTGTTACAAAAAGGTATCTGCCCCCCGGATCTGCGAGCATTTCGATCAGGGAGATTTGAAAAATGTCTTCTAAGAGGATGGCAATACCTGCCTTGCGTGCAGAAGGGTGGTAACTGTGGTGGTTGGTCGGATAGTTTCTGTCTTTCAACCTATGGGGTTCTGATGCTCTGAGGTGTTTTTCTTGCTATAGAGAAGTGTCTGCATTTAAGTTCATGCAAGAGATGCGAGCACTTTTCTGGCGTGTTTAGACCCCTACAGTTCAGTGTTGTGATGTGGAAGGGTGTGGCCGCATATGCCAAAGTGTGAGTGTCGATGTTTGTGCGGGACTTAAGTGCATTCAAAGCTGTGTGTATCCCAACCTCGGGAGCTCTTGCATGCCCTAAGGACGGGTGAAGAAGAGAACGGAAGGACAGAGGGGGAGGGTTCAGGAACGGTATCACCCAACTGCAGCCCCGGGAGCCCCAGCGGGCGGCCGTCGGGGGAGCGAAATGAGGGGAGAGCAAAGGGAGGGGAAGTAAGAAATGGAAATAAGTGGAGTCTGTGGGATCACTCAGTCACCGCCCCCTTCCCGATTGGGTTGTACGGCATCTGGGGGACCCCCGGCCGGGCTAATAAAAATGTCAGAATCCAGGAGTTCACCGGTAGTCTGATCACTCTCTGGAGGTCACAACAGATGTTAGTTCCCTCAATATGAGGGGTACCTGTGTAACTTGGTGGAATATCAAAACCGTACCACTACCTAGTGTGGATCAGAACTACTGTTTCCTAGTGTTTCCCCCAATAGTCTAGGTATACACAGGTTCAGTCAGGTGTGTTGGTCTACTATCGATTGTAGTGAATGTCCGCAATTGTGGAGGTGTGTGTATATGAGAAAAGGGTGTACAATGTGCGGGAGCATCTTTGAGTCTTGTGTCCCACATAAGTCTAAGCTTATTCCTTTTGCTAACCTGCAATAGTTGCGGACTGTGAGGACACAATTTAGGTGAGTTTAAGCTATACTTGGGGTAGTGGCCCTAGTGGGGTGGGTGGGATATATCCCCTCCGTTGGCAAGTCAGTGGTGCTCTCAGGGCCCTTTTCGCCCTCGTCGGGTCTACTTTTGTAGGGGAAAGTGTTGTTGTGGTTAACAGTGTGTGGTCGGGATTGACATTGTGAGGTCTCTCGCATCTCGTGTTGGGTCCTACCAGTCGTTGGTCGTGTCTTGGTTAGTTGAATGTTGTAGGTACAGTCCCTTCTAGATGTCACCTCTACTGTTTATGGATTGTGTACATGGTAGGCGTGGTGTGGGTTCTGGCTATCTAGGTGTAGGGGTAGTTGGTGAGGGGTCCCAGAGAGAGAACAATGAGGTGGGAAGGCACAGCACAATTTCAATGCACAATGTAGCATACATGAACTCTTTTGCTTTGTCCTGCCAGCCCCCCCCAACTCTGCCTCCTGCTGCTTATCCCCCTCCCCCCCTTGCTTCCCCTTAGCCATCTTTCTTGGGTGGCTGATGTCCTGCATGTTATTTCTCAACTTATCACAATTCTGTTTGAGTCGTTCCCCTTCAGTGTTTCAAGCCCCTCAGTTAGTCCACCCCCCACCTCCATCCACCCTTGTTGATTTCTCCCCACAAAATAATTAAATTCCATCATCCCCAAATAACAGCTCCCCTCCCCACCCCAGTCCCTGTCTAACAACATTAAAGGGAAAAAGTGCAGGCTTTCGAACTCCGCCTTGTTAGACGCCTTTGGCGTCTAGCGACCTGGAACCGTAAAGTGTCTCTGGTGTATAGGTCCGCTCTTTTGTGTGAAGAAAGTCTCCTATTAAACCCCCTTCGCAGTGTCCAACTTAGGGAACCTGGAAAAACCTCCAGAATCAGCAGTGTCCCTGTCTAGCTGCCTTCATCCCCCCATAGGCCCTAAACCCAAATGTAAGCTACGGCTCGTCTTAATAATTCCAACTTTGAGCCTGAGAGGTAGTGCCTAGGGGTCTCATAGGAGTGCTAGAGTTAGGGACCCCTATTGGGTAGGTGCACAAGACAGGACTTATCTGTTCTCTCTGCTGAACTGGAAGTCTCTGGTCACTCAATAGGATCTCTATCAGGATGGGTGCACAACAGTCTTGGCTGACTTACGGTCTGAAGGGGGGCCATTTGCTATCACTCCTCAGGGTCAGCTGGGGCAAGGTGTCTGCGGGCTGTTGGACATCGTGGTGTGTCGTCTCTGCATCAACGCTGTTGTCCAGGTGTTTGTGGCCCAAGACTTTGCTCTTTTGGCCCAAGGATCCAGTTTGTAACTTCTGTGGGTGGCAGTCCCAGTCATTGTAGGTATCTTGGTACCTCTTCTGGCCAGTGTAGGGGGATCCACTCGTTGTGGTGCCTTGCGAGTAGAGTGTAGGGGAATCCCCATGTATATGGTATTCCCCGCTCTCTGAGAAGTGACGTAACAGGCATCCACATCTTCCTCTTCTGAGGGTTCAGGTAGTCCGCGAACACGCATGTTAGATCTGCGGCCTCTGTTATCTAGATCTTCGGTTTGGCATCTCAGTTCAAGCAGTATGTTTCCCTGCCTGGTGATTACTAGGTTTGAGGCCTCTGCCTGTGCTGCTGTGGCTTGCGTGGTAGTCTCCACTGCCTAAATTCTGACACCATGTGCTGTGATTTCTGCTCTGAGTGCGGTGACTTCTGTGCAGATCACCACGTGGATAGTGTCTGAGAGGGCACGGAGGTCGTCTTTAGTGACCATTGCGCCAGCTAGCGCTCGCATATCGGCGCTGATGTCTGCCAGTGAGGGGCCGCCGGCCTCCGAGGTCTGGGAGTGGGTCGGGGAGTCGGTCATGTTTGTGCCTGCGGTCTCGCAAGACATGCCCGCCGATGAGTGTAGGAACCCATCCATGGGCCCAGCCTGGGTGCTGTTGGAGCTGCTCCTCGAGGTCTGGAAGCCATCAGGCATTTTGTGTGCCCCATCTTTGGTCCTCGCTGTGGGTTTAGCATGCTGATTATTGCTGTGTGGGACAGAGCTCCTCTTAATCTGTGTCTAGACCATGCCCCCGCAAAGTATTTTAAAGGTATATCACACCTTTTTAAAAATACGATATTATTAATGCTAGTTAGTTAATATTAAAACTAACAGTTGTATAACAGTTGTTCAGATCCTTGTAAATTAACATAGTCAAGAACATAGCCAAGAATTACCGCAGCATAAGCAGTTTGGAAGGAAATTGTGAATAATTTGCAAATGTGACATGTATGAAATTGGAAAATGATTTCTGTGGCAAGTACAAAGGGGAAATAAAATCATGTTACTATTTGGATTGCTGTTGGTTTGGAACACAAAGGGGTGGCCACTTATTGTTCCTATTTGGATTGATGTTGGTCTAGAACACAATGAAGGTGGTCGTTTCTATATGTACGCCCTCCTCTCCACCTTTACCACCCCTGGACCGGCTTGGAACCCTGAGATGAATCTGATCATGGGCAAATGTTAAGTGTGCTTACTAGGGGCCAAGATCTAATTTTCAGTAAGATACCTTGCAATCATTTCAATACTAAAATAATTGCAATACTAAAATGTATTACTTAGTTTTACTTAGTATTAGTAAATTCTGCCCCTACTCGCTCTACTGTGAGTAGGGGCATGTCTATTAAACAGTGAGCATCCCCTCGCGAGTCCCCTACCACGTGAGTGCGGGCTATTAAACTGAAGGGGGGACCTAGAGCCCCCCCGGCCCCACCCTTGAGCGGCAGATGGGGGTCCTATATGAGAATGTGAGGGGGACCTACTGTCCTCCCACCCGGCCCCAACCCCTGAGCAGCGGATGGGGGCCCTAAATGAGAATGTGGGGGGGACCTATTGTCCTCCCCCAAGGCCCCCACCCCTGAGCTGTGGGTGGGGGTCCTAAATGGCAATAGGGGGAGGGACCTATTGTCCTCCCACCGGCCCCCACCCCTGAGTGGCAGGTTGGGGCCATAAAAACAATGAGGGGGGACCTATTGTCCTCCCCCCGGCCCACACCCCTGAGCAATGGGTGGGAGCCCTAAAAACACCCCGGAGTGGTGGGTTGGGGCCATAAAAACAATGAGGGGGGTCCTTTTGTTCTCCGCACCGGCCCCCACCCCTGAGCGGTGGGTTGGGGCCATAAAAACAATGAGGGTGGGACCTATTGTCCTCCCCAGCCCCCCACCCCTGAGCAGCAGGGGGGGCATAAATAACAATAAGGGGGGGACACCTATTGTCCTCCCCCCAGCCCTCACCCCTGAGCGGTGAGTGGGGGCCCTAAAAACAATGAGGGGGGACCTATTGTCCTCCCCTCCGGTCCCCACCCCTGAGTGGCAGGTGGGGGCCATAAAAACAATGACTGGGGGAACTATTGTCCTCCCCCGCCCCCACCCCTGAGCGGCTGGTGGGGGCCATAAATAACAATAAGGGGGACACCTATTGCCCCCACGGGACTTACCCCTGAGCGGCAGATGGGGGCCATAAGTAACAATAAGCGGGGACCTATTGTCCTCCCCCCGGCCCCCACCCCTGAGTGGCAGGTTGGGGACATAAAAACAATGAGGGGGGACCTATTGTCCTCCTCAGCCCCCCACCCCTGAGCAGTGGGTTGGGGCCATAAAAACAATGAGGGGGTCCTATTGTTCTGCGCACCGGCCCCCACCCCTGAGTGGCGGGTTGGGGCCATAAAAATAATGAGGGGGGACCTATTGTCCTCCCCAGCCCCCCACCCCTGAGTGGTGGGTGGGGGCCATAAATAACAATAAGGGGGGACACCTATTGTCCTCCACCACTGGCCCTCACCACTGGGCGGTGGGTGGGGGCCCTAAAAACAATGAGGGGGGGACATATTGTCCTCCCCTCTGGTCCAACCCCTGAGCGGCAGGTGTGGGCCATAAAAACAATGACTGGGGGAACTATTGACCTTCCCCGCCCCCACCCCTGAGCGGCTGGTGGGGGCCATAAATAACGATAAGGGGGGACACCTATTGTCCCCCCCGGGCCCTACACTTGAGTGGCAGGTGGGGTCCATAAGTAACAATAAGCGTGAACTAATTGTCCTCCCCCCGGCACCCACCCCTGAGAGGCGGGTTGGGACCATAAAAACAATGAGGGGGGGACCTATTGTCCTGCCCAGCCCCCCACCCCTGAGCGGTGGGTGGGGGCCAAAAATAACAAAAAGGGGATACCTATTGTCCTCCCCCCCAGCCCCCACCCCTGAGTGGTGGATGGCGGCCCTAAAAACAATGAGGGGGGGACCTATTGTCCTCCCCAGCCCCCCACCCCAGAGCGGCAGGTGGGGGCCATAAGTAACAATAAGGAGGGACCTATTGTCCTCCCCCCGCACCCCCACCCATGAGCAGCGGGTGGGGGCAATATACACAATGAGGGGGGACCTATTGTCCTCCGCCCCGGCCCCCACCCCTCAGCGGCGAGTTGGAGCCATAAAAACAATGAGGGGGGTACCTATTGTCCTCCCCTGCCATCACCCTTGAGCGGCTGGTGGGGGCCATAAATAACAATAAGGGGGACACACCTATTGTCCTCCCCCTGGTCCCCACCCTTGAGCGGCAGGTGAGGGCCATAAGTAACAATAATGGGGGACCTATTGTCCTCCCCCCTGACCCCCACCCCTGAGCGGTGGGTACGGGCCCTAAATGAAAATGTCCCCCCATGGTGATTAGGGGTCCCCAAGCACCTAGTCACCCCCCCCACCCAAAACAAAAATTATTAAACTTCTACCTACCCCCCTCACCCTAAAAATAGTGAGGGGGAATAAAAGATCTAAGTGCCTGAAAAAAAATAAAACTTACCATTTGATGTCTTCTTTTTTCTAAAATCTTCATTTTTCAGCCCCAAAAAAGGCCAAAATTATACCCATCCATTTACTTTAATTTTACTTTAATTTGACTCAGAACACTCTGATTGGTTGGCTTGGAATTCAACCAATCAGAGTGCTAGTCATTTTACACAGGGTGGGAAAGTTCTTTGGAATTTTCCCTTCGCTGTGTAAAATGACACAGAGAACTCTGATTGGTTGGATTTCAAGCCAACCAATCAGGGTGTTCTGAGTCAAATTGCAGGGCATGGGAAGGCTTTATAAGCCTTTCCTTGCCCTGCGGAACTCAGTCTGTGCCATGCCCTCCCTGGGTGAAGATCGATTAATGTTTTAGCGTCAGGTTTTTTCTTTTTCATCTGATTTTTTTTTTTTTGCGCTCTGATTTTTTTATTTACATTTTTACAAGTTCAACAGGAATTATGGTTTTTAATTTGGCCTTTTTTGGGGCTAGAAAATTAAGATTTTAGAAAAAAGAAGACATCAAATGATAAGTTTTATTTTTTTTACAGGCACTAAGTTCTTTTATTCCCCCCTCACTATTTTTAGGGTGAGGTAGGGGGTTTAATAATTTTTGTTTTGGGTGGGGGGGGGGTGCTCGCGGTTATCTCCCTCCTTGTAATAAACTGAACCAACAAACGAACACAGATATTCAGTGTTTGTTTGTCTGACATTTCTATTCATTTGTCTTTCTAACAAATGAATGGATGAAATTCCCGTTCGCATGCCCTAGAGTTTAACTGGGCATGCGCGGGAATCTCACAGTACTATCTAGTGTGGGCAGATGATATATTCCACAGGGCCTTCATCTACCCACACAAAGAAGGCGGTGCCCAGGACCTAGGTCGGGGCAGAAAATAAAGTTTAAAAACTAGGTAATATGTGGTGCTAAGGGGCATTTAGGGGTAACTAGGAGGTCAATTAGATGTAGTGGAGTCAGGAGGGGGGGTTAAAAAAAATGGAATTCGGCCATGACAGTGCCGTTTTAACCAAGTTACAGCTGGTCAGTAAAATTTGCCAACAACTGTAACGGCTACCCAGGTTGTAAAGGGGTATCAGCCGTTGGAGACATCCTTTTTCCTGGCAAGCTGCTGTGTACTAATGGAGTTTCTTATTCCCAGCCACGAGATCCAAGAGTAGAATCAGGCATAGCTGTAAAATGGAGCAAGGTAATTGTGCAGTAAATCCCCTTCCAAGAACGAGACGAGGCTACGTTTTGAAGGGTCAAGCAGAACTGGCTTTTATTGAATTCTGCCCTTGGGAGGGCGACACCTACATAATTACTACAGTACCCAATCACAAACATGGTACATCCCACACGTCTCCTCCCCTCAGATAAACAGTTAACATAATTAACACACACATTTTTACCCAAGTTTTGGATGTACTTAAATTCAGTATCCTCAGATAGCCCTCATCTAGGGGAACAACATATTAAAAAATCATCCCATTCGGTGAAAGCATTCGAGAGTTATGGGACTTTAACGTTTTGACCGGTCGCTGGAATCCCCGCACGTAATATATCCTATCTACCGAACGGCCGGGCGTTCGGCAATTTCAGCACGAATTTACAATGTTATGGAGTTCTACCTACTCGAGTTTCCGATTTGAGTTCCAGACACTCGACGGCAAATCACCGCTGTTCGTGCGTTAAGATGGCCGTGAACACGTGCAAAGTCCCGAAATGGCGGCCGCCTAGGATCTAAAACAAAGGATTTGTGCATTTCTCACACGAATGGTATATGCCGGTCTGGGAGGTAAAATACCACATAATTGAACAGTCAGGGTGGTCCGGTGTTCGGCAGTTTGTATTTGTCTTTGTGCCTGCTGAGTCTCTACCGCATGGATTGCACAAATAGACGAATACTGCCAACATAAGTCCCAAACTGTGCTATAATAATCCACCTAACCAGGTAAGTATATTCCCTTGTTTTATCAGGCTTAGTTATTGTCAAACATGTCCAAGCAGAAAGTACAGTTCTGTTACAACAACATTAGAAACAATCCTTCAGTTTTTACCTGATTTAATACATCTCAAGCAAGCCTCATCTAAATATCCCATGATTTGCTAAAGTAAATCACAAACATTGTAAGTAGAATATATAATAATCAATGCAAAGAAATCCTTGTGCAGACAAATATAGGGCATTTATGGATAAATCTAGATTTTCTTTTGTGTTGTATCAAACTTAATTGTATTCTCTGGTCTGTCTTATCACCTATTTTACTTTATCTTTGAGTGTAAAAGAAAAAGCAACATGATCTCCCAAAGTGCTCACTAGAGCATTCAACTTATTAGAGCATATCAGAACATTTATTCAGTGTAATTGGTATTGTACTACATCTGTGATTTGATACATTCAACTACCAGAAGATATTTGACATTTTACTAACAATTCTGAGCACTTGAGAAAAAGAAAACTGGCAAAGACTGTAGTAGTGTAGGAATAATGTGTACTGTACACATTGTGAATCATCAAGCTGTAGATAACATTATAATTATTTGAGTATATAAGACTTTTATACTTTAATTAATGAAAACTGTGTCAGAAGCAATAAAACCAATTTCATAAAATGTGTAATAAAGATCTCCATGCTCTAACTAAACAATCTTCCTGTAATAATCTACTAGTGTAGAAAAGACCTGTTTTTTATATTTTTTGGCAGTGCAGTGCAAATGTGTTCTTTTTTTAATCTTCGATTAATTGTAATGTTCAGTGGAAGCACTATGCATAGGAATTAAGGTTAGATCAATGTGTTCAATTTTCTGCTCTCCAAGATGAGAAGTCTGAAGCTCGGGTTGTTATACAAGGCAGTAACTAGATAATGCCATGATGTTAACCACAGGACATTTATTGCCTCAAAGCTTTTTAGGCAAAACCCTTGTAGTAATTAGCAAAGAAGTGACATTCTAGACATTTAAATAAAAGATGCAAAATCTATTAATTAATTTATCCATTAAGCAAAAAATGACAAGCAGACTCTTTATCATAGTGTGCTGCCAATAAGAACAGATTATACAATCCTGCCATAACTATGAAGTGTTACATAGAAACTTGCTTTTGTTTTTGTTTTAAATGAGTTGAAGTCTCCACACTTTTTAAGTGGAACAATATGTATATTTTTAATGCATTTTTTTCTTGGGCTGTCATTATAGAAAACTATATTGCTCACTAGTGATGTCCCGAACGGTTCACCGAAAGGTTCACC
This sequence comes from Pelobates cultripes, assembly GCA_933207985.1. Classification (NCBI taxonomy): domain Eukaryota; kingdom Metazoa; phylum Chordata; class Amphibia; order Anura; family Pelobatidae; genus Pelobates; species Pelobates cultripes. The sequence continues at coordinate 136,831,435 of OW240913.1, read as the reverse complement.
GAACGGTTCGCGAACAGTTCGCCCGGACTCATCATTGAGTAAACTTTGACCCTGTACCTCACAGTCAGCTGACACATTCCAGCCAATCAGCAGCAGACCCTCCCTCCCAGACCCTCCCACCTCCTGGACAGCTCACTAAGAATGCAGCTTCACAATGGATGCTGTCCAGGAGGTGGGAGGGTTTGGGAGGGAGAGTCTGCTGCTGATTGGCTGGAATGTGTCTGCTGACTGTGAGGTACGGGGTCAAAGTTTACTCAAGGATGAGTACGTGGCGAACCATTCGTGGCGAACCGTTCGCCGACCGTTCGGTGAACCATTCGGGACATCACTATTGCTCACTACAACAATAATCTGACCACCTCAGTCAGATATGTCAAACTTAACTCCCTGCCCAACTATTTTCACAGCAGATTGCTCAACTCATTTAAAAAGCCACTTTAGGCATTCAGACATGGTTGGTGCTTCTACAGTGCTGTCTATTGCTATATACTCAAAATTGTGAATGGAAAGCTGATAGTAGCTTTGAATAACTAGTTAAACATGATTTTTCTTTTCAGTTCAAAAGAAAGAAGATCTTTTAAAATTAACTATTACAGAGCATGAGAAGTCATGATGTAAAGGGTTTCATTTATTCGAGGGCAGGGACAAAACCAAAGCCTAAACTTATTCAAAAGTAGAATATTCTCAAAGAAATGTCTTACGATATCCACTGATATCCAATACATAATTGAATTACATGGAAACAAACATCAAATCAGATTTATTAATGAATAAACACAAATAAAAAATAAATAAAATGCAACATTCTGTCTTGAAATTGACAGATATGTTAAAATAAAGTGATAAAACATAAAATTCTTTTTTAAAAATCTAAAAATAACTAAATGGAAAATTCTCACAATTAGTCCAAATTCAGTATAATCTTTGTAATCTGTTCCTGTGGGTAGCTTAGTTGGAGACCTTTTCACATTCAGAGGTCTTATGGAAACCATGCCTCAACACATCAGAGCTGTTTTGGCAACACGAAGAGCACTACGTGATATTGGGCAGGTGGTTTTAACATTGTTGCTGATCAGTGTATAAGAATATTGAGAACAAGCAAATATGAAATTTAGAAAATATTTCATTTACCAGGATTGTTTAAACTTGTTGTTTTCCACTGACAAGAAAGTATTCGTATATATGAAGTATATATTAGACTGCATTTTCCAAGGAGACACTTTTAACCCTTTAAGGACCAAACTTCTGGAATAAAAGGGAATCATGACATGTCACACATGTCATGTGTCCTTAAGGGGTTAAAGCATTTAAGCAAAGAACAATGGTATAGCTGCACATTTTACGTATATATAAGCAAAATATGTTATTAATATAATAAACAGTAAACAATGCCTTCTTATTACTTTTTTATTGCATCCTAGGTAATTGCCATTTAATGCTCTAATGCTAGCATAAGGAGTCTGTGTAAAATAAACATAAAGGAATTAGTAGAGCTTGAGAAGTAATTTTAAAGCGTTTAACTTAAATAGAATTCAAGAAAATAATATTAGTATTGGAAGGAAGTTTAATCAAGCATCTAAAACAACACATACAAATGTAGAAATAGAATAAATCTGCGTACCAAACAGCTATACTTCATGCCAGAAGAAATCCACTAAAATATAATTAAAGTAGACCTGCAAATTAAAAGAGGAGTGCTTTACAGTTATTTAACACTTTTAATTTAGCTAAGTATGTTACTTTACAGTCATTTTTTATAATTTCATACCCATTATGTTGGGTAGAACTCAACAGAAAACAAATAATGAGGAATTTGTTAGTGCAATGGCAGCAGTTGTAACTTTCCACAAGCAATGAAATCTGTCAATGGGTGGCATGGAGGGAATGCATTATGACATTCACAGTTAAAGGGCCACGCAGAACCTGGAAAATAACACAATTTGGTAAATTTTTCTCAATTTTCTTTTTTTAGAGTTTATTCATATTAAATTGTGTTAAATATATAAATATTTGATGAGAAATGAAAGCCATATTTTACCTGCGCAAAATTATATATAAGATAGTAACTTGTACAATTACCTCAGTACTTAACAAGTTAATTTAAGGTTTTCTCTTCAAGTGCTCCTATGCATATTATATATAATTTGTTAAAGTACAGAACGAGCTCTTAATTGACATATACCTATATAATTTCTAATTTTTAATTACAAAAATGCCCCCCCCCCCCCAAAAAAAATAAAATAAAATATTTTATCACAGTTTTGGAAATAATAATATATCTATAATTAGTGCAACCTTTGAAAAGTTATAAAAATAAATGAATGTATTTTGTACTGATTTACAGAGTAGATAATAGGGGTAGGATTTTTGTTTATTTTTGGTAGTTACAGGTTACAAAATACAAGGAGTAAAATAAAACGTCAATGATGAATGATTTTAGAATTCCGTATGTAAGCTTATTATACAATTGCCACACAAAAGTATTTATTTTTATAAAGTAGACATCACAAGGTATTTACCAAAGGGTGTTTTGATACTTATTATGTAGCCATTTAACGGCCAATCTCTGGTTAATATTAATATTTCATTTTTAAAAAAAAACATTTTTCAGCATTATTATTGTTTTTTTAACATACCCAAAAGCCCCTCCATGTGTAATCACCCCCTCCCCCCAACCCCTCAAGATAATTACTGTTACTAAACTTGTTCTTTCAGCAGCTGTGTTCTCTATTGATTTAAAGGGCTTTCAGCACTGACTTTCAGCACTGCTTGCTGATGTGATCAGGAGTTTATGCTCTAAAGCAGTGTGTTCAAGGTGTATAAACTTGGGTAATCCCTAAAGCCTTGAGGAGAGGGTTGAGGAGCACTGCCCTAAAGGATCTAAAGCTCATTATAGCGAGGATGTAATGAT
>OW240913.1:136806366-136828424 GCA_933207985.1 Pelobates cultripes | reverse complement strand
ATGTCCTAATAACCTTATGGGTTTCTGGCCCAAAAGGATTGGAAGGGTAGGAAATAGGTAACCAACTATACGTACGGGTCTTTCGATCTGTCCTCCAGCACCCAGGATAGCAAAGGCCAAAAAGGTGAGTCCTTGTGCAGTGGGACAATTGGTAGTAACTCCCTCTGAACAATAATAGCATGTCCCAGAGTTGGCAGCCTCATAACTACAGTGGGCAAACAGTGCCAACAGAGAGGATGAATGTATCATTCCAGCCAAAAGGAGGGCCTTCACATAGATGCTGCAGGAGGAAGGGCCTGTAAGTATCTACAGTTAAGTACAGTCAGCAAATCAAGGCAGCATCCCTTAAAATGCTCATTGCAACAATTAGTGTTGGATATAGAAAATAGATCCATCATCTCTTTTACTTGGAACCCCTATTTCTGAACATATTTAAGCATCACCTTGTTGTCTGCTCAGTTTTAAGTATGCAAAGAGTTTTAAAAATACAGATTTTTGCCAAACTGCCAATTGTCCCAAATTCAGCTGAATCCTAATATGGCCAAAATGAAAAACTCAAGTATAATAAACTGTGCACCAAGGGACACCTTAAAAATCAATAACTCTTTTTGCCTTCATTTTAATGCAATATCTTTATAGTGCATAACAATAGGAAGTGATTTTTACCCTAACATTTTCAAGAAATCTGTCCTTATAAATGCAAATATTGTTTTAAAATAAACACAATGCTGTAATTTAAAAGTCATTTTATTTCTAAATCAGACTTCTTATATATGTTACATTATATATTAAACAGAAATAAAAAAAAAAATATCTGGTTGGAAAGAAATGTTCTCAGTTTGAAATAACATATTTGCCAGTTATTGACATGACAGCCAAGATTATTAAGATTATTTTAAAAATAAAAAAAAGTTTTTTTCTCGTTACTAAGAAATATAAAGTATGTATTACCAGAATATAGAGAACAATAGTCCCTTTAGATTCCACATTATTGCCAATGAATCCCGGCAAAGAATATATTGTAAACTATTTGACAATTCACACACAAAATGTGATTTAAATGGTACTGTGCTCCTGCTGCTTAATGTTATTAATAAATATTTCATATTTATTTTTAGTTTTTCTTTTTTGTTTTCTTTACATATAAAACGTTATCTCTTATCTTTGAAAATTATGAGTTTGCTATATGCAAATAAAAGACACATACAAATTCAAAAGATGTTGGCACTCATAAGTTGTAGTGGACATTGAATATGTATGAGTGCCTTGAGAGGAAATCAGGCCAATTTGTTATAACACCATGAGGCATTTTGGATTCACATTGGCATATTGGTAAGTGAAAATAAATAAATTCATTCACACTGTTTGGGTTTGTGAACTTTTACATTTGATGATGAATGTTTATTTGTTTGGCTCATTTGTTTTCTTCTTTATAAGAGCTTAACTATGATTATTTTAGAAGAATTTCCAGAAAAAAAATGTATTGGTTTCCATGTTATTAGGCAAATTAACTTAAATATTTGTAATATTTAGTTTTATACTGTGTTTATAATTATAATAATCTTATTATAATGTGTCCTCCATTTTTTATTATTACATTTATGAGTGGTATATTTTTATAGAGTGTCCCTAAAATTAATTTTGTAAAGAAACTGTTTACTTTATTAAATATTTGTTCCTGGGGGCGGGGCCTGACCGCAGAGCCTGGAAGACGTTAGCCTCAAGAGCTCCTGCACCAAGCTACACTAAAAATTGACTTTCACAACCCAAAAGCGACTAATCGGGCCACAAAGGTTAGCAAATGAAAGGGGACACTAAGCGGAGTGCAATGACACCCCACAAGCGACAATTCGAGCTATACCTACCAGCCAAGTGCCCAGGGCCTACTCGCATGGCGGGGATGGGAGGGACGGACGCTCTCCCACCGCCACCACTAGCTGCCTCTGAGAATAAGAGCCCTTGTTCCCCACCCCTCTGGATCTGCGGGGCTCATCCAGGTCCACCTGCCCACGGGGAGCACTCACCTCTGGGGCGATCCAAAGCACAACCCCGACCGAAAGGTCTCACGAGGCCCAACCAAGATGGCCAACGGCAGCACAGCTCACCCAGAGCAACAGACCACCAGCAATTGGGCAGCGGCCTTACAGGCCAAATTTGATGCCGCATGCCAGAGATTCTGGGAGCGCATAGGGGAGAAGAACCAGTCTCCCGCTCCAACATCAGCCACAACGGCACCTCATCCAACGGCACCACCTCAAGCGCAGCCAAGGCACCCAAACATGTCGGTAACACCACAGGACGCACAGCACTGCAGCTCAGCAGAGACCTCACCCACCACAAGGCCGCCCATACTCGTGGCTCCCATACACTCCAGCAAGCAGGCGACAAAGAGGAGAACGCCAGGTGGCAATGCAGAAGCAACAAAGGGGCACTAACCGCCCAAAGCTGATAAATAGAGCCCTAGCAACGGCGCTAGAGTCACACCCAAGCAGACCTCATGAACTCCCCTCAACCCGTAAGAGAGACAGACACCCACATAGAGTAAGGTACCAACAACGAGAAGGGAGCCTACTGAAAACATCAGACCCTAGCATCGACAGCCAGCAACAGCACATCACAACAGCCCGGACCCGAGACACCATAATTGAACAAGCCTCATCAGCACAAGGCCCAGCATTTGCCGCTGACCAACAAGATGGCGCAGAGGGATACCACTGCACCTCCCGAATATAAGAGGCGCCTACCAAATGTCGGAGTTGGATGAAACCCCAACCTGGGAACCCAGAGACTGAGACCCGCGACCAATGCTGACACAGTATTATTACATGCTTTGACTTTTCTGTTGCAACATAATCTCTAAATTTAAATCTAAATCTAAATATATTTTACCCAGTGGGCAGACCGCATTGCACCTACTTACATATGGACTACTAAATCTACAAACATCATACTACCGAGCACAATACACCTGTGTCATATTGTGGATTTAGTTACCCAGAGACAATCACATGCATTCACTACCCAGCCAAACGCCCGTTAAATCGCAAGACACTTTAATGCATAGTCAGTTACTCAGCTAACAGCACAAACAATAAGGGGGCCAGCCAACACTTCACTACTGATTCTTATGGCTACTTCTTAACCATATACTTGCATCAACGCAGAACATTAACAAGCACAGTCTAAGTTCTATGCTAACCCACCTTGTAATTATAATGGCACAGTTTACATTTGTCTGTTTTTATTAACATGTTTTAACACAAATGCCACTATGCATGATCTTTTATTGCTAACCACACGTATATAACCTGTTAAATACAAAAAAATGTGCAACTTAATCCTGTCATGATAATGTGCATTTTGAAATGCCTGATGTTGCTATCGTGGCACCGCAGGCTTGTATGTTAACCGTATTAACAAACCAGTCCTCATACCCTTACAGTAATACTACTGCTTACTTATCACCTGGCATGCCCAGTGTTACCCAACATGCTGCTAAGCTTGTTGCATACTACCGTGATGCCTCACATTCAGGGATGCACGCAGACATTTACTGTACCTGCTCGTTCCAGGTTAATTTGTTAAGTCTTGTTTAGAAATGCATTAAGTTTGTTATTTAACACTCAAATGACTATATCTTGAATCATTACTTCTTTTTATTTAAAAATATATGCAAACCCAACATGCCATGATACTGTTTTGCTATGACCATGAAAACCGAGCCTGCTGATGCTGTTGTGGTGATACAGGCACTGTTGTACCTACATGCATATCAAAATTAAAGAATTATAAATATTTGTTCCTGGATTTGTATGTACATTCTGGAATTGTGGCACTACCCTGAAAACAAAGGCCAGATATTACAGGCAATTCTCTCATTCACTAGCAAACTTTTTTCATGTTTGCAACATTATTTATTGGTTATGTCTGTGCACAGCCCTCTAAAAAAGGGACAAAAGCACTCACATGTCTAGATTTATTTAATTATTAAGTAAAGCTAAGTAAATGTGGTTGTTAAAATTTCCAAAAAGTCTGGTGATTTACATTGTTATAGTACAACTACAAGGAGTAAATTAATGTTTAAAACCAAACATTTGGTATGCAGAAACTACGACTATAATAATATTCACAGAATTCAAAACCATTACACAAAATCTATATTATAACTAAGAGTATGTTGTCATTTTTAATGTAACCATTTTATCACCAATCTCTGCAAAGTCTACTGGTTATGTTTAATGATTTGTGTTTGTCTTGTGGAATCGCACCTACAGCGTGTGCCCCATTATTGTAAAGACCACATCACTGCATTCTGCCACTGCCTCTGAATACAATAATAGCCTGCATGTTTACCTTTGCCAGGTATTTGAGATACTTGTATGGATAAACAACAGACATACCCTAATTTTGATATTCCTCTTTGCTTACATCCCACAGATATTATTGACATTATCATCACACAATAATATTTGTAAACCTACCTCTAACATTACCAGACACTAACACAAGCTAAACCTAAATCTAGCTAGTTCTAATATTAGCTAATGCAACCCGTAACTAACCCTGCCATCAACACTAAGCCTAATGACACCTAAATACCAGCCATAACCCTAATACCAAACACACATCAACTTTAATTTGATATCATAGCAGCCATAACTCTAACCTGAACACCAACCCAACCCCTAATGCTCACCCTAACTCTAATGCTATTTCTAACTGTAATGCAGAGAGATTCCCTCAGATTATGTCACTGGGAGAGATTTCCATGCTTACATAGTACAGATAGCTCTGTGAGCACTCTATATTGTGCAATTACAGCAAAGTACTAATAGCTTTTGGCAGAGAATCGTACAAATAGGCCAAGTTAGGGTCTTTTTAGATCTTGTGGGTCTCATACTATCTTGGTTGACATTGAAATCCTGGGGAGTTAATTTAGCCATAGAGATTTAAAGTATGTTATACCATCCTCACTTGAAGTACACAATTCATTACTGACCACAGCTGACAAAGTTGAGTCCGATGAATCAAGTAACACCCGGATTCCACCAGTACGGGGATATATTTCATATATTTTCTTGACTTTTTAGCATATGACGTTTATTGCAACTACATATGAGATAATCCCTATATTCATATCAACCCACGTTATCCATACAGACCCCTGTTAGGGACAAAATCTAACACATGTGCTAAAAATAAATTTAAGAGAATTCATATATGCATATGTCACATTAAAAAAGTCTAATTTCATCTTTTAAAAATGAATAATAATAATCATAATAAATTAAATGGAAATTGCGGTTGAACGCACACATAGAAAAAAATTACAAAATTGCTTGTATCCTTAAGTACAAAACAAGCAAATTAAGGTGGTGTCCTTACGGGGTTAAACTTATATTTTTCAATCATAAATTATTTCCCGCAGCATTTTTTGTTTTGAAATTGTAATTAACTTTTACACATCGTAACACAAAATACCATTCAAAGTGAATTTCAAATTCAGAATAGCCATATTGAAAACTGAATAGTCTTAAAGAATTTTTATAATTCTGCTATATTTTAAAATTCACTTTAAATTCACTAATCACTTTGCATTACTTGCAGTTCTAACTTTAGTGAATAATTCTGTGTTTGCTTTTCTTCCAAAACTAAGATATTGAAACAATGAAACCAAAACATATAGCTAAAAAGCTACAATTATTAGATTCAACAGATTACAGATTCAACTGTAATTCATGAGATGTAAGTAAAGATTGGGCTGATCGGGTGATCGAGTGATCGGGTGATCGGTCGAATTTCCGAACTCTAAACTGAAATGTACCTGAATCAAGAAAAGTGAAATGGCACAATAGTTGATTCTGGCTTCCGCCCATGGTGCCAAAAAATGTGATGATTGATTTAAACGAATATAATTGATGGCAGTGGACAGCCACTAAACATTGATTTTATCCATAGACCAAGATAGAAGTGAGCAATATAGAGGAAACAAAATGAGGAGCAGAAAAAAAAAGAAATCTATATTTAAAAAAATGAGAAGTAAAAAGAAAAATGTCTATATTTATCTAGCTATATATGATATATTTAACAAACATAATTCTGCTGAGTCGAACCAACATAAGACCGAAATGTAGGTGTCCATTCTGTGCACATAAATATAAATATAAAATATAAACATAAATATATGAAATTAAATAGATTAGAAGTTTTAAACAATCCATAAATGTGCTATGTTGATATTTGATATGAAAAATAAAAACCTCCCTCTGACAAGTTATAATTCAAGGTCATCTAATTCTAAAGCTACATTACACTTATCATATATTAGCAAGCAATCATTTAAGCCATTGGATTTTTCAACTTACTTGACTGTAAACTAGATGTGACAGAATAAAAGAGCTAATGCAAAAATTCACAAGGACAAGGGGTGACCAGAATAGCAAGTACCCAAGCTTAAACTAAGTCAAATGGTAGATATATTCTAGGAAAATAATTTAAAACTATAATATACTATGCATACTTCACAGTAAATCAACCAGAAGGAAAAACATTAGATGTTTAAGACAATTTTGTATTTTGGAAACACACAGTGGGTTGAATATTGTAATACAGTGTGGAAAGCATTGTACGTTGAAAATAATATTTTGCACAATATGTCTCAGTAATATTATAGCTATGACAATGCTATAATTTTCTCCAAATTAGATCAAACTTGTGAATTATTTAGCCAGTTAGATAGAACTGTGCTTTCTCCTTAAAGGATGCAAATTGTTTATAAAGTACATTAAAACAAATACAATCATAAATAATAATATAATTAGAAATCCACATGTTCTTCATAAGCTTTCTGCTACCAATCATTGATATACATTTTTTTACAATTTTAAATTTATTTTCATTGCATTCTTGTACCTTCTGCCAAAGACATGTGAACTTCCTCTAAGTGCTCAGTGAGTTGAGGAAGAATGTGATATACTATATATGCAAAAATTTACAATTTAAAATGCATCAAATATGTAAATATATTATTGATTTTAAAGTTAATTTAAAAATAGTTTCAAAGCACTTTGATTTTTTTTTTTTTTTTAAATAGCACGTTGATGCATTTTCATGACTTCGGGAAGTTAAGTTTCTGTGTTTTTATTTATGATTACCATGACTATGAAGTTCATGCAGAATCCAGGGAAGCTACTGATTGAGAAGAATATGAGAAGTAAAAGATAGCTTCATGGACTTATTTTTAATAGCAACCAACCATTTTATATGCCCTGGAAATATAATGAACTAGAAGTCAAGGATAGTTTTTTTAAATTAAATTTTTAGTTTCTTTTTATTTATGTTTTATTGAGTTATTAGTTCATAAAGGGAGACAAGAAGATATAGATGGTTAATGGACAATGCAAAACATGTCCCGAACAACTTGAACTGTATCATGGACATGTAAAGGTCAGAAAAATAACTGAGAAATTAAAATTAAAAATGTTCCAATTAAATTATGTTCATGGATTATTTTTCCACATTTCTCTAAAACCAAATTTGGACACATATCCCCAAAAAATTTAAAGTAGAATATCTGGGACTAAACACCATCAAGATCTAACACACTATCAGAGTATGCACATCCATCTAAAGTTATATTCCACCATCCAAGCCTAAAAATACATTGCGTACCTTTCTTTTTAAAAACCAATTTTTTATCAGTGATCTACCATTGAGACCTAGTTACTACCTTATTATAACACTGATGAACGACCAGTCTAAAGTATAAATCTATCTGCCTACTGACCACAAACATCTGATACCCAGTGAGACGCAGTCTCAAGTACTTCACAACAGGGCCGGACTGGCCCACCGGGATACCAGGAAATTTTCAGTGGGCCACAGCACCTGGGGCTGGCAGGAAGCCCTGATGTACCTTTTAGATAATTTTCCCTCGGACTGTGACAGCTTGTGTCAGTCCAAGGGAAAGAAGGAGGGAGGTTCTAGGGATCGAGTGGAGGGGCTGGGGGCTGATGTGGCTTGTATAGGCTGCCAGGGGGCCAGAGGAAGCATTGTGAGGCTCCCTTCTGAATCCCCAGCAAGTCAGTGCCTCTATGCTCCACCCCTGCATTCAGGCCTTACCTCCCACATGCAAGCCCCCTCCACACACACACACTGTTGTCCTCACCGAAAGGAAGTGGCCAGAAAAGACTTCACATCCCAGTGCTCCCAATCTTCCACAACCTTTTGTGACAGGTAAGCTTCAGCCCATGACTGCAATTGTGATTGTGTGTGTGTGTGTGTGTGTGTCTGCTAGTGAGTGAGCTTGTATGTGTAGGTATGTCAGTGAGTTTGTAGTGAGCATGTGTGTGTCAGTTAGCTTGACTGTAGTGAGCGTGTGTGTGTGTGTGTGTCAGTGAGTGTGTCTGTAATGAACATGTGTATGTGTGTCAGTGAACTTGTCTGTTTGTGTGTGTGTGTGTGTCAGTGAGTTTGTAGTGAGCATGCATATATTTGTCAGTGAGCTTGTCTGTAAGTGAGCTTGTAAGTGTTGGTGAGCTTTTCTGTAGTGAGCATGTGTGTGTGTGTCAGTTAGTTTGTCTGTAGTGAGCATGTGTGTGACAATGAGCTTGTCTGTGGTGAACTTGTGTGTGTTTGTCAGTGAGTTTGCAGTGAGCATGTGTGTGTCAGCGGGCTTGTCTGCAGTGAACATGTATATGCACACTAATTGCATGTGATGTACAATCACTATATACGACAATCCCACATAATATTCGATGTCAAAACATTTTGGAGAGTGGATCAAATTATTTTCAATATAGAAGGCATTGAAATGATCCTAAACAACAATTATTTCTGGTTCAATGCCTCTTTCTATAAACAGAAAAATGGCACAGCAAATTAAGGTGGTGTCCTTATGTGGTTAAAATTATATTTTTCAATCATAAATTATTTCCTGCACCATTTTTTGTTTTAAAATTGTAATTAACTTTTACACATCGTAACACAAAATACCATTCAAAGTGAATTTCAAATTCAGAATAGCCATATTGAAAACTGAATAGTCTTAGATATTTTTTATAATTCTTCTATATTTTAAAATTCACTTTAAATTCACTAATCACTTTGCATTACTTGCAGTTCTAACTTTAGTGAATAACCCTGTGTTTGCTTTTCTTCCAAAACTAAGATATTGAAACTATGAAACCAAAACATATAGCTAAAAAGCTACAATTATTAGATTCAACAGATTACAGATTCAACTGTAATTCATGAGACGTACAGCTATGTCAATCTCTTCATGACAGATTGGGAAGAGAATGCGGTTTGGACAGGACATGACTGGGTGGGGAGCCTGGTGACCTATCACAGGTATATAGATGACCTGTTTTAATATGGAATGGTCCAATATCCAGTGCCCAAGATGTTATCACTTTTTTAAAAAGTAATGAGAAAGGAATAATATTGACAGCAGATTTTAGCACCACAAATGTTACATTTTTAGACTTAGATATATATATATTAAAGATAATAAAATGTTCACTAAAACGCACTTTAAAAAAGAACATTTTAGCAATTTCATAAGTAAAGATAGCTGTCACTATAACAGTTGGTTGGACAGCATACCTAAAAGCCAATTGTTAAGACTTAGGAGGAACTGCTCTGACCTACAGATGTTTAACAGCCAAGCCAGCGAAATTAAAAACAAATTCTTAGAGAAAGGATATGAGAGTACAACCCTAGAAAAATTTATCAGTGAAACACAGCAATTAAATAGGGGCAAGCTAGTCTAAGGCACTAATAAAAATATTGAAGGTAAAGATAAAAAAAGATTTTAACTTATTAAGAGTTTTAGACTACAATAATAAGAATAGGCAAATAAAAAGGGTGATTAAAAATACTAGTTTTAGACTACAATAATAAGAATAGGCAAATAAAAAGAGTGATTAAAAATAACTGGCATCTCCTCAAAGAAGACAAATTCCTAAAAGACATTATACCAGAATATCCTAAATTAGTCTTTTTAAAAATGCAGCTAACAAAACATTTTACAAAAAAGACAAACCCAGTTGATATTAATATTCTTTTTTAATAGTAAGCAAGGTTTTTATAAATGTAACTGCTGCACGGCATGTAAAAAAATGAAAACTGAGAAATGTGTATCTAGTTTTAAATCAAACAGAACCAATAAAATATATAATTTAAAAAACACTATAACATGCAATAGTAAGAATGTAATATATTTATTGGAGTGCTCGTGTGGCCTCCAATATATAGGAAGAACAATAAGACCTCTTAAAACAAGAATCAGAGAGCATTGCCGAAACATTAAAATAGATTTTCAAAATCATTTTGTGTCTTCTCACTTTCTCCTACACAATAAAGATCCTAGCAACCTTAAATTTATGGGAATTACAAAACTTACTAATCACTGGAGAGGTGGAGATATTAAAAAAATTGGGCAAAAAGAAATGGAATGGGTAAACTATTTAAATATCCCAATGGCCTCAATGCTGAATTTGATTTGTTTAACTTCTTGTAAAAAGCATTTGCTTTAAAACACTTTTGCTTTACTATTCAATTTTTAATACATTAATTAAATATATATTTTTTATTTATAAATATTTTTCTCTGCACATATGTAATTTATCCTCTTTAGTCATTCTATAATATATATAAAAAAATATTTTTGTGTATACCTTTACCTTTCCTCATATGTATTCATACTCAACCTCTGATTTTATTATTATAATACCGTTTCCTGTGTGATCCATTCCAAAGACTATTTAAAATAAATGTTTTATTTTATGTATTTATGTATTTGATGTTAATGTATAATTACTATGAGTATTACTTATTTATTCAAATGTCCACTTATCTTCCATTACTCTGTGCTTTTGTAAAATGGCCGATGGAGCCCCTGGGACTTGTCTGATATAGGCTGCCGACACGTCACTATTTGTGACGCATCATATAGGGACGGAGCCACACAATCGATGGACACTTATATACACCGCTAGAGTTCATGTGAGCTCGGGATTGCAACTACGAGCGACTGGAGTGACTCACTTCCTATGGTTCCACATGAGGTAAACACCACGATACATCACTTTCGGGTGACATCACTTCTGGATGAAGTGGGCAATACAGTCAAAGAGACTACATCTCCCAGAAGCCTAAGAGAGCAAATAACTGCGATACAACACTTCTGGGTGCCGTAATTAGAACACAACCTGGAAATTATTTTAATACACCTGATTACACTAATTACAGAGACTCTACCTATATAAACCAGAACTTTGACAGGATTACACACACTTCTGAGAAAACCTAGCCAGGTGAAACGCGTAAAGTGTTTATACGCCTGTTCGCTTTATTGCTTTATATATAATACAGTTGCACGAAAAAGTATGTGAACCCTTTGGAATGATATGGATTTCTGCACAAATTGGTCATAAAATGTGATCTGATCATCATCTAAGTCACAACAATAGACAATCACAGTCTGCTTAAACTAATAACACACAAAGAATGAAATGTTGCCATGTTTTTATTGAACACACCATGTAAACATTCACAGTGCTCTCAGCGGTGGGTGGAGGCCCTAAATTAGAATAAGGGGGTGGGAATATTGTCCTCCCTCTGGCCCCCACCCCTGAGCGGTGGGTGGGAGCCCTAAATACCAATAAGGGGGGGACCTATTGTCCTCCCCCTGACCCCCACCCTGGAGCGGCAGGTGGGGGCCCTAATACCAATAATATTGTCCTTCCCCCTGGCCCCCACCTCTGAGTGGTGGGTTGGGGCCCTAAATTAGAATAAGGGGTACCTATTGTCCTCCCCCCTGGCCCCTACCCCTGAGCAGCGGTTGGGGGCCCTAAATACCAATATTGTCCCTCCCCTCTGGAGGGGTCCTTAAATACCAATATGGTGTGGGACCTATTGTCCTCCCCCCTGGACCCCACCCCTGAGTGGCAGGTGGGGGCCCCAAAAATTAATCAACCCCTATCTACCCCCCTCACCCTAAAAATAGTGAAGGGGAACAATAACTAAGTACCTGTAAAAAAAGAAATGCAACTTACCATTTGATGTCTTCTTTTTTCTAAAATCTTCTTTTTTCAGCCCCAAAAAAGAGCAAATAAAAAACCATAATACCCGTCGCACTTTGAAAAAAAAAAACTTGAGCACAAAAAAAAATCAGACAAAAAAAACAACCCCAACGCTGAAGTATCCGAATGTCCAAAATGCCCCAAATTTGTCCGACTTGACATTCGGAACAAAATGAATGGCACATGTCTACTCTGCATATTGTAAGTAGGATACCACTTATTTTATCACCTACTTAGAGTATAGATATTCTACGCCATAAGATCTCTCTCTACTTTATTGTTTCCACATATACTGGACGACAAGTGTAACGGCACCTTCAGCATAAAAGGGTTAAACCGCCGTTTAGAAGATCTTCCCCTTCCAGAGACACAGGCACAGCTACTGCAGAACACCAATCCGCCGAACAGGAAACCATACGAATGCTGTAAACAGCTGAATAGGAAAAACCATACGAATAGGTTTACACTCCTAGCAGTCAAACTGGAACAGCATACAGTAAATCCCCCCAAGAACGAGACAAAGCTCCGTGTTGAGGGTCAAGCAGTGAACTGTCAGAGCTGTGGGTTTATTGTCCTTATGTACACATTCTTAAACATTAGTACCACCCACAGGGTTTTAGAACACAACCAATAAACACATACAATACACTCAGTCACTCCCACACAAAATCCTCCCCTCTGCCTGTGATACAATTAACTTACACAATGGGTAATGTAATTTAGCACAAGCAGAGAAATAAAATTTTTCCACATTATTCATAACTTGAAAAGTATGCATCACATTCACATTTACATTTTCAGAATCAACATACTCCAAATACAAACATACATCAAAATCATACAAATTGGTCCAGTGGTTCAAAAGATAGATCGTAGTCCTTTGTGACCACAGGAAGCATGGCTTTTCTGCCCAAAACCAGTTCCACAGAATCTTCTATCCTGGAGATAATTGTGAAGTAATCCAATTTACTCCAAAGACAGAGGCAAAACTCCATTGAACACAAGAAAGCAAAAAGACAGTAAAATACAATAAAATACACAAGGTTACATTTATGACATAAAATACAGACATGCAACATATGCCCAGATAGCTTAGGTCTGAGCGCACATTATTACTGAATGGCACTCAGAGCACACACATACAGTTCAATTGCCATGGAGCCAAAGTCTTTCTCATAGTCTTTCATTATACGAATGGGCTCCATGGCATAGCTATCTGGGGTATCACTGCTCAAACAGGGCAAGCACCATATGACCCGGCTTTCTTGTCTTTGCAGGGGAAAATCAAGCCTTTTAACATGGGGCCATCATCCAAAGGCAACAGGCGAGCAACCAGGCTTCTCCAATGTAATGTGGCGAGATTGCTCTCGTCACAACAAGTATTACAAAGCTGCATATATCCACAAATGGGGATTGTACCATCCAGGCAAATAACAGCAGAGCTCTTAGCAGCTCAATAAAGTGTGAGTTGGCACTCTATAGTTTATAGGAATATTTCATTTATTGTAACTGTAATGGTATTTATTAATTAATGACTTTACATCATAAAGAAAGCATATTTAGTGTAATGCTTTGGGGGCACCACTAGGGGGAGTGTGTGGGAAGACATGTGCTTCTGGCAGTGACATCACAGGCCAGCCTACTTACACTGAATAAAACCAGATGGAGGAGAAAACTCTGTCTCTTTGCCTGTACCTGACTGAACCTAAGATGTAGTACCAGCTCTGACTTAACCCCAGCCAAAGGGCTGGGGCCTTGTAAGTAAAATGTTGTGTAACATGTAGCAACCTTTTGTAAGTAATATGTTGTAGTTTTGTATTGTATCATAATTGTAGTAAATTGACATTCTGCTAGCATCTGTTTATTTGTTATAGTTATATTAAATATACATTTTGTATTGTATCATAATTGTAGTAAATTGACATTCTGCTAGCATCTGTTTATTTGTTATAGTTATATTAAATATACATTTAATATTACAACATTTTGTGTATTTTCTATCCACATATTCGACCATAATACCATGAATTATAAAAATATTAATGTTGTTCCGTATTGCTTAATTATTATGTATTAAGAGATTAATATTCATATTTAGGTCACGACCACAACAGTAACATTTTACACTATTGACAAATTTGAAAAAAAGTATATGTAAATATTATTATTTATACTAACACAATATTGTGGTATACTGTCACAACCCTTTCCTGTCGTGGTTTATCACTTTGCCTTTGTGTGTGTGTGTCAGTGAGCTTGTGTGTAGTGAGCTTGTGTGTGTGTCAGTGAGTTTGTTTGTAGTGAGCATGTGTATGTGGGTCAGTGAACTTGTGTGTCAGTGAGTTTGTGTGTGTGTGTGTGTGTCAGTGAGTTTGTAATGAGCATGTGTGTGACATTGAGCTTGTCTGTAGTGATCATGTGTATGTGTCAGTGAACTTGTGTACAGAAGCAATTAATCAATCAAAATTCAAAACTCTGCACCATGGCCAATACTAAAGAGCTGTCCAAGGATGTCAGATTGTAGACCTACACAAGGCTGGAATGGGCTAAAAGACCATCGCCAAGCAGCTTGGTGAGAAGATGACAACAGTTGGTGCGATTATTCGCAAATTGAAGAAACACAAAATAACTGTCAGTCTTCCTCGGTCTGGTGCTCCATGCAAGATGTCACCTCGTGGAGTTTCCATGGTCATGAGAATGGTGAGGAATCAGCCCAGAACTACATGTGAGGATCTTGTCATAATCTCAAGGCAGCTGGGACCATAGTCACCAAGAAAACAATTGGTAACGCACTACGCCATGAAGGACTCAAATCCTGCAGCGCCCGCAAGGCCCCCCTGCTCAAGAAAGCACATGTACAGGCCTGTCTGAAGTGTGCCAATGAACATCTGAATGATTCAGAGGAGAACTGGGTGAAAATGTTGTGGTCAGATGAGACCAAAATCCAGCTCTTTGGCATCATCTCAACTCGCTATGTTTGGAGGAGAAGGAATGCTGCCTGTGACCCCAAGAACACCCGAAGAACACCCAAATATAGAGGTGGAAACATTATGCTTTCGGGGTATTTTTCTGCTAAGGGAACAGGACAACTGCATCCAATCAAATGGTCGATGGACGGGGCCATGTACCGTCAAATCTTGGATGATTGGATGACCCATAATTTTGTGGGAGAATTTTTTTGGAAGAATAGCTGGAGGAAAGCCAAACCAAATTAGATGAAAAGAAGGTAGGCCATTATTAAATAATCTGCACATTTGAGGTATTCTCAAATCCTGTTTATTTGGAAGACCTCTCTAGATACCTATCTCTTTAGTTTTTTACATCATTGATGCCTAGCATTATCCTTCTACATTTTTTCAAGCTGAAGAAAATATCCTAAATGTCCATAATATTTATATTATGTATAAATTGTGCAGTACACTGATTGGGCCATTTTTTTGGTTTGTCTGATTCCATTTCCACAATTTCTTGTTTAATGAAATTCAGCAGTCAAATCAGTATGTGGCTAATATTTGGTCATCCTAAATTATTTTATTTTATTTTTTTCGGCTAAACCAAAATGTTCTACTTTGCACAAGTCTACTTATACAGTAATTATTCTCATATATGTTTTACATAAATATTTATGTATATACACTTTCCTCTTCTCTGCCATATTTTAAATTATTGAAAAAATTCACAAATCTGAAGAAAAACACTCCAGATAAGTAAATAGTGACTGGAAATTAGATTTGGATAAATAATATCAAAATATGAAAATAATAATAAAGCAAAAAATGTTTGTGAATATACCAAAAAGAGGTCAAAAAAACGATCAATATATAGATCTCCACAGCTATCAATAGCTGTACCTCCCTAATGTCTATGTTGGTTAATGTCAAATCAGACTTCTGACTTTAATATTATAATCAGTGTCAATGTCTGAAAAATATGAGAATAAAATTTCATAGACATCTATTCTAATTTAACACAGCATTTGTATCAAAATATCAAATATATGGCAAGCTTGCAACAAAAGTTAAATGTAATGCTGCTGCCTCATTGTTCAAGTTGTGCTGTGTTAAACCTGTAGCTAGAGGGGGGTGAAAGTAACCTGTTATATACTATTCAACAGGCTAACCATTAATGTAACTGTGTATGGGATTGCATTCATTGCGTGAATACCCAACAGAAACAAAATATCCAGTCCTTGTAAATAAACAATAGAAATAGCAACATTGCCATCAAAAAAATCAACTGACTGATCGTGGCTGCCTTTGATACTAGATATAAGAACAGGTATATTTAGGTTCACTCCCCCAATAGTACTAGGAAAGAATATGCAGGAGGAATAAAGAAGAAAGAAAAACAGTTAATGCGTGCTAATGTGCAGGACCATACTTAGAATGTTGGTCCCTGCACATGTGACAGTGTGCCCTGTGAAGTGAAGAAAAGTGAAGAAAACCTGACGCGCGTTTCGGTGCCGCTAACGTGCACCTTCGTCAGGGGCTGAAATGAATGCAATCCCATACACAGTTACATTAATGGTTAGCCTGTTGAATAGTATATAACAGGTTACTTTCACCCCCCTCTAGCTACAGGTTTAACACAGCACAACTTGAACAATGAGGCAGCAGCATTACATTTAACTTTTGTTGCAAGCTTGCCATATATTTGATATTTTGATACAAATGCTGTGTTAAATTAGAATAGATGTCTATGATATTTGTATTCTCATATTTTTCAGACATTGACACTGATTATAATATTAAAGTCAGAAGTCTGATTTGACATCAACCAACATAGACATTAGGGAGGTACAGCTATTGATAGCTGTGGAGATCTATATATTGATCGTTTTTTGACCTCTTTTTGGTATATTCACAAACATTTTTTGCTTTATTATTATTTTCATATTTTGATAATATTTATCCAAATCTAATTTCCAGTCACTATTTACTTATCTGGAGTGTTTTTCTTCAGATTTGTGAATTTTTTCAATATTCTAGGAATAGGGGTTATGCCCCATATGACACTGCTGGAGTGTCAATAAAGGTGTTTTTATCTATGGAATGGGCAAACTAACCCTATCCATAGATATATTTTGTCAATTGGAAATTGTGTTTGAATCATGCTGATCTGCCCATGATCTGCCTCTTTGTCAGTCTCAGCCAATCCTATGGGGAAGCTCTGTGATTGGACCAGGCTACCACTTCTGATGATGTCAGCAGACTGCTTGTTTTTTTTGTTGAGGCAAACAGCATGCATAGTTACAGCTTCTGGCTTGAATACAGTAAGATTTTTCTATATTCATGGAGGCATGAGGGGCCAAAGGGGGCTAGATGGTGGTTTTAACTCTATAGGGTCTGGAATACATGTTTGTGTTCTTGACCCTATAGTGATCCTTTAATGTTACAGGTGTATGATTATTTTATTGTTACAATGTGATGAAAGGGAGGGAGAATGAAATAATCAAGGTAGAAAATAGGGCAAACAAATTTAAAGGAGACTAACATGGCAGGGAGAAAAAAAAATGAGGTAAGAAAAAAAGAAATGTGAATATAGAGCCAGATGAGGAGAAATTTAGGAAGTAGCATTGCATTAAATAGTGTATGTATTAAATGGTACTCAAACAAACAAAAAAAAAAGTTTGGAGAAACATTGAGTAAGGTCACCTAAGATCCCTCCACCATGTCAGAGATCAAAAAGGTGAGAGAAGATATAGCAGAACAGACACTGAAAAAATGAATAAAGCCATCCTAATTTTAAAACAAAAATGGTACTATGCTGCTAAACGATCCAGTAAAATTTAAAAAAAAACAAGTTAAAAAATAAAAAGTGCAGACATTATTTAAAAAAATGTGGTGAAGGAAAAAAAGCTTCTAACTCCCAAACAGATTAGCCAAGCATTTAGGGACTATTACATATCCTTATACAATTTAGATGATCATAGTCATTCTAATGTAGAAATGTCATTTTTTTTAGATAATCTCAAACTTTCTAACATTTCTTCTGATAAATTAGAGTCTTTGAATAAGCCTATATCAATATCAGAAATTAAAATTTTTATTAATTCTTTGAAATCAAATAAGTCTTCTTAGCCAGAGGGGTATTCCGCAGGTTTTTTTTCAGAAATTTGAAAAACTATCATCAACTTTATTATTAAGAACATATAGCCAATTTAATTCTAGTAACATTATTCCATCTGAAATGTTACAAGCTACCATTACTCCAATACCAAAGGTTAATAAAGATCCTACTTCTATTACAAATTACCGGCCAATATACCTTATTAACTTGGATATAAAAACGTATTCTAAAATTTTATCCGAGAGGTTGGAGGAAGTTCTCCCAGATTTAATCCATTTAGATCAATGTGGGTTTATCAAGGGAAGAAGTACTAACGATAATACCAGAAAGGTAAATATAATTTATCATATGAATTTACAAGAGGAAGACTCGATTATGATGGCCCTCAATGCCGAATAGGCCTTTGATCAGGTGAATTGGCGGTATTGGGAGCCTTCGGCATCGAGGGTACATTTAGGAAGAGTATTATGCTTTTGTACACCAAACCTACAGCTAGGATCTCTGGCTATATGCTTCTTTCAGATTGGTTTAAAATTAGAAACGGCACTCGGCAGGGTTGTTCTCTTGCCCCACTGCTGTACATACTGATGATGGAACCTCTGGCCAACTTGAGAAGACAATACTATACTTGATTTTGAGTATATCAAATCAAGATTTAAATTCGACTGGTATATATGGATCTTGATGAAATTATAAAAAGAAAATTATAATTTTAAATTAGGTGATTTTAGAAATACTTTATTAAACTGGAAAGGGATGGAATTATCCTGGACGGGCAGGGCAGACATTATAAGATCTTACCTGCTTCCAAAAATGACGTATTTATTTAAAAATACACCATTTAGAATTGATAATACTGTCCTTAAAGAAATTCAACTAATAATTATTAAATTTATCTGGCAGCATAAAAACCTCAGATTAACTTCAAACATTTTATACAGAGATTTCAAAAGGTTAGGTTTATCTTTTACAGATATATTTTCTTTGTATAACAATATTACAACACATGCTATTGCGTGGGATAATTTTTCAACCCCAAGACCCATATGGTTCGAGACTGAAAAACAAGACTTGGGAAAATTGGAACCTTTCTTTTTACTTTGGTTAGGTATAGATACTAAGGGTAAAAGAAGCAGGTTTACTTTCACTCAAAACCCAATAATCAGAGACATTTACACATTTGTTTTACAAATGAAAGATTACATCTTTGGGATTACGAAACTCTCTTTTGTCAAATATGCCGTTAGAAACTATAGAACATAGGACATAGGAGATATTAATTTGTCACGGTGGAGAGAAAAGAACATTAAATGCTTAAATGATCTAGCACCACATGTAATATTATCATCTTTTGATTTGCTTCAGTCTAGATATGATCTTCTGCCTAGAGAATTCTTTAGTTATTTTAGACTGAAAAACTTTATTTAAAAAAAAAACAAAAAAAGATTGATCATCCTTTAATTGATTTTCTAAATAAACATTACAAATATAAGACCACCTCTAGAGTTTCCAATCTCTTTACACAATTGCAGCCACAAGAATTTTTTTTACCATGGATTAAATGGGAAAAGGAGATGAATGTTGAATTGAACTACGAGGGTTGGATAAAGGGCTTGTTGCTAGTAAGGAAGAACATACACAGTATGAATTTAATAAAAACCCTGTATAAATTAACATTGCATTGGCATTTAAACCCTGTTAGACTACACAAAATTTACTCTAATTTGTCACAAACTTGCTGGAGATGTGTAGTTAATGACAGCTCCTTTTCACATATTTGGTGGGGATTCCCCCGAATTAAAAAATACCATGAAGTCTCTACAAAATCTTTTAATATCCTTATTAGGGATTAGATTTGACTTATCTTCACAGATGTTGCTTTTCAACACTCAGCTTCCAGAATTGTTTAAATGTGCCTATATCCTTAGCAGTAAAACTTTGGTGGACAGAGATATTGCAACAAATAGATTACCAATATAGAATGGAGGAAGCATTGGTTGCAAATTGGTTGCAAATAATGGTTGCAAATGGTTTTGAATATATTTTCTTGACTATTTGCATAAATATTTACCAAACTTTAAAGGCATGTTGAATTTACACCTAAAAATACATATGAAGAAAAGTCCCATAGCTATTCGTACAAAAACTTTACATTATGAAATATGTATCTCATTTTTAAAGACATGTAAATGTATATTTTTAATCTGATACTTTTTGTATTTATGCTCTTTGTACTTAATTGACTAACTATTTTGAAAATAAAGAAGTGGTATATGTATCTGAGTAGTGGTGGAGCGAGACACACTCACTCAGTCTATCACGGTTATCTAAATGTAGACAATGCATACTGCTAATGTTAAAGTAGATCTTCAGTATAAGCATTATGGCAGGTGAAGGTCACAGATGAATAGGACGGTGCCTGCATCCTACTAGCACCATAAAAACACTTCTTTTGATGATGGCAGTAGACTAACAAGGAGAATATCGACAAAATTTCAGGCAGCATAAGGTATCAGCAGTATAAACACTTTCACCTCTCTCAGAAGCAATAAATGAATACATTATTTTATACTCCTGTATTCTCAGTCTCTTTTACCTCACAGGAAATACAAAGTCTCACTATTCATAAACACAGACATACTAATTCATATGCAGTATACCAGAACCCATTACAATAAACAGGGCATATCATTTAAGCAAAAAAAGTGTTTATTGTATAAACAAATTTGTATAATATAATTCATTTTTTTGCTCAGATATAAGAAACGCTATGTAAAACATTACAAAATGTAGTAGATATATTACTTTAATAGATTAGCCTTTCAAAAAAAAAGTGTTGCCATATCTTTGAATTGGACACTGCATCAGAATAGAAATGGGTCAGGTTCAGAGTTCATCCTTGTCCTGCAACATAAAAAGTAGTTTTATCACTTCACTTTTTTTGCAAACAATGTCTCAACTATTCCATGCACTGGGATAGTGACCATCACTGATGTATGTTTTTTTAATTATTGTTTTTCAAATAACTAGGTCTCTTATAATGACAGTCTACAGTAGTGCTTCTCAAATCACTGCTCAAAGATTCATCGGCCACAGTCCATGATATAGGATTTAAATAATAACAGTCCGGTATTTAGTGATGTTACAACTTAGTCATCCAAAGAATGACAATTATAAAACTGTGACTAGTGGTAAGACGTTGTTTGAAGTGCACTGGCCTTCAGTGGGGCAAGCATATATCCATTTTAAAAACCGGAATAGAAAGACTGCATCATGTAGTGCAGCAATGATTTTAATGAAGCACTTGCACAGGGGTTATTTAGAAAGATGACAGGACCAATAATCTTGAAATGGATTTATGTATTTGCTGCTATTTCTGCCAACAGAAAAACATTGATTCTCAAAGGATTCTTTTCGAGACATTTAACCAAAACCAGGTGTCACTATGACAGCCTGCTATCACTGTATTGCTAATGCAGATTAGCAATATCAATTTCATCAATATTTGGACAGCACTGATTGTCTGGATGGCATTAAAGCATAGAGCATGCCAGCTGAGATGCTTAGACAATCAATGATGTCCAAATATGGATGAGATTGATACTGGTACTGCGGAAGCACAATTTCAGCATTAGCAATTCAGCAAGCAGGGTCTGGACTGTGAGAGCCCTGGGGATATCAAATATTTTGACATAGATATCAGGGAGAGCACTCACAGCATTCTAGTAGCATATCAAAGGGATGCATTTGAAACTACAATGGGACATTTTAAGCAACAACATGTTAGGAACATGATATTTTACAAAATAATGAGTGCAGAAAAAAGTAGAAAAGATGTACGCACCTCATTTCTCTGGCATTGACACGGGAAGAGGTGATCATGTGACAGCTCTACACGTTCCA
>OW240913.1:136782559-136806266 GCA_933207985.1 Pelobates cultripes | reverse complement strand
CACACTAATTGCATGTGATGTACAATCACTATATACGACAATCCCACATAATATTCGATGTCAAAACATTTTGGAGAGTGACGGGTCCATGCCCGAAGATCAAATTATTTTCAATATAGAAGGCATTGAAATGATCCTAAACAACAATTATTTCTGGTTCAATGCCTCTTTCTATAAACAGAAAAATGGCACAGCAAATTAAGGTGGTGTCCTTATGGGGTTAAAATTATATTTTTCAATCATAAATTATTTCCTGCACCATTTTTTGTTTTGAAATTGTAATTAACTTTTACACATCGTAACACAAAATACCATTCAAAGTGAATTTCAAATTCAGATTAGCCATATTGAAAACTGAATAGTCTTAGATATTTTTTATAATTCTTCTATATTTTAAAATTCACTTTAAATTCACTAATCACTTTGCATTACTTGCAGTTCTAACTTTAGTGAATAACCCTGTGTTTGCTTTTCTTCCAAAACTAAGATATTGAAACTATGAAACCAAAACATATAGCTAAAAAGCTACAATTATTAGATTCAACAGATTACAGATTCAACTGTAATTCATGAGACGTACAGCTATGTCAATCTCTTCATGACAGATTGGGAAGAGAATGCGGTTTGGACAGGACATGACTGGGTGGGGAGCCTGGTGACCTATCACAGGTATATAGATGACCTGTTTTAATATGGAATGGTCCAATATCCAGTGCCCAAGATGTTATCACTTTTTTAAAAAGTAATGAGAAAGGAATAATATTGACAGCAGATTTTAGCACCACAAATGTTACATTTTTAGACTTAGATATATATATATTAAAGATAATAAAATGTTCACTAAAACGCACTTTAAAAAAGAACATTTTAGCAATTTCATAAGTAAAGATAGCTGTCACTATAACAGTTGGTTGGACAGCATACCTAAAAGCCAATTGTTAAGACTTAGGAGGAACTGCTCTGACCTACAGATGTTTAACAGCCAAGCCAGCGAAATTAAAAACAAATTCTTAGAGAAAGGATATGAGAGTACAACCCTAGAAAAATTTATCAGTGAAACACAGCAATTAAATAGGGGCAAGCTAGTCTAAGGCACTAATAAAAATATTGAAGGTAAAGATAAAAAAAGATTTTAACTTATTAAGAGTTTTAGACTACAATAATAAGAATAGGCAAATAAAAAGGGTGATTAAAAATACTAGTTTTAGACTACAATAATAAGAATAGGCAAATAAAAAGAGTGATTAAAAATAACTGGCATCTCCTCAAAGAAGACAAATTCCTAAAAGACATTATACCAGAATATCCTAAATTAGTCTTTTTAAAAATGCAGCTAACAAAACATTTTACAAAAAAGACAAACCCAGTTGATATTAATATTCTTTTTTAATAGTAAGCAAGGTTTTTATAAATGTAACTGCTGCACGGCATGTAAAAAAATGAAAACTGAGAAATGTGTATCTAGTTTTAAATCAAACAGAACCAATAAAATATATAATTTAAAAAACACTATAACATGCAATAGTAAGAATGTAATATATTTATTGGAGTGCTCGTGTGGCCTCCAATATATAGGAAGAACAATAAGACCTCTTAAAACAAGAATCAGAGAGCATTGCCGAAACATTAAAATAGATTTTCAAAATCATTTTGTGTCTTCTCACTTTCTCCTACACAATAAAGATCCTAGCAACCTTAAATTTATGGGAATTACAAAACTTACTAATCACTGGAGAGGTGGAGATATTAAAAAAATTGGGCAAAAAGAAATGGAATGGGTAAACTATTTAAATATCCCAATGGCCTCAATGCTGAATTTGATTTGTTTAACTTCTTGTAAAAAGCATTTGCTTTAAAACACTTTTGCTTTACTATTCAATTTTTAATACATTAATTAAATATATATTTTTTATTTATAAATATTTTTCTCTGCACATATGTAATTTATCCTCTTTAGTCATTCTATAATATATATAAAAAAATATTTTTGTGTATACCTTTACCTTTCCTCATATGTATTCATACTCAACCTCTGATTTTATTATTATAATACCGTTTCCTGTGTGATCCATTCCAAAGACTATTTAAAATAAATGTTTTATTTTATGTATTTATGTATTTGATGTTAATGTATAATTACTATGAGTATTACTTATTTATTCAAATGTCCACTTATCTTCCATTACTCTGTGCTTTTGTAAAATGGCCGATGGAGCCCCTGGGACTTGTCTGATATAGGCTGCCGACACGTCACTATTTGTGACGCATCATATAGGGACGGAGCCACACAATCGATGGACACTTATATACACCGCTAGAGTTCATGTGAGCTCGGGATTGCAACTACGAGCGACTGGAGTGACTCACTTCCTATGGTTCCACATGAGGTAAACACCACGATACATCACTTTCGGGTGACATCACTTCTGGATGAAGTGGGCAATACAGTCAAAGAGACTACATCTCCCAGAAGCCTAAGAGAGCAAATAACTGCGATACAACACTTCTGGGTGCCGTAATTAGAACACAACCTGGAAATTATTTTAATACACCTGATTACACTAATTACAGAGACTCTACCTATATAAACCAGAACTTTGACAGGATTACACACACTTCTGAGAAAACCTAGCCAGGTGAAACGCGTAAAGTGTTTATACGCCTGTTCGCTTTATTGCTTTATATATAATACAGTTGCAAGAAAAAGTATGTGAACCCTTTGGAATGATATGGATTTCTGCACAAATTGGTCATAAAATGTGATCTGATCATCATCTAAGTCACAACAATAGACAATCACAGTCTGCTTAAACTAATAACACACAAAGAATGAAATGTTGCCATGTTTTTATTGAACACACCATGTAAACATTCACAGTGCTCTCAGCGGTGGGTGGAGGCCCTAAATTAGAATAAGGAGGTGGGAATATTGTCCTCCCTCTGGCCCCCACCCCTGAGCGGTGGGTGGGAGCCCTAAATACCAATAAGGGGGGGACCTATTGTCCTCCCCCTGACCCCCACCCTGGAGCGGCAGGTGGGGGCCCTAATACCAATAATATTGTCCTTCCCCCTGGCCCCCACCTCTGAGTGGTGGGTTGGGGCCCTAAATTAGAATAAGGGGTACCTATTGTCCTCCCCCCTGGCCCCTACCCCTGAGCAGCGGTTGGGGGCCCTAAATACCAATATTGTCCCTCCCCTCTGGAGGGGTCCTTAAATACCAATATGGTGTGGGACCTATTGTCCTCCCCCCTGGACCCCACCCCTGAGTGGCAGGTGGGGGCCCCAAAAATTAATCAACCCCTATCTACCCCCCTCACCCTAAAAATAGTGAAGGGGAACAATAACTAAGTACCTGTAAAAAAAGAAATGCAACTTACCATTTGATGTCTTCTTTTTTCTAAAATCTTCTTTTTTCAGCCCCAAAAAAGAGCAAATAAAAAACCATAATACCCGTCGCACTTTGAAAAAAAAAAACTTGAGCACAAAAAAAAATCAGACAAAAAAAACAACCCCAACGCTGAAGTATCCGAATGTCCAAAATGCCCCAAATTTGTCCGACTTGACATTCGGAACAAAATGAATGGCACATGTCTACTCTGCATATTGTAAGTAGGATACCACTTATTTTATCACCTACTTAGAGTATAGATATTCTACGCCATAAGATCTCTCTCTACTTTATTGTTTCCACATATACTGGACGACAAGTGTAACGGCACCTTCAGCATAAAAGGGTTAAACCGCCGTTTAGAAGATCTTCCCCTTCCAGAGACACAGGCACAGCTACTGCAGAACACCAATCCGCCGAACAGGAAACCATACGAATGCTGTAAACAGCTGAATAGGAAAAACCATACGAATAGGTTTACACTCCTAGCAGTCAAACTGGAACAGCATACAGTAAATCCCCCCAAGAACGAGACAAAGCTCCGTGTTGAGGGTCAAGCAGTGAACTGTCAGAGCTGTGGGTTTATTGTCCTTATGTACACATTCTTAAACATTAGTACCACCCACAGGGTTTTAGAACACAACCAATAAACACATACAATACACTCAGTCACTCCCACACAAAATCCTCCCCTCTGCCTGTGATACAATTAACTTACACAATGGGTAATGTAATTTAGCACAAGCAGAGAAATAAAATTTTTCCACATTATTCATAACTTGAAAAGTATGCATCACATTCACATTTACATTTTCAGAATCAACATACTCCAAATACAAACATACATCAAAATCATACAAATTGGTCCAGTGGTTCAAAAGATAGATCGTAGTCCTTTGTGACCACAGGAAGCATGGCTTTTCTGCCCAAAACCAGTTCCACAGAATCTTCTATCCTGGAGATAATTGTGAAGTAATCCAATTTACTCCAAAGACAGAGGCAAAACTCCATTGAACACAAGAAAGCAAAAAGACAGTAAAATACAATAAAATACACAAGGTTACATTTATGACATAAAATACAGACATGCAACATATGCCCAGATAGCTTAGGTCTGAGCGCACATTATTACTGAATGGCACTCAGAGCACACACATACAGTTCAATTGCCATGGAGCCAAAGTCTTTCTCATAGTCTTTCATTATACGAATGGGCTCCATGGCATAGCTATCTGGGGTATCACTGCTCAAACAGGGCAAGCACCATATGACCCGGCTTTCTTGTCTTTGCAGGGGAAAATCAAGCCTTTTAACATGGGGCCATCATCCAAAGGCAACAGGCGAGCAACCAGGCTTCTCCAATGTAATGTGGCGAGATTGCTCTCGTCACAACAAGTATTACAAAGCTGCATATATCCACAAATGGGGATTGTACCATCCAGGCAAATAACAGCAGAGCTCTTAGCAGCTCAATAAAGTGTGAGTTGGCACTCTATAGTTTATAGGAATATTTCATTTATTGTAACTGTAATGGTATTTATTAATTAATGACTTTACATCATAAAGAAAGCATATTTAGTGTAATGCTTTGGGGGCACCACTAGGGGGAGTGTGTGGGAAGACATGTGCTTCTGGCAGTGACATCACAGGCCAGCCTACTTACACTGAATAAAACCAGATGGAGGAGAAAACTCTGTCTCTTTGCCTGTACCTGACTGAACCTAAGATGTAGTACCAGCTCTGACTTAACCCCAGCCAAAGGGCTGGGGCCTTGTAAGTAAAATGTTGTGTAACATGTAGCAACCTTTTGTAAGTAATATGTTGTAGTTTTGTATTGTATCATAATTGTAGTAAATTGACATTCTGCTAGCATCTGTTTATTTGTTATAGTTATATTAAATATACATTTTGTATTGTATCATAATTGTAGTAAATTGACATTCTGCTAGCATCTGTTTATTTGTTATAGTTATATTAAATATACATTTAATATTACAACATTTTGTGTATTTTCTATCCACATATTCGACCATAATACCATGAATTATAAAAATATTAATGTTGTTCCGTATTGCTTAATTATTATGTATTAAGAGATTAATATTCATATTTAGGTCACGACCACAACAGTAACATTTTACACTATTGACAAATTTGAAAAAAAGTATATGTAAATATTATTATTTATACTAACACAATATTGTGGTATACTGTCACAACCCTTTCCTGTCGTGGTTTATCACTTTGCCTTTGTGTGTGTGTGTCAGTGAGCTTGTGTGTAGTGAGCTTGTGTGTGTGTCAGTGAGTTTGTTTGTAGTGAGCATGTGTATGTGGGTCAGTGAACTTGTGTGTCAGTGAGTTTGTGTGTGTGTGTGTGTGTCAGTGAGTTTGTAATGAGCATGTGTGTGACATTGAGCTTGTCTGTAGTGATCATGTGTATGTGTCAGTGAACTTGTGTACAGAAGCAATTAATCAATCAAAATTCAAAACTCTGCACCATGGCCAATACTAAAGAGCTGTCCAAGGATGTCAGATTGTAGACCTACACAAGGCTGGAATGGGCTAAAAGACCATCGCCAAGCAGCTTGGTGAGAAGATGACAACAGTTGGTGCGATTATTCGCAAATTGAAGAAACACAAAATAACTGTCAGTCTTCCTCGGTCTGGTGCTCCATGCAAGATGTCACCTCGTGGAGTTTCCATGGTCATGAGAATGGTGAGGAATCAGCCCAGAACTACATGTGAGGATCTTGTCATAATCTCAAGGCAGCTGGGACCATAGTCACCAAGAAAACAATTGGTAACGCACTACGCCATGAAGGACTCAAATCCTGCAGCGCCCGCAAGGCCCCCCTGCTCAAGAAAGCACATGTACAGGCCTGTCTGAAGTGTGCCAATGAACATCTGAATGATTCAGAGGAGAACTGGGTGAAAATGTTGTGGTCAGATGAGACCAAAATCCAGCTCTTTGGCATCATCTCAACTCGCTATGTTTGGAGGAGAAGGAATGCTGCCTGTGACCCCAAGAACACCCGAAGAACACCCAAATATAGAGGTGGAAACATTATGCTTTCGGGGTATTTTTCTGCTAAGGGAACAGGACAACTGCATCCAATCAAATGGTCGATGGACGGGGCCATGTACCGTCAAATCTTGGATGATTGGATGACCCATAATTTTGTGGGAGAATTTTTTTGGAAGAATAGCTGGAGGAAAGCCAAACCAAATTAGATGAAAAGAAGGTAGGCCATTATTAAATAATCTGCACATTTGAGGTATTCTCAAATCCTGTTTATTTGGAAGACCTCTCTAGATACCTATCTCTTTAGTTTTTTACATCATTGATGCCTAGCATTATCCTTCTACATTTTTTCAAGCTGAAGAAAATATCCTAAATGTCCATAATATTTATATTATGTATAAATTGTGCAGTACACTGATTGGGCCATTTTTTTGGTTTGTCTGATTCCATTTCCACAATTTCTTGTTTAATGAAATTCAGCAGTCAAATCAGTATGTGGCTAATATTTGGTCATCCTAAATTATTTTATTTTATTTTTTTCGGCTAAACCAAAATGTTCTACTTTGCACAAGTCTACTTATACAGTAATTATTCTCATATATGTTTTACATAAATATTTATGTATATACACTTTCCTCTTCTCTGCCATATTTTAAATTATTGAAAAAATTCACAAATCTGAAGAAAAACACTCCAGATAAGTAAATAGTGACTGGAAATTAGATTTGGATAAATAATATCAAAATATGAAAATAATAATAAAGCAAAAAATGTTTGTGAATATACCAAAAAGAGGTCAAAAAAACGATCAATATATAGATCTCCACAGCTATCAATAGCTGTACCTCCCTAATGTCTATGTTGGTTAATGTCAAATCAGACTTCTGACTTTAATATTATAATCAGTGTCAATGTCTGAAAAATATGAGAATAAAATTTCATAGACATCTATTCTAATTTAACACAGCATTTGTATCAAAATATCAAATATATGGCAAGCTTGCAACAAAAGTTAAATGTAATGCTGCTGCCTCATTGTTCAAGTTGTGCTGTGTTAAACCTGTAGCTAGAGGGGGGTGAAAGTAACCTGTTATATACTATTCAACAGGCTAACCATTAATGTAACTGTGTATGGGATTGCATTCATTGCGTGAATACCCAACAGAAACAAAATATCCAGTCCTTGTAAATAAACAATAGAAATAGCAACATTGCCATCAAAAAAATCAACTGACTGATCGTGGCTGCCTTTGATACTAGATATAAGAACAGGTATATTTAGGTTCACTCCCCCAATAGTACTAGGAAAGAATATGCAGGAGGAATAAAGAAGAAAGAAAAACAGTTAATGCGTGCTAATGTGCAGGACCATACTTAGAATGTTGGTCCCTGCACATGTGACAGTGTGCCCTGTGAAGTGAAGAAAAGTGAAGAAAACCTGACGCGCGTTTCGGTGCCGCTAACGTGCACCTTCGTCAGGGGCTGAAATGAATGCAATCCCATACACAGTTACATTAATGGTTAGCCTGTTGAATAGTATATAACAGGTTACTTTCACCCCCCTCTAGCTACAGGTTTAACACAGCACAACTTGAACAATGAGGCAGCAGCATTACATTTAACTTTTGTTGCAAGCTTGCCATATATTTGATATTTTGATACAAATGCTGTGTTAAATTAGAATAGATGTCTATGATATTTGTATTCTCATATTTTTCAGACATTGACACTGATTATAATATTAAAGTCAGAAGTCTGATTTGACATTAACCAACATAGACATTAGGGAGGTACAGCTATTGATAGCTGTGGAGATCTATATATTGATCGTTTTTTTGACCTCTTTTTGGTATATTCACAAACATTTTTTGCTTTATTATGATTTTCATATTTTGATATTATTTATCCAAATCTAATTTCCAGTCACTATTTACTTATCTGGAGTGTTTTTCTTCAGATTTGTGAATTTTTTCAATATTCTAGGAATAGGGGTTATGCCCCATATGACACTGCTGGAGTGTCAATAAAGGTGTTTTTATCTATGGAATGAGCAAACTAACCCTATCCATAGATATATTTTGTCCATTGGAAATATTTTAAATTATATCTGTAGCTTGTTGTCCAGTATAATGCTTTCTTTCTTTCCTTTTGTTATAATAGGAAATACAAAAAGGAAACCAAATTATTACAGTTAGCAGAGCTGTTTCAAAGAACTTTTATGTTTTGTTTATATGATGAAGAGTGTATATGTTGAAGAGTGTAAACTTACACATTTTCAACCCATTTCAGCTTTTGCTTTTATAAACACTATAAGTAAGGAATACCAACGTGTATTCCTGACTCTATAGTGTTAAAAAAAACTAGGGGGCGGGGCCTGACTGTGAGGGTGGCTAGATGCCTTTTCATGGAGCTCCAGGCAAATCACTGATTTTAAGCCACTTACCTGTGTTCCAGGCGCTCTTCCTGGGTCTGGCTGCGAAACTTGAATGTTTTGTGTCGATTGACCAGCTCTGTGCGGTCAGTAGCAGCCGTTCAGACTGAGTCCTCTGTGGGCTGGAGTGAGGCCTAGCAAGCACTGCAAAGGGGAGAGATGGCCGCTCTCCCAGCCAAGCTCAGGTGAATCCCTGTCCAAATCTTGATGGCACCCCGCTACCCTCCCCCTTTGGACCGGTGGGGGAGATCCCGGTCCCCACCCTGTAGGCTCATTCACATCACCAGGGCTGTGCAGTCCTGACTCAAACAGCGACGACACACCACATGGCATATTCAACATGGCAGATGCCGCAGGCCCGACGTCTGACTATGGAGGAGTTATGTCTAGACAAACTCCTTGCCGACTTTTGTGGGGCGCTGTCCCTCCAACAACCTGTGCCTGCCCTAAAACCATCGCAGAATAACCCACCAAAACCTGCTTCCCGGCAGAGAAGACTGCACCGGATGAGCACAAGAGGCAAGATGTGGAAGCCTGTATCAGAAAGGGGTGCTTATAGAGCCAGCAGTTGGAGTCTCAAGAAGTATAGGGGATGCCAAAAGAGCTACCAAATCATATGAATGCTGCATCAATCGTGTCTGGGTCACTACGCCTACCATCTCATCCCATTACTTGGTACTGCACCCTGCCCAAGACGGGCATAGGCTAAATGCCCAGTGGGCCATCTTACTCATCCTCCCATCACACACAGCCAGAAGAAATCATCCCTTATTTTTTTTTTCATGCATAAACAAAGAATTGTTGCAGCAAGGTTTTGTTAACAGTTCACTAAGTCACAGACATGGCTTTACATTTTTGAAAATGATCATTGTACAATACAATTCAGTAACTTTAACAGATAGTTAGATTACAGTTACATGCGCCGTGGTGCATTTTAGGAAACAATTATGATCCCAAAGTCTTTGCACATGTATATCATCCCTTCTTAACCCAATCTTATGCTATTGTCATTTCTGTTGAAAGTGTGACTTTTCTGCTGACCCTGCATCATTTGTCCCAAATACCTTAACACTAGCACTTGCCTCTAAAGCCACTCAGGGTGGCTTTAGAGGCAAGTATATATAAGATCAATATACACCTCAGGGTGTATTTTAATCTTGTATAACTTACTTTATTAACTTCACCTATGCATCTATACAGCATTACCTTAGTCTGATATACTTTTAAAAAAGTGCAGCGTTCCTGGCATTTAATGTTCTACTTGTCTTTACATTTGCTGAATATGCTCATTTGAATGTCCATATGCACATGTGTGTTTCATTATGCACTACATATATGAAGAATAATAAAAAATAAACTATTTAGGTGACCAGCCCTCCATTTCCCCCTTTAAATAAGATAAAAACTCACAATTATTCCAGTGCCGTGTGGGTCCACCCAAGATGGCCCCGGACTGATCCACCTCCTTGGCTGAGATCTTTAGAACTGACAATTTCAATCAATTCTGCTGATCTCATCCAAGGTGGCGGGTCAAGGGTAGAGCCAAACACCATGCTGAACAATCAGAATTTCCTCATAAAGATGCACTGAATCAATGCATCTCTCTGAGGAATAATCAGCATGGAGACGCTGACAGAGGAAGTACCTCTAGTCTCCATCTGAGTGACTGCCAGTAGAGGTGTTACTAGGCAGTAATGCCAAATAATTTATAGCAAAAAGTCTACAGGAACAGGTTATAGACATCAAGACTACTACAGTACACTTGACTTAATTTAATTAAAAATGATTGACAACTTCTCCGTCTGTTTTAATAACTTAACACTAAAACTGTCTAAACATTTCTACAATACTAGTCAATATACCATAATGACCATTGTTTTGGCTGATAAGAGTTTTGGTCTTTATGGCAGCACCACTACTTGTTCCAATTCCCCTTTTTCCAAAGAGACTGAGAGTGTCTTTGTGACTGTCTGCCTCTGTGTGTGTGTCTGTGTGTGTGACTGTCAGCCTGTGTATGTGTGACTGTCTGCCTGTGTGTGCGTGTGACTGTCTGCATGTGTGTGTGTGTGTGTGTGTGCGTGACTATCTGTGTGACTGTCTGTCTGTGAGTGTGACTGCCCTGGTGTGACTGTCTACCTGTCTGTGTTTGTGTGGCTGTCTGTCTGTGTGTGTGTGGCTGTCTGCCCCTCTGTGTCTGACTGCCTGCCTCTGTGTGTGTGGATGTCTTCCGGTGTGTGTATGGCTGTCTGCCTCTGTGTATGTGTGTGGATGTCTGTGTGTGATTTCCTGCCTGTGTGTGTATGTGTGTCTGTCTGCCGTGTGTCTGTGTGTCTGTGTGTATGACTGTCTGCCTGTGTGTGTGTGTGTGTGTGTGTGTGCATGACTGTCTGCCTGTGTGTATGTGTGTGACTGTCTGCCTGTGTGCGTGTGTGTGTGTGACTGTCTGTGTGTGACTGTCTGCCTGTGTGAGTTTGTGTGCCTGCCTGTGTGTGTGTGTGTGTGTGTGTGGCTGTCTGCCTCTGTGTGTGTGGATGTCTTCCTGAATGTGTATGGCTGTGTGCCTGTAAGTGTGTGGATGTCTGTGTGTGTGGCTGTCTGTGTGGGAGTGCCTTTGACACCGTATATGTATAACTGTGTGCATCTGACTGTGGGACTGTGTGCACAGAAATCTGCAAAAATATACTCCTTCATTCACACATAGGCCTAAATGCATATTTTTTTATCTGAATTAAATACCCATCACACACAGCTAATAAACTCAGCACAAATATCACATACAACCAATACATGCATATCACACACAGTTAATACACCCATTACAAATATCACACACAACCAATACATAGCATACATATCACACACAGTCATCACACCTATCACATACACAGACAACACAAACATGACATCATATTATAGTGAGATGTATTACAGTGGAGTTCTGGTATATACAATGCACATTACTCTGTGTTTTATAGTTAGGGAGCTTGGTGGTACACTAATAGACACATTACTTTGAGTTGTATTGTTGTGTAGTGTATGATCTTGTCACACTCCTTGTCAGATCTTGTCAGAGCTCCACATTACTGGGAGTTTTATTGTTGTGGAGTTCTGTGATAAATGGAGAAGTAGCGCATTACTACAAAATTATATTTCCAAAGAGGTCAAGGTAAATAAGTATAATCCAGAGCTCCATAGCATAACCACTCACCATATTATGTGACATACTTAGTCTGCTCCTCTGTAATGTAGGGGAGGCAGTCTGGCACTTCTGGCCTGCACTTCTGTTGGCTGCAGACCATAAGTAGCTGTCTTCCTAGCTCGGGATAATCAGAGCGCTGCACAGATTACCACAGGACACTGCGAGTCCCTGAGCTTGCAAGACAGTTACGCATGAGCTGTACCCAGAGGTACAATTCTATTGAATAATTCATGTCTAAAAAAGCAATATAGCTTGTGCTAGATAGGGAAGGAGAAAAAAAAAGAAAAGGGAAATAACTTTTCTTGTAGTGTCCAACATTAGTTTCATGAGGTGAATTGCTTTTTAAAGGGAAACCTACAGGGCTATGGTGAATTGCTCCTCTAGTAAAACAACATATTTACCACATTGCATTTTCAAATACTATTGGACACTACAGGAAAAGTTTTTTCCCTTTGTTATTTTTTTCTTCCCCACTATTTAGCACAAACTATAGTGCATTTTTAGACCTCAGTTATTCAATAAAGTTTAATCTATATAA
The DNA here is from genome assembly GCA_933207985.1 of Pelobates cultripes. Classification (NCBI taxonomy): domain Eukaryota; kingdom Metazoa; phylum Chordata; class Amphibia; order Anura; family Pelobatidae; genus Pelobates; species Pelobates cultripes. The sequence continues at coordinate 136,793,688 of OW240913.1, read as the reverse complement.
CTTGTTCTTTTATACTAAGAGACCTACTTTGGTCTTATGTGCCTAGGCATATTAGACTATAGTTATTACTTTGTGTGTATTTTGCTGGGTTACCTCCTATTGGTAGGTCTCTGTAGAATGCCACCTATCCCCATTGGGATAGTATTTTCATCCTCATTTAAATGTAAGTCTTTATTCACTCAACTTGATACCACATATACTTGTTACATAGAATTGCTCTATTAATTTGTTTGTTTTATATTTTTTTATATATGTCTACATGCTGTCTAGGTATATCCATTAAGGGGTGAGTGTTATTATTCATAATATTACCGCTACACTCGCACATTGTGTTTTTTGGTGGGGCACAACACCTAAACACTGAGTTTGAAATTTTACGTTTCAATAAGTATCTATACAAAATTAGTTTTTATACTCTCAAACATTAGGGAAACTTCTATAAATTCCCCCACAGCAAAGAATTTATGTCAGATAATGTAATAGAGCAGCAGGAAATGCTAGCAGAATGCTTGGTTGTATAGTGAGAGGTATTAGCAGTAGAAAGAGGGAAGTGCTAATGCCATTGTACAGAACACTGGTGAGACCCCACTTGGAGTATTGTACGCAGTACTGGAGACCGTATCTCCATAAGGATATTTATACTTTAGAGAGAGTTCAGAGAAGGGCTACTAAACTGGTTCATGGATTGTAGGAAAAAACAATGAAAGGTTAAAGGAACTTAATATGTATAGCTTAGGGGAAAGACGCAAAAGGGGGGAAATTATAGAAACATTCAAATACATAAAGGGAATCAACACAGTAAAGGAGGAGTCTATATTTAAAAGAAGAAAAACTACCACAACAAGAGGACATAGTCTTCAATTAGAGGGGCAAAGGTTTAAAAATGATATCAGGAAGTATTACTTTACTGAGAGGGTAGTGGATGCATGGAATAGCCTTCCAGCTGAAGTGGTAGAGGTTAACACAGTAAAGGAGTTTAAGCATGTGTGGGATATGCATAAGGCTATCCTAACTCCAAGATAAGGCCAGGGACTAATGAAAGTATTTTTAAAAATTGGGCATATGAGATGGGCCGAATGGTTCTTATTTGCCGTCACATTCTATGTTTCTATGTTTCTATGTCAAAGACCTAATTTATTAAATACTCGTAGGCTACTCCAGTTACATTATTATTTCTACAGACATTGAATAAATCAAGATGCCCTTTATGTTCAACTTCTAGTTCTCTGGCCACTAGGTTGATATATTTCCCTTATCTTGTCCCAAATAACCCCTAACACTCTTTCATTCTTTATGAGAACAGTTTTTAAAGAACATACTTAGCTCATGTTTATGCAGCTGCTTTCACACAATTTCCCTCTTACGCCCTTTCCCTGTTTTTATGCACCCTATTTCTTTTATAAAAGTTAAAAAGGGAATATTTGTAAGTACAGACAACATTCTCAGATGCAAAAACAGATCATAAATGACTGTCTCATTAAACTAAATTTATAACTTTGGCACATACTGATCAATTTCAGATCATTCATTTTGCAAATCCGCCTATCACAGTGCTATGAGGGTGCTGATTTCATGAAGGAAGTAAAGGCGCGGCTGGTCTGGTTTGGCCCAAACCCTTCAGATGAGGTGGTCCATCAAGTGATGCGCCAGTTGAGTGCTGAGAACCAAGACGCACGGAACTTAGACTACCAACTGTGGAGTTTGGGGGTATTGACACCCCGTCTCCAGTGACAGAGTGAGTTACAGGGAGAGGAGAGCAGCGACCTCCCTTCCCAGCGGCAGTGCACCGTACAGAGGGAATAGACAACCAGTCTCTCTCCCCAGTGGCGGCCTGAGTTCCAGGAGGAGGTGATGGTAGATCCCTCCCCCGAACAGCAACCAGCGTCCTGGGGAGGGGAGGCAACCGGCCTCCCTCTCCAACAGCAGCCGGAGGTGAGCGACCTCATAGACTTGTCCTGGGGACACACAATGATGGCAAGCGGAGATGTGACCGAAGTCTCTCTGCCAGCCCTACAGGGATGCTGGGCAGTCAGCCCAGGTCCCCAGTGGCAGTATAATATACAGGGAGAGGAGACAACTGGTCTCTCTCCCCAGCGGCGGCCTGAGTTCCAGGAGGAGGTGATGGTCGATCCCTCCACCTTCCAGCAACCAGCGTCCTGGGGAGTGGGGGCAACCAGCCTCCCCCTCCAACAGCAGCCAGAGATACCGGGAGAGGGGGAAGACAAACCTAACCACACTGGCGCAGATGGGACGGCGGGCTACAGGGAGGCTGGACAGGCAGTCCAGATCCCCAACCAACCCCGCAGGGATGCCAGGAGGAGGAGGTAAGCGAAACTTCCCCTCCCCAGCTACATCCCAACCGGGTCCTGGGGGCAGTGGATGAGCCTGCGATACCCACTGACCCCCTCCCAGCAGAAGAGCTGGCATCTGGGCAGAGCTCTGTTAGCCTCTGCCCCCCCTTTTCCCCTGTATCAGAGCCTGACTTACCACGGGTTACCCCAGTGGAGGAGCTGGCAGCAGGGCAAAGCGCCACTGGCCTCTGCCCCCCAAGCAACACCAGCAGTTTGCCTAGCTGCACCAGAGAGACCGAGAGTGCTGCGCTGTCCCACTACAAACTTGAACCTACAGGCCAGTACCATTTATTGTGGGGGGGTTACTCTGCGTATTTTTCTTTGTGGGTGGGCTGCCCGACTTATCTAGGTACTGACCGGCAGAAGGTACCTGTTTAGTCTTCCCCCAAAGGGAAGATGTGTGACGAGGTGCCCTTTGCCACTTGTGCCTGGAGAGGACTGCTTGCCCGCCTCTTGCACTGTGACTATGGACCCTGGGAGATTTGGCCCGTTCAATTCAGTATGATAGGAGTTATGTATTTTTGTATCCTTTTGTGTTTTACTGGGAACATGTGCTCAATGCTGCTTCTATCCCTGGATAATTGGATTACTTTCCCCATTGTCTCCAGGCTAGAGGGCTCTGTAAAACCAGTTTGGGCCAGATAGCCATGCTGCCAGCCAGGCCCCAAAAGATACTTTACTAACTTCTGAACCCCTGGTCTGATTCATGTCAATTTTTGATATGTTGTTTCCCTGAATGGATTGATTGTGAATATATCATTTTAATGTGATTGTGATGTATATTTTAGAAGTTATGAATGCTGTAAAAACTGTATTATTTCTGGCCAGCAGATAATTGAGCTTTGTGTATTGTAGAAACTCAATTATCTAGCTTGGCCCAGAGGAGGAGTTTTGTGTAGCATAAATTGTGAGTTCTGTGTGCCAGTAAATCAGTCTTGTTCCAGCATTAAGCCTTGGCTCATGTTTGGGGGTTTGGAGAAATACACTCTGGGGATTGCTATAATCACCATACTCCCAAGGGTATGATCACTAAGTTCTGCTAAGAGCTTGTTCCTGTTCCTGCTCTCTGGGAAAAGAGAGGTTCACCCACTGGAAGCTGGATTCTGGCCTTGGGTCCAGGGTGGGTGGAGACAGCAGAGACCCCGGCGCAGTTGCATTGCTGGAAGTGGGGTTTGCAGTGCTGATGGTGTCAGTTGGAGTGCTTGGAGTCCTCAGCGAGCACTAGGAGCATCGATTGGCGGAGGTACTCAGTCGGAGTGCCAGCGGTCCGTCACACTTCTTATTTGTTAAAACACGGTACATAGTAAGGCTGTGCCATGTTTCAACAATTTTCCACGTAGAAATTAATTGCATTGGATTATCAATAATCCTCCATCTCTTTAACATCAGGTTATATCCTCTTGTCCTTGCTTCTTTATTGTTTCAGAAAATAACTGTAAAATCCTATAAAAACATAGCTATTAATTGCAGAGAAAAATAGTGTAAATTGGCAAGCTCTCAATATTTCCCTAAAACAGAACCATGTTCTCAATTATAGGCTCTTGAGATGACCTTTTTAAAGGAACACTCCGGACCCCTAAAACACTCTTTATGTGTAAAGATCGTGTCCTCTTTTTTCATTTTGCAAAAAATGCAGATTTCAATAAAATTTACATTTTTATAAATACACCTGGTTACACCCACTTGGCTTTTAAGCAGACAACAGTTCCTGTTACTTCCTGGTTTGGTTAGCTCAGTGAAGCTAAACTCAAGAGGAAGGCAAATGCCCAGAGCACCTGCCCCCACAAAGACTTCTCATTGAGCTGCACTAGGAAGTCTGTGATTGGATATCCAGAGAAAGTCTGGGATGGATTGGAAGGGGAGGGATTGACAAGAGATCTGCAGCTTTTGTAAGCTGTTTTAGATATACCACAACAAAAAATATGCATCATTAAATGCATGCATGGTTTCATCTGAACAACAGGACATATCCCTGAAGTGCATGGTCTCTTTGTGAGTTATTATTAAGGTATCAGCTAGTGAAGTAGATATGTGTTTGAGGCTGAATAAAAGGTTAACTGAATGTTATAATCTTTGTCACACAGAAACATAACAGCTCGCGACGAGGATCTGTAATTGGATCCCACATTGCCTCTAATTGACATCTAGCCTATGTTTGCACCAGACACCTAAAAATTGGACACATGGGTTGAACTATTTGAGTTTTATTGTACAGCAAATAGCATAGGAGCTTATAAAAAAGTGGCAGTTTTTCTGAAAACTATAGGCTTAAGAAAGTCAAGTCAGGTTCAATGTTTCATGACATGGTATACCATTTAACAAACTGCAAATCTAAAAGTATTTCCGGATCTGCAAACCAAGGTTTATATAAATGGTAAATCTCTCACTATGGAATCAGATACTTGAGCAGCAATCTCTGCCATCACAAACTTGAACTAGAACACTCAAGTGTTCCAACAACTGTCACTAATGAACAACTGTAACTTTGCATAAGTATTCAATTGAGATAGTGAAATCTATTATGTGTGTATCACTTACCTCTAACGATTGAAGCTTTGGGCATGTCAAAGTTACCACAAAATGGGTACATTCACATCTGTGGAGATTTCAGAATGACACTTAAGGCCCAATTAGTTCTTGAACAATATCAATTAACATGGATTTAAGAACTGTTTAGTTCCCTTGCTGGTGGAGGTATGGGCTAATGTCTACTCCATCCCCTATGATGCCCATACTTTGGAATCGGGCCTTTTTATCTGGGATGCGAGCCAGAGAGTTTAAAGGACTCAAATATGCAGGGCTCCAACAAATCCACCAACTATACCCTGGGGATTCAGTTGTTCCCTTCAAAGTCCTCCAATCTAGAACCATGTTAACACTGACAGACTTCTTTAGATACATACAGGTCAGGCCATTAAACAGGCAGCTCACACTCCATTAACTTTTTACAAATGACTCTGCAATGCTGAAACCTATCAGAAAGGACTTATAACTACACCCATGGATCCAGGATTGGGAGACTAGTGTGCCCACGTTTTTCCAGTGTGCTAACACCACAAACTGTGGCAGATTAGACTGCACGGACAAATGTGAGGCAGAACTAGGAGAGGTTCTCAAAGGAATAGAATGGGAGGCCAACAGAAAAACCTCTATCTGCGTGACCCACGAACAGTCTTATAAGACTATACCCCTTTGGTATACCACTCCTGTTAAACTGTACTACATGAACAAGACCCCAACAGATCTCTGTTGCAGACTGTGTGGAACCAGGGCCACATACTACCACATGTGGTGGAGCTGCCCACTGGTGCAAGAGTTCTGGGAAAACGTGGGCACACTAGTCTCCCAAATCCTACACAAACAACTAGAGCCGGATACTGTCATTCATACGAATTGCGGCCACCCAGACGAATAATTAGAACACTGCGGTGTAACTCATTACAAGGTATCAACTGTGCTTAACAAGCACACGGTGGTCTCTGTCCATGCGGTTGCTTGGTTCCCAAACAATATAGGGAAATGGCACAAACAAAGTTCTTTAACAGGGTTTTTGCAGGGCCCATAGTCTTTGGGCAGGAGTCTAGCCAGCAGGCCCCTCTAGGAAAACGTGGCAGAGGTATTTCTGTCACACTAGCAATAACAGATAAGTAGACGGTCTCAGAGAGGCCTAACCCGATAATCTCTAGTGCACTGCCCACTCTTCCTCACCAAATTTTGAGACACATGCTAGTGCATGCGAGTATGTGGATATCACACTAAGATTTCTTAATCATCTTTTAATGCTAACTGCAGTACCCTATTGAGATGCAGAGAGTCTAAACTAGTTTCAACTTTGAATAAAACAGTAGCAGCTCTGCCGAGGGCGGAGCTAACAGAGCAGCAGAGCAGACAAGTTCTCCAGGAACTCCCTACCAGACATTGCTAAACCATGATTTTTGGGCTAAATTGGAAAGCCACCAGGGCACAAAAACCCATATCTGACATGGGGAATAGCCATGGGTCGAAAAACATAAGAAAACTAAAGCCGACAAAGACCCTACCACCCACGACATCGGGGAGCTTCTCTGACGCTCACAAAAGTCAGCATGACAAAAGTCAAGATGGCGGCGGGAGAAGACGGCTACTCTTATTCTTTGGACGATTTCTCCATAGACACCGGAGAAGGTAAAGCACATGCTCCACCACCAAACCCAAAGTTCCTGTGTACCCCTGCAGAGTAGCCAGTCAGAGCCTCTATACTTAAAAGCATGCTGGCGGAGCTCAGAGCTAACATAGCAGCCGATATGGCCTACATGAAAGAGACAATGGAGGGAGTCACTACCAGGGTCGCGCTGCTGGAAGCCTCATCTAACACTCATGATTCCAGAATTCTGTCCCTGGAACAAGGACTAACAGAAGTAAGAAAACAGCAACAAGCCTCCAACGATCGGATAAATACCCTGGATTATTTTTATTTTCCCTCCATTCGTCTGTTTGTTCGGCTATTTCCCTGTCCGTACGTCCCCATGTTATTCCCTTCTTTCTACCGAACAAACTACAGAAAGACCGACCACCCAACAGGGAAGTGTGCTGCTTGTTGACCTCTTGGCCCCATCAGAACGTTGAGGTTAACTGCAGACGAGGCGGCGGCCATCTTGACTATACGAATGATCAGTGGTGTTCGTCGATGAGTTAATTGAACTAAAAACGGATAATATTTCTCCCGAACACCGCTGAAGCTGCCGACCTCCCTTCTTCTGACTTCCAACATACGAACGCCGGTCCGTTCGGCACTTTCTCCACGAATGGACTTACCCCAGATAGCCATCCTATGGAGCCCCTTCGTATACCGAAAGATAAGGTGAAAGACTTTGGCTCCATGGCGATTGAACTGTGGGTATAGGATCTGAGCGCCATTCGGTAATAATGTGCGCTCAAATCTAAACCATCTGGGGATACGTTAATTGCATATAATCCATTCGGTAGTTTCCTATTATGTATTGTTATGTCTTTTTATTATTCCATGTAAAATGGCATCTTGCCTCTATCCTGGGAGATAATTTGATTACTTCCCAATTATCCCCAGGATAGAGAGGAGGGTCTACCTGGTGTAAAGGGAAGTGTTTATAGCCAAAGTGTGCTCATTGGCTATTGTATCACTTTTGTCCCAGTCTTCCATCTGGTCCCCTAAGGGAGTGTCCACCAGATGGGAGACCTGCATAAATACCGGGCAAGTAGCCCACATTAAAACCAGATTCCTGTTTTACCCTCAATACGGAGCCTCGTCTCGTACTTGGGGGCAATTGCTACTGTGGATTATTCGTTTACCTGTTCCAGGAGAGAAGAATTTTGTATGTTTCCAGTTCGGTGGGTTCGAGTGTTCGTGAGTTGCTGCTCCCTTTGAAAGGGAGTGCAAGACAGAGCTCCTGCTGGCAGCTGCGCAAGGAAAAACGCCTCTATCATTTGAGGGAGCCACACTACCCCTCTTCCCGGATCTGACTAAAAGCACCATGGGGTGGCGCAAGGCCCTGCAACTGTTTCTACAACATCTCCGAAATAAGAGCATCCAGCATAAATGGGGGACACCGAACGTGAATTACTTTCACACATCAGGACACAACTTTACGAGCCCAGAGCTACTCTGAACTGGACTCGCAACTATGCACAGCGGGCCTGCTGTCGCCCCCTTGCATGGAAGGGACAGACCTCACCCGACTAGACCCGACCACTGTGGCTGAATTCATCCCAGGGGCACCCACACGACTATCACACCAGCAAAAGATCCCCTGAGGGACAACACCACAGAGAAGTTTCGCCACAACCCCCAGAGACTACCGATACCGCAAATCTCCAGGAGGTGGCCTCCTAACCAAGATGATTCCGCTCTATTCCCTTAAGAACTTCAAAGATGTTATCCTCCGAGTTCCCTCAATTTATTGTTGGTTATCCTAAGTTGACTTCTTTCTCTATGTTATACCACATCTGTGTAGGCCTCACTGACCTAGCCTCCACACCCCCCTGTAACGGTAATCAGTACATCTCACAGCGGGGTACATGAACACTCACGGTCAGAGGCATCACCGACCGTACATACACCTTTCTCACCCCTCCCTGCCTCCTCAACCCCATAGATGCTGTCAAACACACACATAGTAGGAAGGAGGGGAGTCTCTGGTAGGGGACACATACCAGCCAAGGGTTCGCTTTTCTCCCGCGGTAACGTCCCTCCCCTCATACAGGGGAACCGACAGACGGACATACCATGGAGATCCAACAGACCCCTTAACATACATTTAAATATGTATGCCTCCCTTGTATGTTTTTATGTTTTTATTTAAGGAATTATGCGACACTACCCATGTCTAATCTGCACTCTAAGACACCACACTCATAGACTCCTCCGGGAACTAGACATGCCCGGCTCACTAGCAGACACCACGACTACATAATTATTAAAAATACGCAGCAATTACTAATGCCAATCCTATGTTAAAGCATGTTGCTAAATATGCCTATGTATGCTGTTGTGGCAATGTGGGCACTTATGTTGATTTTGCACAATAAAATAAAGAATTAAAAAAAAAAAAACAGTAGCAGCTCTGAGCACCGTCATATAATAAGGTGATGTTGAGACCACATTATGCTTTTCTATAGAGCACCCACTGTCTGAGGCCTAACTCAAAAATAAGAATTGTATTTAAAAAAAAAAAAAAGAAAAGGAAAGTGTGAAATAGTTGTTTGGGTTCGTGTAAGAGTGTGGTTATGAGGGTATTGAAGTAAATTACTTTTGCATAGGAAAGAGCCAAGCTGTAAGAGCACAGCATACATTTATAGTGGAGAAAATCAGATGCGGAGTGAGACTTTCTCCAGCAATGCTTAGCAGTTCTGGAGCATTTTTGGCGGTATTGAGTCAGCTTGGTGTGCCAAGATTGTAGTTGGGGGCGCTTGCTGCGTTTAAGTGTAGGATGTGCCATGATGTCTAGTTGAGAGCAGAGGGTTGAATTGTAGAATGAAATTGCAGAGCTAGGACAGGAGAGGTTTGAGATAGGTAAAAGGAGAGTTTGGAGGTTGTTGGAGGTCAAGACATTGGAGTTTTATGTGACATTGATGTGTCTAAGGTGGTGTCACTTGGGTCCTGCGTGATGTCAAAAGTCAGTAGATGGTGGTCAGAGGAAAAGGAATATTGGAGAGATTAGAGGCGGTACAGAGGTTGGTGAAGGCAAGATCAAGAGTATTTTCACTGTATGGGTTGCTGAATTAGACCATTGCTTGAGGCCAAACGAGGAGGTTACAAAGAGCAAATTAGAGGCATCAGTGCAGTTAGAGTTGTTGTGGACTAGACTGGTCTCCACACAAATGAGGAAAACGGAAACATGCTAATTCATGTTTCCACTTCTGCCAATATATATCCAACTATGTTCTATATTTGCTCAATTATTATTATAAATTCTTACCAATTTTGGCTCATTAACTATATCCACCATCTGAAGGATAGTAAAAAACAGTGGGATTGGACCGAGTTGTGTGCAAAAGCATTGAACGCTTCAAACAACTTCTTCTGGAATCAAGTCCTGTTCGATATGTCCTGTTCGATATGACCTTAAGAAGCCCTTGGTACCAGCCTGTGATGCTTCATCATATGGTTTTGGTGCAGCACTTTCACATATTATGCCTGATGGCTCTGAAGTCCTGTTTCTTTTGCATCTAGATCTTTAAATCCAACTGAGAAAAAATATGTCCAGATCGATAGGGAAGTTCTAGCAATAATTTGTGCTGGGAAGAAATTCTACATATTTATTTATGGCAGACCTTTTAGTCTAATCATGGATTATAAATCTCCATTTTCCATTTTTCTCCCTCCAAAAGGTTTCTCTAACACAATAGTAGCTCGACTTCAGCATTATTCACTTCTGCTTGTAGCCCACAACTACTCAATTAAATAAAGATGCTATAGTGGATATGTTTTTAAGATTGCCAAAGGTACATCATATGACAGCATCTTCTCAAATAATATAAACTCCTCCTTAGCCATTGAAACTGAACTCCAAGGTGATTGCTACTTGTACATGCTCTGATTTTAGGTTACAAGAGATTAAGTCTTTTGTTTAATGTGGGTGGCCTAAAGTAGTTCACCCTGACCATTCTGAATACTTACAGAGGTATTAAAATGGATATGGGCTTGACGCTGAATAAAAGGTTGACTGAAATACAAGTTCAAGGGTATCATTGATATTTGGAGAGAGTTATTGACACAAGGTAATAACACAGCACTGAATGTTATAATCGTGACCACAGAGAAACAAAACAGAGGCCACCATGGTGTTTTAACATATACAGAACAATATAATGTTCTAGACATGTAGGGAAAACATTGAAAATATTGTTTATTGCTTAAATATAGTAATCAGCTAAAGCATTATAAAAATGACTATTTTTTGTAATATTTTCTCCAGCAAGACTATTACAAAGTACATATTACCATTTGAATGTATTTTTCTTTCTAATGTATTTTTATTTGTAGAATATATTCTAAGTCATACAGTATATTAATACATTTAATTTTTCAATTTCTACAAATCAATTAAGGTACAATTGCTCACATGGAAAAAAAAAAGCGTTTCCACTAGAATTTCCTTGTTATAGATAATCAACTCCATGAAGAAATCAAGAAGTATTCTAATAATGAATTACTTTTTATATATAAAATTATAATGAACCTCAATGAGATTACATGTTGCAGCAAAAGCATATAAATATGTACCAAGTTGATGCATGAAAGTATAATAAATCATACTTTTG
>OW240913.1:136743737-136782193 GCA_933207985.1 Pelobates cultripes | reverse complement strand
TGTTTTTAAATCCAAGCTATTGTGACACCAGATGTAATTAGTGGCACTTGTCAGCGTATCCACTGTTAGCGTAACACACCCGCTTTAAGGACACTGATTGCTATTCAATCTATAAACAGTAAAAAAAGTTTTTTGTTTTTAAATCCAAACTATTGTGACACCAGATCTAATTAGTGGCACTTGTCAGCGTATCCACTGTTAGCGTAACACACCCGCTTTAAGGACACTGACTGCTATTCAATCTATAACAGTAAAACAAGATATTTGTTTTTAAATCCAAACTATTGTGACAATTCAGATCTACCTAGTGGCACTTGTCATTTATCCACTGTTAGCGAATACACCCGCTTTAAGGACAATTGACTGCTATTCAATCTATAAATAGTAAAAAAAGTTTTTGTTTTTAAATCCAAGCTATTGTGACACAGGATCTAATTAGTGGTACCGTCAGCTTATCCAAGCAATGGCACCCCTTCTTTAAGGACACTGACTGCCATTCAATCTATAACAGGAAAAAGATTATTTTTTTTAAATCCAAACTATTGCACAACACCAGATCTAATTAGTGGCGCTCGTCCGCTCATCCACTGTTAGCGTAACACACCCGCTTTAAGGACACTGACTGCTATTCAATCTATAACAGTAAAAAAAGTTTTTTGTTTTTAAATCCAAACTATTGTGACACCAGATCTAATTAGTGGCACTTGTCAGCGTATCCACTGTTAGCGTAACACACCCGCTTTAAGGACACTGACTGCTATTCAATCTACAACAGTAAAAAAAGTTTTTTGTTTTTAAATCCAAGCTATTGTGACACAGGATCTAATTAGTGGCACTTGTCAGCGTATCCACTGTTAGCGCAACACACCCGCTTTAAGGACACTGACTGCTATTCAATCTATAACAGTGAAAAAAGTGTTTTGTTTTTTTAAATCCAAGCTTTGTGTCACCAGATCTAATTGGTGGCACTTGTCAGCGTATCCACTGTTAGCGTAACACACCCGCTTAAGGACACTGACTGCTATTCAATCTATAACAGTGAAAAAAGTTTTTTGTTTTTAAATCTAAGCTATTGTGACACAGGATCTAATTAGTGGCACTTGTCAGCGTATCCACTGTTAGCGTAACACACCCGCTTTAAGGACACTGACTGCTATTCAATCTATAACAGTAAAAAAAGTTTTTTGTTTTTAAATCCAAGCTATTGTGACACCAGATGTAATTGGTGGCACTGACTGGGGAAATGGGCACAGTATGCACTGTGAGCCTGACATAGAAGTTGGCAGCAGTGGCAGACAACTGACTGCTATTCAATCTATAACAGTGAAAAAAGTTTTTTGTTTTTAAATCCAAGCTATTGTGACACCAGATGTAATTGGTGGCACTGACTGGGGAAATGGGCACTGTGAGCCTGACACAGAAGTTGGCAGCAGTGGCAGACAACTAAGTGCATTTACATTACATAGAAAAAAAAAAATCCAAAAAAGCATACCCTTATCCCTAACCTAGCTATGCTTTTCCCTATCTTATGAACAGCAGCTACACTTTCCCTCCTCTTACTAAGCATGCAGCTTGAGAATGAATCTAAAATGGATGCTGTCCAGTAGGTGGGAGGGTCTGCTAGGGAGGCTGTGCTGCTAATTGGCTGGAATGTGTCTGCTGACTGTGAGGTACAGGGTCAAAGTTTACTCAATGATGACGAATAGGGGGCGGGTCGAACCGCGCATATGTTCGCACGCCGTGGCGAACGCGAACATGCTATGTTCGCCAGGAACCGTTCGCCGGCGAACCGTTCGGTACATCACTACCGACTAATAACAGAGAGGGCCATAAAACTGTCCTCTCTCTGCCACTAACCTCTGCCATACTGACTGTTCTGTCCCAGATGGAGAGCTGATCTGGGAATAGTCATCAACAAACCATTTGGGCAAATAAAATGACTGATTTCCAAAAGCAATTCAACCACAATTTTCATATTTACTAAAACTAAATATGGTCTGAATTTAGTCTAGCCAAAAGAATTGACTGGATGCATTGTATGGGGTAAAATCAGTGCTCAATGCAAATTACAGTTTTCAGAAAATTCAGAAATCACTGTCATTAGCATCATTTTGAACAGAATGCTTGTGTCAGGATGCACATTTGAAAATTATTGTTCACTTGCTTTTTTGAACTTACTTGCAGTTTGTAGTACAATTTGCCCACTGATAGCACTAGCAGCCAGTGTGCACATATTTAAAAATGCTTAGCATTGCAAGGGTTATTTATAAGGTGGCTGGTCAGCACTTGTCATTGGTGACAGGTGGGGTCTCTAATAATAATATATGGGGCAGATCTTATTCCCCCACTCAGCACTTACCTTTTGTAATGGCTCCCGGCATGGGAGCACATGGGAGCGCACCCGATCGGTGGGGTCATGCTAATTATCCCACACTCCTACTCCAGGCGAGGCAGGTCACTGACTGATCCACCAATGCTGCAGTCCATGGTCGGTGCAATGTTACTATGTGTGGAAAACCTAGCCACTTAAGACTGTATGTATGTGTAAGGGTTGTCTTGCAGACTGCAGGGATATGGCTGTATTGCTTTATTTTATGTTCCACTTTACATGTTAGAGAGCATTCGTATGCTAGCGGCCCGAAAGCCGCTAGCATTCATATGGCAGTTTCACGAACAGTGAATTTCAACACTGTTCGTGAAACGAACAAACTACCGAATGGGAGACCACACAAGGGGGTTATGTGTCTCCCATTAAAGATTGCAACAATGTATCCACAGCCCGTTAATGTGTGTCCCGGGTGGCCGCCGTTCGTATGCTGAACACGTGGCGGCAGCCATCTTTGCTCACGAAAGCCCAGCGGTGTTTGGTCATCGAATGCCTGGAACTAAAATTGTCTACTCGACTTCACGAACACCGCTGGACTTCCAGACCATTCGGATGAATTATTCTTTCGGCATATTAAAGCTACCAGTATATTTTCACATTACAAGGTCTGTTCGTCTGAAACTGTAATGCAAATGGCTTTCGTTTACTAATGCAGGGATCTGAGCGGTATTTCACCAGATGGTGTGGTCATATCCCAGTTATTCACTGAGGGGTCATTCGGATAAACCTAACACATATTTTTCAAGTTATGTATTTTTGTGTAAAATGTTATATTTTGCTGTACTAAGAGATAATCCATGTAACAGTATATTCTTGGGTGATTATTTCTCCAGTACAGCAGGGCACGCTGGGAAATAACCTTGCAGGGTCAGTTTCCCACCCAGTCCCCTTGATTAAAACCCCTGCAATACCAATCTGAAAACCCCTTGCATGGGGAACTGCATAAATGCTGGGACCTGTGATTAAAACCTCAGTTGACTCCCAGACTATGTGTCGTCTAGTTCTTGGGAGGAAGGGATTATTGTAACGCTACCAGGGTTATTGTATGCTGTTCCTGTCTACCAGCGGAGATACTGTGGATTATACTACCTCTCCGCTACACTATGGATGCTGTCCGCTGTTTTACCGCGGGGTTAAGTACAGGTCAAGAGTTACGTGAACGTGCGTGCGTCATCGTGTCATCGACGCGCACATTTTTAAATCAAATGACCCAGGGTAGCCAATTAAATAAAGTTTAGGGCTACTTGCTACTTGTTTTCACTTAGTTTGGTAATCTGAGAGTGCATTCTATTATTTGTTATCTGGTTATCTGATCTTGGCTTGTTCTTGACTATCCGTAATTCTTGTATTCTTGACCCTTTGGCTTTGTCTTCTCATTCATGCTTCTGTCTATGTTCCTGACCTTGTCTGTCTATGTTCCTCACATCCTGACACCTTTTGGCTTAGTTTAGCTTACTGCTGTATCTAGCTAGGAACATAAGGACAATTAGTGCTATTTCTTATTACATTTAGGACAGAAATGTTGAGCCTCAGAAATGCAAGTTTGGGACACATCCTCTCCTGGTTCATCTATAAAAATAATAATAATTAAATTACCCTGCTTCCACTTTTTTGCAAATGTCTTTCATTGCAGTTGTTTTGCCCTTTCTGACTGTCTAAATCTTGCTGTGCCTAATACCTTTGCAAATGCTTGTGGCAGATTCTGATAGGGCACTTTTTTTTCCACACTGGACTTGTTAGTGACATTACAAACTGGATGTGTGGAAAGGGTTGTCTTTTCCGATTGACTTTTTGCTTTGTTCATTTTAAGGTTAAAGGGTTGACTTTCCCCACTGATTTTTTTCCTTTCATTTTAGGGGGAAAAAATATTTCATCTTAAAATGACTCTTGCTCCCCATTATTTATTTATACAGAATAGCAAAAGGAAAAAGATTATGGTCAAGTATTATAAAATTAAGTTCTCTCCCTTAATATATATTTTTTTAAATTCTTTATTTTGTTGTGCTATGGATGACATTTAACAGCATTACTCGCCGTGCCACAACAGCTTTAGCAAGGTTATTAATTACACAGAATGACATAGTGGTTGCGAAGTCAGAGCAGTGTGTTATACAAGGGAACAGTCAAAGTATGCTTAGGTTACTGCTGGGACTTAAAAAAGCTCAATATGTATGAACAGCTTGCATGCATCGTGGCACTCAGGAATAACTGGCACATTTTATTATATGAAAAACAATAAAAATCACATGGTAAAACAAGTTACATGAGTAAAGAGTATATGACAGTTATGCATATTGACATGTACTCATTATCTAGATTAGGCATAGAAATTTAAACAGGACTACCCTGTCAATTGCATAGGCAATCATTTGAGGTTCATAAGTATTAACATGCTAAGCAGTACTAGTGGGTTTAGTAGTGCTATTACCACTGGGTGCCTCTGGTGTTAGATGCTATAGAGGCTACCGCTGGTAATAAAGTGACTTTGTAATATTAGAGTCCACGGCTGCAGGGGAGAGTTGCTCTGTGCCGAGATGTACTCATTCGACGCCTGTAGACGGAGCTTCAGCGACACCTGTGTGCAGCGTTCTGCTGGGCTGCGGTGGGGGACAGCTGCTATTTTGCGCTACCGCTTCAGGGTTTAAACCCTTGCCGACCGCAGACACAGAGTCTCCTGAGTTCCACTCCTCTTGCTGCAGGCTTTGCCAAGCTAATTCTCTCCGGCGGCATGTTCTGCTCCCATGTGGGTCGCCTTTACTGGGTTGCCGTGTGGATGCGCGTCGGCGGAGCCAGAAGGTAGGCCCACCACGAAGCCCTGTCTGCTTCTGCCTTCTGTAGCTCCGCTTCACTGCTGAAGTTGCCCGCGGGGTAGGCCGTGGAGAGGCTTCCCGGTTGCACGAACCTCCATGCGAGGGAGTCGCCGCTCGGGCGTTGATTTTCTCCCAGAATCTGGCACAGATGCTGTCGAATTTCAGCAGTAGGAGGTCCACTCGCTTAGTCAGGTGTGGGTGTGCAGGCTTTGAGGTGTTCAGCGTGGCAGAGGCCATGTTGGAGAGTAGGCCTGTTGCTGCAGGTATGTGCCGGGTAGTAATGGATTGAGCGATCAGTCCTCTTGGCACGGTAGTGGGGACCAGGGTAACCCCCGCCGGTCCAAGTGGGAGGGGAAGCAGGCTTAATTAAGATGCAGAACGGCTCCGAGAGAGGATCGCGCAGGCCCCAAGATAGTCCGGCGCAGTTCACGACAGCCTGGACCCAGAAATTCAAACCAGAATGTCAGCTTAGTGTTCTACAAGAGTACTAGTGTTCATTCTGCCAGATACTGTAGGAATTAGCCAGATAAACAGTGCTTTTTTAGGCCTACGCTGAGGAGCTCCAGCCATGTGCGTCTTGCTCGGTTGGCTGTCAGGCCCCGTCCCCCCCCTCTCCCTTCATATTTTTAAATCCAAATATATGATTATCTAATTTTGGCAACTCAAGATTAGCATTGCAAAAATGCCTAATATTGTCTAGCTATTAGGCTAAGAAACAATGTACCCAATTTAACATGTTAACTCGGTAATAGGTGCCACTTTGTCCTGCTCTTTTTTGGCTGCCATAATTTTGTTACCAAGTTTTTTTCCAGTACCAAAATTCTTGAAAAACTACAGTGGAGAAAATCCCTGCAGCCCTTTACTGCGTTGCTCAGAAGCCACAACATACATTATCAATGGTGAACATCAAGAACACTCCAGGTCATGCGGGAGAACGCCACTCATTCCATACACGACCTCAGAGAGGCAGCCACCCTGGTGGAGACCTTGGGCCTCCCAAAAAACTCACTAGCCAAACCTGGGCTCCACAACGCCATAACTGGGATCCAGCAAGGATCATCCTATTTGTTCCCCAGATGGCCTACTCTGATGCATATGCTACAGCCACGACCTGAGGTTTTACCCACCGTCTCTGGCACCAGATCACCCAAGCTACTTATAGAGACATGCTGTTCAGACCTGGTTTGGGACTTACAGTCTTTTATTATTTTGCTTATATAAGTTTTTGTTTCACTCATTAGGTAAATGTTTAGTAACTTGTTATATTGACACATAATAGGTATAGTATACCCCAAAGGCGACACTTACTTATCACTTTTTTTCTTATTTTATTTTTATTATTGGTACTGTTAATCACCACATCATGTGCAGTGATGTACTTCCTTCAGAACCAGAATAGGATAATGGCACCCAATGGTACCGATAGTGTTTCCTTGAAGTGATATCTCTCAAATGGTGGCGAGTTTCATCCGAGCTCTGGCAATACCCACTGATCTCTAGTACATTTATTACAACTACTCTCTGCACATCTATACTAGCTTGTGACAGTTTGGTTAGTTATTACAATTGTGCATCATTCCAGACTAAATCTTTATGCTTCCATAAAAATTAAAAAATAAATTGTGCTGTTGTATTAATGCCATACTTTTGTCTTGCTATGTGGATATATCTTGCTTGCTTCTGCTATTGTGGCACCGCAAGCTTGCTTGTTAAACCATGCACAACAAAAATAAAGAATTTAAAAAAAAAAAAATCTGACAAGAGGAAGCATGAACTAAACTCTGCTGTCCTGATTCCACCCCTCTTCCCCGACAATTCAACCTGTGCAAATGGTAAAAGTTAAAGACTTCCACAAGTGTAAACCTACCTACAAGTAGAGACAAAAATATCTAAAATAGACTTTGTTTCAGGTGATTGGGGTTGGACCATGCATTGTTTCAGTTTGGAAAATTTTCATCCATGCTATTGTTTCAGGAAAAAAGGATTTAGACTAACTAGGACAAACTAAAATGGCATGTAAATTGGTCAATCAGTGATAGTGAGGAATTTTCTCTGCCAGGAACTTTTCCTTCCCATGGTCTTTTGTATCAATTTGCAACTCTCTGTATTTCTCCTTGTCCCCAAACCAGCCAATGAGGAGCCCCCAATGAATGATACAAGACAAGGTTCAAAGTGACTTCTCACATTTAATGAGCTGTGTAACAGTTTATGTTCAAGAGGAAACAGTGGAGGTCTTACAAGCATTATCCAATCCTAACAAAATCCTCTAGCTTATCTTCACATATTAATCTATAGCAAGCTTGCAGGTGTATCTTCACCTGCAAACAGGAAATAAGGCAGACAGACAGAAGAATACAGGCTATAACACCTATTACTTGATACATGATGTTCTACAGCATATAACACCTATTACTTGTTACATGATATTATACAGCTCTTTATTGTCTAGGGGTATATTCACTAAGCATTAGATATAGATAAAGTATATTATTTCAGATAGCTGACATGTTAACCAATTTTAAACAGACTGCACATCCTGTCATCTGTATCTTAAGCCCTGGGCAAATATAGGCAAAGTGTATTATTCCCAACAATCAGTGAACTGCAAAAAAATAAATAAATAATAATTTAAAAAAAGTATATATATATTTATACTATAATACTTGTGGGAAATATATATATATATATATATATATATATATATATATATATATATATATATATATTTATTTATTTATTTATTGGAAAAAGAAATTACATCCTCTTTGAATTAATGGGTTTACATATCAGGACATAAAAACAATCATCTGTTCCTTAGCAGACCTTAAATTAAGTAAATGCAACCTCTCATGTATAACAACACATGATATATTACACCATATCATGATTTATTTAACAAAATAAAGTCAAAATGAAGAAACCATACGTGAAAAACTAAGTACACCCTTACTGTGTCCACAGGAACTAAGAGGCTAAGTAGCAGAAAGGTGTTGCTTGATTGACCTTGATTAATTTGTCATCAGTTTTAGGGACCAGGAACAAGACAGAGACATAACATAGATGCAAAACACCTTTATTAATAAAAAGAATAGCAAAAATGAAAGTAATCCAAAAGCAAAGTCCAGGAGGCAAGCAGCGGTCAGGCACCAAATTGGGTAGTCGGACGAACTGGAATCAGGAGAACATGAACCAGGCCAGAAGTCAAGAACCAAGAATACACAGGATAACACAGGAACTCTTCTGGGAAACAGGAAACCACGTAAAGGCGAAGAGGTACTGGGACTAGAAGCTTAGCTTATTAGCAAAAGGGCTGGCTAATTACAAGGTGAGTAACTGTGACAACAGTAATGAAAGACCAATTTTGGTCTTTCAGCATTTTAGTAGCTAGCCCCCTAATACTTGTGGGAATTAGGGGTTATCTGCTAAATGACTACAAGATGCAGCATCTGCATGGACATAACATACATAACAAACTCATTCTCAACATTCGGTTTTGAAAAAATTTGGTCAATTCGGCGGCACACTGTCTAAATGACAGGACATTCGGAATGGCTAATGGCGTAGACGCGAAAACACGGAGGAGGGTGAGTATATTGGAAAAACGTTCTTTGACGCAGGAAATTGAGTTGATTTAAACTCCTCCTTGTGTCAGACATAGTAAAAATACATAAGACAACATAGTCCCTAATTTTACCACATGACAGGAGGCTTCATATTTGCATATCTTTCTTTACTCAAAACTCCAGCAGCATAGTAACATAAACAACCAATGAGAAAAAAGATATAATGCCCATAAAAGGCCCTGTCTATGACATCACTTCCTCTTTCTTTGCTGCTCCAGCCAACATCAGGTCAGAGTATTTTGCCTCCCTGGCTTAATTAAGTTAATTTATTTATTTAGCTAATTTATTTATTTCATTTACTTATTTCATTTAATTAATTTATTTATTTAGTTTTTACTTTCGCTGTTCCCTTCTCCCTGTCCCTGCAGTTTTCTTTTTGGGCCCCTATTGCTTTTCACTGCCGGTACCCACGAGCAACGGCTGTCAGTGCCGCGCGCCGCGGGCCGGCTAACGTTTTTCCTTTTGTGGGGCCGGCAAGGGGACGGGTGGAGGGGGACTGGGAACTGCGTTCCCTCGTCATTCCGGCGCCGAGCGGTCGATCGCGGCGCTACTTCACACGCGGGCGGCGGCCATCTTGGATCTTGCGGCTCGCGAGATACCGGACGGCCGCCTTCCCCGCTTGCCCGGCGGATCGGTAACTCACCCGACCGCTGGGCTCCACATCTTTATACCCTCCCTAGTATGTACTAAGGGAGGGTATTAGGTTACAGTGGATTTTTGCCTTTCTATATATATATTTGCCCAGTGCCTGCCTGCTGTGCTGCCTATCTATTATAAATGCATGCATTAAAGAGACAAACATTCCCCCCCTTTTTTGCCAGCTTCAGACCTTTATGTCTCTAGGCCCTGCTTAGGGTCATATCAGCTACTATACCCCAATTAGGGTTATACTATACATGGTTATAATCTCCTCAGGATCAGACGGCATACTGGCAAAAATTATATACAATTATTATTTTTTATTCTCATGAGCAGGCACACAATCTATGTATTATTGTGAAGCCATACAATATCACAGTCGTTATACAAAACATATACTGTACCTATATCAAGATCAACTATATCACTGTACTCTACGAAGGGCATATTATGTTACTGTACCCTACAAAGGGCATATTATATTATATTATTGTACCCTACAGAGGGTCATATTATATTACTGTACCTGACGGTGCAAATTTATGTGGGTGTCCTCTGGGTATTTTTTCATGGCACACCACCTGGGGTGACCCCCCAGATATGCATGCAAGGTCACTGACAGACCATTACCTTTGATGTGGGTGTCCTCTGGGTTACCATGGCACACCACCTGGGGTGACCCCCCAGATATGCATGCAAGGTCACTGACAGACCATTACCTTTGATGTGGGTGTCCTCTGGGTTACCATGGCACACCACCTGGGGTGACCCCCCAGATATGCATGCAAGGTCACTGACAGACCATTACCTTTGATGTGGGTGTCCTCTGGGTTACCATGGCACACCACCCGGGGTGAACCCCGATCATATGCATGGAGGCCTACGCCTCAACTTTACCACTGATTACTACAGACATATATGGATGTTTAACCCTTAACTATGGATGTTTAACTTTGGAATAAAAGGGAATCATGACATGTCGCACATCTCATGTGTCTTTAAGGGGTTAAACACTGCCTGTCAGTTTTACATTAAAGCAACAGTACCATGCCGGATGCGATTTGATGGCAGGATCACTAAGAAAATTGAGTGTATTGCGGTGTAACCTTCACAGGGATACATATATGTATATTTTCTGTGCCTAGTGTACATATGGAACGTGGGTGTCCTCTGGGTAATTTTTCATGGCACACCACCTGGGATGACTCCCAGATATGCATGCAATGCTTGTAAGGTGCCAATAAGTATAATATGGGTGTCCTCTGGGTTACCATGGCACACCACCTGGGATGAACCCAGCCTAATAGACATGGGTCCTGCGGCTGCAGACCTTATGGAGACAGGCCCCATGCGCCTATATAGTAAGCCTGTGTAGTTAAAACCGTGCATACAGCTCTGGCGTACATTTGTGGTGAACCCGGCTAGCCAGACCGACACCACTACCAGTCAGTCGCGCCTGCACCACGGCTCTCAGTAGCCAGATTAAACTAATAGAGGTGACCCCTCTTTTTACCTGGGTGACCCCCAGTTCTACCAGGAGTCTAACACCCCTACGTGCTGACCCTCACACTATCTCCCAACAGGACGGGAACGAGTCATGGTGGACACTCTCAACGTTCCCAAGATTTCTAGACAATGATAAACGCCACAGTAACGGCCTCAGTGGAGAAGGTTCTGTTATGAACTCTACCCCACACCGCTTGATGGAGACCTCAGGCCCACAAGCCTTCAAGTCAAAACGGCAAGGGAAGGGCTCCAGCCCCCCTGCCACTAAGGTCAAGGGCAAGATGCCCATCGAACAGACCAAATAGGCGGAGCACCGGGAATCCAAACCCCGTCCGCCACAATCTTCCGACAAAAAAGACTATTACCCACCACGTACTTTGGACATGGTAGATGAGCGACACGAAGACAGCTCACCGTCTGAGGAAATGGAACGGCAAGACCTTCCCCACACTTCCTCGAAGTAAGTTAGGGAAACCTTACTCCGTGACGGCGGCTGAGGCAGAGATAACTGTAGCGGCACTAAACCAGAGTAGCCGAAGACGGAACGTTCCTGGACGAACACTATTGGCTGCACAACCCTCGGGGGATGGAAGGATGCGCACGCCTCAAGACCGAGTTGCCCCAGGGTACACAACTCAACCCTACCACCTCCAAAGAATGGTCTCAATGCTCGATATGCCTCCTGGGCAACGTAAATGACGCACTATGCGCCGACAGACGCAAATCTGTACTGGGCCGCATCGACAACACACTATTGGACCTAGGAACGACAAGTATTCGGCCCAAAAGCACAAGGCCTACTATTCGACGTAGTGTTCATTGCAGTACTCAAAAACACGTGAATTTATTCACCACACTAAACCCAGACCTCGCTAAAACAAGTCTTCCACAACCCTACGGGGAAAGGTGTTTCTGGGAGGACTGGTCGGTAGCTGAACCGAGCCACCAGCCGCTTCTGGGCGACAGGTTCCAGATCATATACACAGTCCTCATATTTCTCCCATCTACTACACAAAGGAACCCATCCGCTTCATCTACTAGTGTGTCAACCTACATAACTAACTGTTTCCAATATTATGACCGGCAACCTGTCTCTGTTTTACAGAATTGGGAGACGACTACCAAAGTCACCTGGGTTCTCCAGACAGTACAAGGTTATGTCATAGAGTTTTATCACAGCCGTGCAGGTCGCCCCTTCACCTCCATTACGCACGCTGGCGGAACAGGAACGCCTCGTGGACAAGAAAATCTGCACCCTCTTCAGGAGGTGCGCAATTCAACACGCAACGGAGGGGAAGGCTTCCCCAACAAATTTTTCCTGGTCAAGAAGAAGCCAGGAGACTACATCAATGGAACTCCTACATGGTATAAAAATGCTGCAAGATGGAGGAAATTCGTCTTCTACAAGACCTCCTAGGCGATAACGACTGGTTTACACATCTAGACCTCAAGGACGCACGCTTGTCGGTACCCGTTGCCCTGGACTGCCGAAGTTTTCCTCCGATTCCGATGGTGAGGACAAACACGGCAGTTTACAACTCCGTGGTGCTCGCGAACCTACTGTAACCAGTGAGGGCACACATCCGCAAATTTGGGCGTGCGATGCCTCGTATACCTGGAAGACTTGCTGATTCTTTACGAATCCAGACTACATTTGCAGACAGATTTGTCGTTCACTTTCGGGACTCCAGGGATTTTTTGTTGTACACAGACAAAGATCGCTTCTCCATCTGAATCGGGCCAGTTCCTCAGTTTCGACATCGGCTTGGAGAACTACGTTCCGCGTCAGTCTACGGCAAAGAGCGCCTCTATAAGGATAACTGTCGGATTGTGGGATTCCTCTCCTCCTCTCCTCCTCCATACAAGCGTTATTCCCTGGCCCACTACGACTGATGGTGAGATACGTACGCACCGCTCACTCATATGACCACTGGATCCCACTGTCGGCGGAAGTGAGGATGGAATTTCGATGGTGATTACTTCACATACAAACTTGGATTGGCAAAACGATCTTTGACTCTTCCTTCGGATACGGGGCGATGGATGAACCCCTGCAAACGCGACCCAGCCGTTTCTCCACAATAGCAAAGGTGCTTCTATACACACACACACCCACAAGATATCGCTCCTGCTCATGACACCCCTCGGGCAGGGCCAACCGTGATTTCCCGGATCGCCTGGAGATGTCTCGCGAAGACCCTCTACTACTCCCTACCTTCCCTCTACTTCTGACGGGACCTCGAGGGGAAGCCCACTCCCTTGTCATGGAAGGACAACTGGCACTAGTTGCCTGGATGGCTTCAGGGGCTCCTGGTCAGATCACGACCTATTGCATCAACTAAGACCTCCTATGGGACTCATAGGCTCCCGGCACCAGGAAAGGCTATATTTCTGCCTGGTCGGCCTGGAGTGATTGGTGTGTGGAAAGGGATTCCGATCCCTTTACCGCACCTGTCCCACTGATCCCCAACTATCTGTCACACCTGGTCTCGTTGGGTCGGTCATATCGATCCCTCAACATGATCAGATCCGCCATGTGGGCGGCGCACGTTCCGGTACAGGGCAGACCAGTAGGTCAAGATACACTGGTTTGTCGACTACTGCGGGGTGCCGAATTGTCGAGATCCCGGCACCCAAATATTCACGCCTCTGGCAGGTGGATGTGGTGCCGAGATTCCTTAGGGAATGGCCGGACAATCCTTGTTGGTCACTGAAGCAACTTTCAGCCAAACTAGCCTTCTTATTATGCCTCGCCTCATTTAGACGGTGGCGGACGTTAGGGCTTGCGATATCGATGGTTTCTCTCTCACACCAGACGGGGTTACCTTTACCATGTCGAGACGAACTAAGTCTGATTCGTCTTCAGTGTCATACCCATGCTTTGTGTCAGACGCCACACTATGCGTGGTCAGAACGCTAATGGGGTACACCAATATCTCTACCCCCTTCGAACTCACTCGACGGATCACCTTCTGACTTCTTACGTAAACCCTCATGGACCGCTGTCTACCGCAACACTGGCCAGATGGGTCCGCTGGTTTTGTCTTTAGCGTCGAACCTTGTTTCGGAGCCCACTCGGTCAGGGGAGCAGCGGCCTCACAAACCTTTTCGGCCGACGCTTCCCTAGCCGACATTATACGCTGCGCGGACTGAGCGCGAGAGAGTACGTTTAGAAGTTCTATTTTCGGCAAACATCTCATGCTTCCTTCACATTGGTCAATTCAAAGCTTTAAAAATGCAAATATGAAGCCTCCTGTCATGTGGTAAAATTGAAGATTATACTAGCTTTAGTGTACTAATAATCTTAATTTTAGTAATGACAGGAGGCGAATATTTCCCACCCTGTAGAATCCCTCCCATGTTCCTCGTATTGAACAGAATATGTCCTTTATGTTCAGGAAGGTAAGTACGTATGGTTTGTATGTTTGCTACTTAGTCCTGTATCTTGTGGGTCTTGTATTGGCTGAATATTAGACGTGAACCTTGCATTATGTTGTGTTTATAGATTCTTAAATATCATTGCGTTAGAATAAATATATATTGATATGTTTCACACTCTAATGTTCGCTGGTATGTCAGATGCTTAATGCTTATTGTATGCGGACAAGTTATCACGCCAGATACCTTTCACCTTTTTCTTTTTCTTGCAGCGTGAACGTCTTCTCATCGTGACAAAGATTCACCTTCTATACCTCTGCATCGCGGAACTAGTGGAGTTGGATATTCTAATATGTTGTTGAACTGTTGACGTAATATGATTATGTCTCTTATTGCTATTTATTGTTTCGCTTCAAAGAAAGAGGAAGTGATGTCATAGACAGGGCCTTTTATGGGCATTATATCTTTTTTCTCATTGGTTGTTTATGTTACTATGCTGCTGGAGTTTTGAGTAAAGAAAGATATGCAAATATTCGCCTCCTGTCATTACTAAAATTAAGATTATTAGTACACTAAAGCTAGTATAATCTTCAATTTACCTTAAGTTTTAAAGAGAACTAGATCAGAAATAAAGAAAATACGATTTACAGATTAAGGACTAATTCAACAAATTGACAATAGTCCACAATTTGGATGAAATGCTAATAATTTGAAACCAAATTCACAAGACTACCAAAGACATATACCATAAAATGAATGAACAGGTATTCAGAAAAAGGGTTAACATTTTTAGCTGAAGAAAAAAAAAATCTATTGCAGAATAATTAAATGACAAATAGATGGCAATGCAGCTAAAGTTCATCTTTCTGCACATTTTCCCAACTGACACAATACAGAAAAGCTGTAAGATTCTCTGTAACACAGCAAACAGTATGTGCAATTGAGCAAAAAATGCACTGAAAAATAGGCAGTCACAGGTTTTCTCTGTCATTCTCGAATATTAATAAGTTGTCAAATGGCCGATGGATAGAATTGTAATACAGTTTCAAAGCACAAAGACTTGCTCTTTCAGAAAAACATTTTACAGTAAAATGTTCTATTACAACATAAAGCTGCACTTAGTAATTTATTTTTCCATTCATGCTTTATTTATTTTTTTGGTATAAACAACCCAACTTTCTGAGAACTTTTCCATTATGAAACTTGTTGTTAGCTTAATGTTGGTGAGAAATATCTCTATTTCTATTTAGCAAGAATGAAAAATCTACAGATGCTTTTCATACATGTATTTGAATAGGTAGTTTTATTTTGAATTGCAAAGGAGCTGTAAGATTTTCCTGATTTTTTTTTTTTCTGTGATTCTGGAACCATCATTAACAAGTGCACATTTTTATATGATAGGCACTTCTGTAAAAGGTTTAATGCAAACTCAATTTCAAATCATTCTGCAAAATTATGTTGAAGAAAATTTAGACATTAGCTAGATTTGAATGCTTTTAAATCTGACATATTTGGGTCACTAAAATCACTAAATATATACACCTGATGAATTGTTTAAAACTGAGACAATAACTTCTGGTACAGTGGAACAAAAATGTAAGAACATATAATTGTATTGCAATATTATCAACTTCGTCTTTAAATTGAGCCTTGATATTTAGAGAATTCAATGTACCTTTTTAGTAGTAAGTAATTTTCAAATATGATGAGATGGAAATGCATAAATTATATGTAGCATGGGCAATTGTAAATCTTCAAGTGATATTTCAGAGAGATGTTGATAATCACAGCCTATTTTCTTATGATCAGTACAATGGTGAAGTAATGATTTGAAAAGCAAATTTGGACCGCAAGTAGAACTGAGTTTTGCATGTGATTCTGGTTTTCTTAGAAACAAATAAATTACAGCCACTTTGGAAAGCAGACTGATATTTTACTACAATGCTGATATCACCTTATTGTGTTTTAAAAGATTCCTTATATATTATGCTGTCCTAATAATTCTAGAACAGGATTGTTATTTTGTAATTGATATATTTTAATACATATAATGATTCCATAAATTTCACACTTGCTAAGGCAGTGATTATATTATCCACACCACTGATCTTGAATGAAACACACAGGGTATTCACTAAAGTGTAATGTGTCAAAGTGAATTTAAAGAGACTCAAAAATATAAATGGGGACTAGAACTTCATTAGACGGTATAGGGTATGCATGTCTGAGAAACATGTGGGAGCCATCATCCAATAAATATACAGATAGGAGAGACAAAAAAATATATATATAGGAAATAGGAGAAAGTGATGTATAGAATCCCACAAGGGGAAACTAACATCAGGAGAGCTCCACTGGTATAAGAAATAAGATATTTAATCAATCTAAGGATAAAAAGGGATATGCAAAGAAAAAGAACAACTTGAAAAAAGGGAGATCTACTAAACAGTGTCCAGGGCAGTGGTGTATCCTGGTTTTGTGCTGACCTAGGCATGACAAAACTCAGGCACACCCCCCTTGCTCACCACCCTCCCACCCCCCTCGCCTTCTAAATACACATACACACTCACTGACAGACACATATACACTCAGTGTCAGACACACACATTCACTGACAGACACACATACACTAGCTAACAGACATACACACTCACTAATAGACACATACAGTCACTAGCAGACACACACATTCACTAACAAACACGCATACACTCTTACTAACAGACACAAACAAACTAACAGACACACACATAGTAACACACTCCCTAACAGACACACACACCAACAGACACACACACTCACTAACAGACACACACACTCACTAACAGACACACACACACATTAACACACTCACATTTTTTTTAAAATTCAATCCCCCCAGCGTCATTACCTTTGGGGATGCTGGGGTAGATTATCACTTTTCCTGGGGTCCAGTTGGGCTGCTGGGTGGCCAGCCGGTGACTGCAGTCGGCGAGGGAGCACTAATCCTCCTGTTCAGCTCCCTCGTGCACCGCGTAGTGATGCCAGAGCCAGAATGATGCCACGGCCAGCCTCGGGGGCCCTGAGACAAGAGGCAAGCAAGGCATTTGCCAGGGAGATTGGGGGGCAGATTTTTTTGCCACCCCCCAGAAAGTGTTGCCCAAGGCAAATGCCTTGTTTGCCTCGGGGTAAATACACCTCTGGTCCAGGAGATCCATTAACTGGAGTACTAAATTGCATCTAAGTTCCAGTTCCCCTTGCGTCCGACTGACGAGAAGGTAGTGTAAATGAGGTTAGGGAGAGAGAAAAGGCACAAGGTCCACAGAGAACAAGGGACCAGATAATCGGGTCTAAAGGTAGATGAAAAGACTAAAGAAAAACAAAAAAACTCTCAATTCACTCTAATAGTTACCTCGACACAGTGGTCTGACCACTAGTGTCTACCTGATACAACTCTTCCTACTAAGATTATAAATAAATAATAAAAATAAAGAGTGCTACCAAGTGTAGTGAATAAAGAAAAAGAAAATGCTCGACGAGCGTTTCGGCGTGTTTAAAACACCGTCGTCAGGAGCCTGTGAACATGAGTCTTGTTCTTCCATGTGGTTTGAAGTACATAGGCAAAATGTTTCGCCCCTTCAAGCTTTGCGTAAGAGAACATGTTAACTCCGTAAGGAGACCATTGGAGACACCGATTTCACGAATCTAAAAACTCACCATTCTAATTCTGCTACTTAAAATAGATTCATGGGTATTGAATCAGTCCCCCAACCTCCATGTGAACGAAACTGGGACCAAAAACTACGGCAGATAGAATCGTATTGAATTTACAAACTCAATATGTTATCCCTGACAGGGTAAATGAGGGATTCTCTTTTTCAGCCTTTTTGTAATACTTCATTAAAGGGGCTTAAACAACACTGAGGAACTCTTCCTTTTTAAGCTCCCTACCATACTATTTGTAAATTTGTAGATATGTAAATATGACACTTTTTATATGAACATGAATGGCCACTTTATTTTCACTATGCTCATTTTGCCATTCGAACCAAGATAATGTCTGACTTATTTTATACATCTTGATTGAGGTACACATCCCCTGATTGGATATTTATTTCCCTATGTTTATAGGCATTATTCAATCTATGAAGATGGGTCCCTTAACTGTACATTTAATGTACCCTGACCTGATTGGCATATGTGAGACCTTGTGTGGCAATTATTTGACCGTACAATTGATGGGACAGCCTATGCAATAGATGCCCATACCGGATGGGACTCGGTGCAGCTCTTACAATGTTGTGAGCCCTGCCGAGATGCTATTCCCCGCCGACGTCCAGTCAGCTCCACTTCATAATACAGTGGGCGTTCCAGTCATACTATGTTTTCCCCCGACGCTCTCCCTCTTGGCTGTACAGCTTGTGTAACAGCCTGTTATGAAACAAATGCCCATACCACATGATGTGTTCCACCCGGCCTTGCTCCACTCTATAGGACATGATGAGGGCTTTCCCGGTTAAAATAATAATAATGATAACAGGTGTTTGTGTAGTGCCTTTATCACAGTGGGTCTCGGGGCACTCTTTGGCGTGTTCTCTTGGAGTTGGCCAGGTTGGCAGCTGAATAGTAGTGTATTGTTGCCCCATTGATGGTGCTCGTTTTGCAGACCTCGGAAGGATGGGGAGCTGGGTTGAAACTGCTGGTTTTTGAACCTGTGGCAAAATTCCAACAACAAAGCATTTTTGAGTAGGCTGAGTTACATCACCGGCTGGGTGCGTCTTCATTATTTTGAGATTTTGAGATGTAAAATATGTGACGACATGCCACACCCCCGGTAGACTACGGAAAAGAGTCTAGACACTCCGCCTCTCGGGACCTCCCACATTGAACAGCTGATGGCCAGGTCTCATCAGCAATATTATAATTGTAAAATTATTGTACAATTCATCACTTCTGATGAAGCCAACTGGCGAAACGCGTTAAGTGTTATGTTACATAGCATTTTTGTTTTACTTATGTT
Organism: Pelobates cultripes; assembly: GCA_933207985.1. Taxonomy (NCBI): domain Eukaryota; kingdom Metazoa; phylum Chordata; class Amphibia; order Anura; family Pelobatidae; genus Pelobates; species Pelobates cultripes. The sequence goes on along the minus strand of OW240913.1, from coordinate 136,762,852 downwards.
ACTATTAAATATTTTTTAAAGTGATATTCTACTTTATTATACTATTTATTTTTTCCTCATTACCTCCTGACCTATATATCCTATAGTGGGGATTATACCACTACAAGCCCTATATACTAGAGCAAGTTGTCTGCTCTAGCAAATGTGAGTATAATCACTTTTATTTTATTCTTTTACATTTGGATTTGGAAATACTATACCATTGGAGTTTCCCTTTTTTTCTTTTATTCGATCCGTATCACTATACCATTGGAGTGTTAAAGACGTTGGACCTCTAATCCTGAGACGGGGATTGTACCGTCCGTGTGAATTACGGTAGAGCTTCCACAATAGCTCTACCAAATGTGAGTTTAAAATACCTCCGTTTTCTATATTATTATTGTTCAAATATTGTTAAACATACTACACTATTGTATATATTTTCTCTTTGTGTTCTCTTTTTGAGGAAACATTACCTACAACAATTAAGAAACATCTAGTGTATGTATATACAGTTAATGTAAGGCGCGGTTTCCTTTTCTTTCTTTCTATACTCATCAGCAATATGTATTTAAATGGAACAACAAGCCGCTCATGTTCACAGGCTCCTGACAACAGTGTTTTAAACACGCTGAAACGCGCATAGAGCGTTTTTTTTTCTTTTATCACTGCACTTGGTAGCACTTTTTTTTTTTGTTAGCACTATGGTTATTGATTTTTAGATGTTTCTTTATTTATTTATAACTTTAGTAGAGAGAGTTTGTTCAGGTAGACACTAGTGGTCAGACCACGGTGTCGAAGTAACTCTTAGGGCAAATTGAGAGATTTTTAAATTTTATTTTTTAGGCTTTTCACCAGATTATCTGGTCCCTTGTTCTCTGTGGATCTTGTGCCTTTTTTCTCTCTCCCTAACCTTGTTTTCACTACCCCCCCCCATCAGTTGGACCATAGGGGAACTGCAACGTAGATGCAATTTAGTACTCCAGTTAATGGATCCCCTGGGCACCGTTTAGTAGATCTACCTTTTTTCAAGTTATACTTTTTTGTTTGCATATCCCTTTTAACACTTAGATTGATTAAAGGTAGGCCCCCTTCCTCATTTCTTATATCAGTGGAGCTCTATCCATCATTTTCTCCTATTTCCTGCATATTTACCCCCTTATTGGAGCTCCTTATTAGGTGGTTACAGTGGTGCAGCTCATGAGCCCTTGACTTGTATCTGCAATCTGAATCTGTTTACTTTAGTTCTCCATTTAGTGTATAATATATATATATATATATATATATATATATATATATATATATTTCTGTCCAGGTACATCTAAAATTAAAATTTACACACTTTTATTCTGTATTTATATATTTATGAAATGTTGAAGGAATAAAAAGCTTTAGAGTTTATCCTGCAGGACTTAAAATTCCATATTTCAGGAATGGTCTGACGCATTACCATAAAGAAGAAAACAAATTCCATACCCAATAGGTGTTTCAAGAAATATGTTCAGTGCTAAATGTAAGTTCAGTTGTGTATACTAAATATTGGGAGGTAAACACATCTGATTGCTAAAAATACCTTTTGCTACACTCAGCGGGAAAAGAACTAATAGGAAGAAAATTGAGTCAACCCTTATGCCCCAGATAGGCTTAATTCACAAGATTTGCAATAAGTGTACCAATCCAATTAAGTTTTAATTATTGCAGTTATTTTGTGGTGAGAATTTTAGGTAGACTCTCAAAGGATCTTTTTAAAATGTGTTTAAATTGCACTTAACGTACAGTAATGGTAAACATATATAATTGAACAGCATAGTCTCTTATCCACTTATTTAATTGAACCATCAGTTTGCTTTTATTTTGCAAACCAATTTAAGGCAAAAATTATCTATAGTAAAAGCCTCAAGACAAAAGTGATAGGGACGTTGATATACTTACATTTATAAATTGCAAATTATTGTTGCATCATGTCAAATGTCCATTAATTTCTACTTGACATCAACACTATAAAAATCTTGAAATTGAATACAAAATTGCATTTGGTGAGATCTTCAAGAACCACTAAGTAAACTCCAGTTAGAGAACAGGACTGATTATGCAGTGACTCTCCAACATGCACAAGAACCACGTTTTTGCTATATCTATTCAGACTGATAGACATGAAAACACACAAACTACAAAGACTGACACTTACATGCTAGCAAATTGAGACATATACAGACTACCAAACACAAAGACTGACACATACATAATAGCAAATTCAGACATATACAAACTACCAAACACAAAGACTGACACATATATACTAGCATATTGAGACATGTACAGCCTACTGAACACATAACATGTGACATATACACATAAACTGACAGACTACCAAAGAAAATGACTGACAAATGCATACTGAGAGACACCGACACATACTAGTAGATACAGACAGACATAAATATACATATATAGTAACATATAGAGACACACAAGCACATTGCTCCACAATGGACTGTAAAGAGGTTGGCATAGCACCATCTTCATAAAATCTGCATTAATTGATGAATTATCTATGTTGACAATAATATAACAATCACTGATACAATGCCAATATAAATGCTCATGTAGGCAGGGAGCAGCATGCATTTTTATTAAGTGAAATAAACACTACAGTGGAAAACAAAGATATAATAAAAGTTAGACACTCACATTAGAGTTGCCCCTGGAGAGTCGGGTGGGAGCAGCACTAATTTTAACAGGTATTGGTAGTGATGTTAATAGAGAAGCAATAGTGGCAAACAGGTTATCAACGAGGCATCAGGGAAATCTGATGATTTCCATTATATTTATTATTTAATTTAGTTTTAATTGTTTAATTGTATTTTGCTTGTTTCCTCAGTGGCTGCTTTATTACATACACTTTTCTAATACAGTACAGTAATGGTAAACATATATAATTGAACAGCATAGTCTCTTATCCACTTATTTAATTGAACCATCAGTTTGCTTTTATTTTGCAAAACAATTTAAGGCAAAAATTATCTATAGTAAAAGCCTAAAGACAAAAGTGATAGGAATGTTGATTTACTTACATGCCCCGTTTTGCCATCAGAAAGTCATATTTTTCATGGTATAGATTAAGTAAGTTGTTAGAAACACTCTGCAGAGAGTATGGTCTATGTTTACAGGAGCAGAAAGGACTGGTCTCAACTTGAAACTCAGACCTGTCCTGCTACATTGTCTACCCCTTCTCTTCTGGCACCAGCAACCACCGCAGCAAACCTGCCACTGAATATATAGGTGTCATCTTCCTGCTCTTTTTCCAGGACAGGTTTAATTCCCTCTGTCCACTACTTCTCTGGGGCATGTATCATCATCTCTGCCTGTTCCATGCTTTCTCCTGTGCAGGTATTGACTACTCTACCTGTTACCAAAACCACCTTTACAAAGCCACTCTTCAGCTCACAGACTTAGGACACAGCTCTTTCACAACATTTCCTCAGAATCTGTAGCAGATTCCCATTACCAGGTAGTAGTGATGCCAGAAAGCATGTTTTTAGAATCTGCTAATGGAATTGCTGACAAGAGTAGGCACAGAAAACAGCTCCAAAAGAAACATCCACTTTATTCTTTTTTTTCTAATAGAAAGTCTAACCCTTAAAAATCCATCATGGAGCTCAGAGCCTTGTTTCCAGAGCTCTTTAGGTGGGCCTTATCCTGGTCTCTGGAGTCTCTTTACATCTGAGAAGACATATCCGGTGACATAACTGACTTATATGTACACATGCCCTGACAGGTACCTACAAAATCTGACATTGGGGAAAAGAGTCCAGTTGGACTTTACCTCTGCAATGTTCAACAGCAATATCATCAAATTTACAGAATAACATCATGCATTTGAAGCAAATGTATCAGCTGCATGTTCATGCTGTGATGTCCTGTTCTACAAAATAAGAAAAATGCACTACTAGATTGAGTTTGGAGGCGTTTGGAGTACACAGTGAACCTATGGTTATTTTGGCTGAAACAGTTTGAAAAGTCAGAAGTAGTTATTAGAAGTTGGGTAGACTATGACTATAAAGGTATGCACATTATCAGAAGCAACACTAGGTAGGTTGTAAATTTTAAACAATGTCCAGTTATGGAACGTTCTAAGTTTTATTGGTAAATGTTCCCTGCATCAATAAAACACCATCAACATTAAAGGACCACTATAGGCACCCAGACCACTTCAGCTTAATGAAGTGGTCTGGGTGCCTGGTCCAGCTAGGGTTAACCCTTTTTTTTTATAAACATAGAAGTTTCAGAGAAACTGCTATGTTTACACTAAGGGTTAATCCAGCCTCTAGAGCCTCTAGTGGCTGTCTCATTGACAGCCGCTAGAGGCGCTTGCGTGCTTCTCACTGTGAAAATCACAATGAGAAGACGCCAGCGTCCATAGGAAAGCATCGTAAATGCTTTCCTATGAACTGGCTGAATGCGCGCGTGGCTCCTGCCACACATGCACATTCAGCCGATGACGTCGCTAGGAAGGAGGAGAGGAGGAGGAAAGCTCCCCGTCCAGCGCTGGAGAAAGGTAAGATTTTAACCCCATCCTCTCTCCAGAGCCCGGCGGGAGGGGGACCCTGAGGGTGGGGGCACCCTCAGGGCACTATAACGCCAGGAAAATTAGTAGGTTTTCCTGGCACTATAGTGGTCCTTTAACCATTGCCTCTTTGTAGCAAGAATTGAGATGCATTTGAACAATGATTTTCCATTTTCCTACTATTTCAATTTTGTTTATCTGTGATTATGATGTAGTTGGTGAGAAAGCTCAATTGGCAAATGCTCTGACTGCAGAACCTGTTCAAACTGTGAGCTCACAGGTTCAAATTCCAGGAGCCTCTGGGCTTTTCTTCCTTCCAATATCTATAAATGAATGCCATTATTTGTGTAGTAATAATGTCAATTATTCAGCTTTTGATTTGGTTTATTCTAAGACTGTGTGCTAATAAGTGATTTGAGTCTCACTGGGAGAAATGTGCTAAATAACTGCTAGCTATCAGTCTTTCCCTTCAGGATTATTTTATTTACCATTGTGTGAACATTCTCATTCAAACTGTCTCAGTCTCATAAGCAAGACATGTCACTGTTTTCTGTGAAATCTAAAAATTGTTTTGTGTAAAAATCATTCCACAGTTAAAGCCTCTCAAATCACATGTTTCTCCATTTGGATGTTTGGTTTGTACAAAAATAGAACTTCTTGATTATGTCCAAATGCTCTTGTGCATTGAATGGCTGATTAAACTCTTACACTAAACATCAAGTGCTCAAGTGCACCTAATAAATAGCTACAGAGGACAGTCTGACAGAATGACAGTTCAGACAGACAGACAGATATAACCACAGTGCATAAACTCAGGGTGCAATATTCTTCTCACAAAGGAATAAATAACAATTAAGCTACTTCATTCAAGGTATTAAGCAGACTTGCATAACTGATCTGTATCAGATATACATATGTCAGATTGCTACCTTGAATAAAGCAATTTAATGACTATTTAGCTCAGTGAATGTGCTGCTGTTTAAGAAATATGTACAATTCAGGTAAGTTCTTGACTTTTTACTGCCGTATTTATTGTGGGAGTTGATAGAAATCATTAGAGAAAATAAGTCATATCATATTTCACAAATTGAAAAATAAAAAACAATTTTCATAGGTTTTGACATTAAACATCATATGCAATTTTTAGCAACTATCCTATTAACAATTTTCCTTGTCATTTCATTTAATATTGCTTTTGACTATATGACAAGTTCGGTTTGCCTGTAGTCACTCTAATTTTCATCATTATCAATTTATTCATTGTAAAGGGTTATACTGTGTTCTCATTTCATCACCTATATACCTTACAGAAGTAATGTTTTCTACATTTCCTGTAGTGATAACCTATATGAAATATTAATATTGTGAGAACGCTAATACAATGAAATCATGGCCTGGTAGTATAGGTCAATGAAATCAAAGTTTTACACAAACTTCAGATTTAATTTTATAACAACTGACAGGGCTATTCACTAAATTGACACAATTTGGTGAAAATGGAGGGAAGTCCATTCCAGTCAGAATTCAGTGGGTCCGACTGAAACGGTATCATTTTGTTGGAAGCATTTGGTGTCTGGTTTAAATTATGGTTTTTAAATCTGAATCTCATACAAAGTAAAGGATTCGGAATATGTACAAAGCACTGATTTAATGGGACACTATAGGCAGCTAGAAAGCTACTACAGGCGCTTCCTACAGTTTTACATAGTGTGACTCCATGATATGATGCTGGACATCCTCACACTTTTCATGAGGACATCTATTCAATGCTTTTCTATCGGTAGGCATAATGCATGATTGGCACTAGCTGCTCATTAGGTCCCCCATCAGCTAATGTTAGAGAAGGAGGAGAATGACCCATCTAAAAGGGACATTGATGCTAGAATCAGGTAAGTGAATGAAAGTGGTTTTTTTTTAACCCTTTCATGGATGGGGCATGTGGTGGAACTGTGGTGGCAGATGGACACTTTAGTGTTATTAATACACCTTTGTATTCCTAACACTAAAGTGTTCTTTTAAAACTGAATTGGGACTAATGCATTAAGTAGGTCGCACAATTGTAAATTATTGCTCACTTGATTTTTGCAAGTACATGATTATTCTAAAACTCATTTGCCCACTAGCAGAACTAGCAGCCAGCGGTCAAATAGTTAAAAACATCCACTGCAGGGTAAGGGTTAACCGTGAAGTGATGCAAGAATTAAAACCTTTAAGGATCAATGGTGCTGTAATTAAAACTCAGTGGAGTCAATAAATCACCCAAGTGCAATGTCACTTTCACAATTAACACATACGTAGATTAAACCAGGAACAAGGTGATAGCATACATTATGGTTGAAAAAGCTTCACAGCTGGTAATGGTAATTAAAACATATAATATGAAAGATATAAATATCATGGTATAGCATGCAAACACAAATCATAATGGTGAGATAACTTGAAACACTCACAAACTAAAGAGACAGTTAGATGTTGGCTCTATACTGTACAGGTATTTCATCATGAGCCCTGGGGGAAAGGACTGTGTGGACCTTCAGTGTACCGGTGGCTGTGAGTGAGGCACACCTGTGCGAAAAGTGTTGCCGGTGCTGGGTGAGGCATGTGAAGGTAGACGCTTCACAGAATTTCTGGAGGAGGTGCAGGAGGCATATGGTCTATTCTACTCTTGGTGGGGGAGAGCCAGTGGGCTGAATTGTAACTGGCTTGGGAAATATGGGCTGGGATTTGGCACCGTGGAGGGCCAAATGTATGGACTAGTGCACCTGTTTGTTTGCTCTTTGTTGCTATACTATGTGTATACATAGGAGTAACTATGTGGGGGTGGGGGGTATCTGGTCCCCCTGAGGCTATCTAAGATCAGCGACAGCTTCCTAGTGTTGTCCAACTCCGGTCTGCCCTGGATAAACCCCCCTTGATCGTTGCCAATAAGGGACGGCAAAATGTTACTGAGCCTGTTCGCCAAAATCTTCGCATAGATCTTTGCATACGTGTTCAGCAACGATATGTGGCGATAGTTTTTACATAACTCAGGGGGTTTGTCAGGTTTAGGGATGGTTACTATGGTAACAAGGAGCATCTAAGGTGGGAGGGACCCTGTGGCAGTTGCCACACGGTACACTTTTAGAAGGTGTGAGGCTAGATCCTGAGCATACTTTTTATAGTAGGCATTCATTAGCCCATTCGCTCCTGGTGATATTCCCACCGGCAATTTCACTATAACTTCTAATATTTCTCTAAGCTCAATAGGTTTGAGCAGTTCTGTGTCTAGGTAATCTTGGGGAGATTAGCTCATGTTATGTACTGGTCAATGTCCTCTGTGCTAGCATTATGGGTATCTCCCTGCTTTTCATGTTATATAATTTAGAGTAAACACCTGCGAATTCCTGAAAAGTATCATTGGGGGTAACTTTTTTAAGACGTCACCTCCTATCATGTGGGCAATTTTGGAACTGGAGTATTTGTTGCGAATTCTGGAGGCCAGGTATTTAGTGGCTTTACTGCTATTATGGTAAACATTGTCTCTCAGTTTGTGGAGTAGATTTTTGGTTTACTCCACGTTCAGTGTCTTTAAGATTTGCTGCTAAGTCTGGGGAGGGTCGGGAGTTGTCTAGAAGGTTAGTCAGGTGTTGATTCTTTAGGAAGGAAGAGCGTCTTATGAATAGTCCCCGTACCATTGCTTTGTGCGCTGACCAGAGTGTAAAGTCTGAGATCTCTTCACTCGCATCTGTTGCAAAGTATTCTTGCAATGCCACCCTGATATCACTTGCAAAGGATGGGTTCGACAACAGGGAGTCATTCAGTCGCCAGGAACCCGGCCTCTAAATTGGAAAGCGTCTAGGAAGTCTAGATAGACCAGGCCATGGTCTGACCAACTTATATCCCCAATGTTGCAGTGTATTAATTGGGTTAGGAGTGTTCTGTCTAGGAAGAAGGTGTCTATACGTGTGTACGTATTGTGTACTCGTGAATAGAACGAGTAGTCCCTGTCCATCGGGTGCAACATTCTCCAGGCATCGTAAAGGTCACATTGATCTTACAGTTTAGTGAATGACCTGCTTAGGGTTTCAGACCTCTGTTTGCTAGCGCACGTGTTGGCAGCGTTAGTATTGAGAGTGGGTGACTGGATGCAATTAGTCCCCACACATAATTATATTACCTTGTCTATATTCGTCAACCTTACCAAGGAGTGATTGCAGGACGTTTCTGGTGTTCTCATTTAAGAAGTAAGCTGCAATTAGTGTCAGTTGGACGCTGTTAAAATGACCTACTAAGATGATATATTTTTCACTTAGGTCTATATATTGTTGCTAGGGAGTATTAGCTACGTCTTTATGGATCAGAATTGAGACTCCTTTAGATTTGGTACTGGCTAGTGTGTGAACTTGTATGGGGTATTTCTTGGCCAAGGTGTGGTCATTTCTAAAGTGCGTTTCTTGTATGCCGATATATCTACTCATTGTTTGGTTAAGTCTCTAAGGAGCAGCCAGCGTTTACCCAGGGTTTTTAAGCCTTTTACTTTATAAGAAACAAATTTCATGTTGTTGTGAGCCTAAAGTGCATCTGCTTAAGATGAGGGCTCCTTTAGAGGGCTCTCAGGTCATCTGCTGGCATTCGGTATCTTAAGGTCCATATCCTATGAGTTAACTCTGAGGGGTCCTCTTGGTCAGTAGCGTTTAAGGGAAGTAGTCTGCGATCATTGGGATTGGAGGAGTAGGGGGATACACATAGGGGGTAAACTTTGTGGGGGTAGCAAACTCGTGGGCAACTTGCCCGTACAGCTCCCCAACTGGGAGCTATGGTGAGCCGAGAAGGACTTGGTCACAAATAATGGGGGTCATGGCGGTGAGCCTCACTATAAGATAAGTACCTCAGCGAAGATGGTAGCGCAGAGCTTTGTAACGCCTCTTGGGTAGAATGATTGCAGAGGCCTCAGAAGCCACTTATTGTGGAAAGCATGGTATAAGAACCTTGAATATTAGTGTGTAGAGCAATCAATACTAGAAACTGAGTGGCAGCTCCTGTATGTATATCGTGGGGGATACATCAGTTGCATTAACCGTGTATGGTATTCAAGCACGTTAAACGTTAAAGTGGGGATATTGTGGTACCTGTGGGCCCTAAAAGTCCACTGTACCGCATAATAAAGGATACTCAAGAAGGTTTCAACCACATGAAGGCGGTAAGCCATCTCTGTTTTCAGGTTAGAGTCCATGCTGGAGACATTCTGGGAACTTTTGCTGGTTGTCGTTGCTTTGCTGCTGGTACCGGGAGGCCTCAGTCTTTCAACTTGGTGATTCCTAGCTCCAGGGATGTGATGGCGTGCAGGGCTTCTCTGTGATAGACTAGTAGCTTAGCGGGATATCCCCATCTGTAGGCGATGTTTTGCTCCCGCAGCGTGGACGTAATGGGTGTCAAATTCTTCCGGAATTGTAATGTTGCTGCAGACAGGTCTGCAAATATCTTTATCTGGCATTAGGGGTGTGGCATGTCCGAAGTCCTGCTAGCTCACACCAGTTGCTCTTTGGCATGGAAAAAATGAACTCGGGCAATAACATCTAACGCGGCTGTTGGCGGAAGGTGTTTTGGGCGTCTGAGCCTGTGTGCCCTGGTAACCATTAGCTGGTCTGGGTGAATTGCAGGGGTGAGGGCCTGGAACAGATCCATCAGGTAATTGTTGAGAACTGTGGGAGTAACCGTCTCCGGTATCCTACAGATATGGATATTGTTTCTCCTGGACCTGTCTTCGAGGTCTGCTAGCTTAAGCCTGTAGGAGTTGAGAGCAGTCTCAAACTCCTGGACCTTATCCGCCAAGCTGTTGTTGGCCTCTGCAAAATCGCCCATCTTGTATTCGATTTGAGACGTGTGCTGGCCTACTTCTGTGATGTCTTTGTGGAACTCCGACGCCATTGCCTGCAGCTGCGTTTTCATATTTGCCTCTAAGGTTTCCATGAGCTCAGCCACCATATGACGCTTGGTGCTCGTGGTGAGGGTCCTTTCCTCTGAGATAGAGCTAGGGGAGGCCGGAGAAGATAATGACCCTTCTCTGGATCGGGGTGCGCCGCCATCTTTAGGAGGGCTGCAGCCTTCCTGCGGTTTCGTTCCTGCAGTCCGTGCCAAGAAGAAAGACGCCCGTTCTGCTTTAGCTGCTTTGCTCTTTTGTCTCTGCGACATGATACACATTTTAATGCTCAGTAGACCAACTATTTATGCTCCCAGGCACCTGAATATAGGGGGGCTTCACCAACGTGCGTCCATCCAGTTCAGGCACCAAGCCACGCCCCCAAATCTTTTTTAATATAAGCATTTCAGAACACTTCACTATGAACCACTTTATGGTTATGTACTCTGTCCAGTTCCACATTTTCTATATTAGTGACTCCCTTATTGAGAGGATATATATAAATATTTCACTCTGGTATTTTATGCTTTTATTATAGTGAATTATTTGTGTACTTTATTGCTTTGTTAGACTTGAGAATATAAATACAAAGAAACTAGTCCTGCGCTCAAACTCCCATTACTCCTGGGCGGCAGCAACGACCATAGTACACATCAGCCAAAATACATATAGTAAAAACCAAAGAAAAAAAAGTTATCTGCGCTCTTTCCACATCCCTATGTATTTTTAAACAAATGGAGGTTTTTAGTTACCTCCAATGGCCATGAGAGGGTATGCCCACCTGCCACATCAAGGAAGACCTCTTAGGTGGGTCCTAACTCTAACCATTCGCCTTGCTTCCTTGAGCTTCTGGCAAAAATATCTCTAATGAGACAGAAAGAGGTATTTTTTATATACATCCCTACATGCTTAGTAACCATTAATAGGGAACACATGGGATGGGCAGCAGCATTGCAACCTAACTGTGTGATACAAAAGTGAATACAAATACAAAGAAACTAGTCCTGCGCTCAAACTCCCATTAATCATGGGCAGCACTTGATAATATGTATTATGGGTGGATGTCTTATGAGGGTATCTATACATTTTTGATCCTATACCAATGTTCAGTCTTTGTTTCATGTCTTTATGAGTACTATGTTTTGTTGTGATTTTTATTATTATATATCGTTGAATTGGTACACACTATTTGGCATCTACAGATGTTTGATCATCTTATATGTTCTTTATTGGATCCTGTAGGTGGTTGGCAATGGTTGGCATCTGCACTGCCATAGAAGCCAGCTTTACTCTCCCCTCCCTGTGGAAGGTTCTGTAGTTTTATGGGGCTAGTTGGTGTGTCCTGTCCTCTTCAGTAAGCTGGAGCCACGCCCACATATCTGAATGATGACATAATCACAATTATACATGCCCACTATGAGGTTTTGAGGTCCCACCCGATCTAGGAAGTAAATGTTTTGATCTATGTGATCAGAACTGCAGTGTTATTTGATTAGTTTATTTATTTATTTTTGCTCTGGGGTAATTTAAATTAGCTATTGAGTTTATCCAGCGGGGAACTCTGGGTGAGGCAATGGTGAGTACCAACATAGACTGAATTGAATATACCAACGTTTAATTATAGATTGGTAATTGATCCCTTAATGAGTTTGTTTTACACTTTCACTATGCTTTTGCCTATAAATGATTGTTATTTCTGGTGTGATGTAGCTTGACAAAGACCATTTCATGGGTTGAAACGTTGTGGTGTCTTACTTATCCTATTAAATACAATTGAAGATACTTGGAGTGCCTTGATCCCTTTTCTACCACTGATATCTACTCCCTGAGGCTGGTGCTGGCCCTTGGTACAGTTTAGCACCTGTATCTTCGGGTGATTGGAGTGCGGTTAGTTTTTTTTCTCTTTTTTCTCTTTTTTGCAAAAACCTATGAACCTGCGTCAGGGTCATGGGAGGCACATGTATTATTGATGCATGTCTGAAGTGAAGGATGGCCCATTTGGTCTGATCACACATACATGCTATTGTAGCTCAGATTGCTGAAAAACTTAATGCCAGCCATGATTGAAAGGTGCCAGAACATACAGTGCAACACAGTTTACTGAGTATGAGTCTGCATAGGATAACTCCAGTCCACCACCCAAGACCCTTCAATGGGGATGTGAGCATCAGAACTGAATTATGGAGCAACGGAAGAAGGTTGCCTGGTGTAATGATTTTACCTGGAGGTGGGAGTCTGAAGTTAAGGTACACCCTTGCAGTTTAACATGCACCGAGGAGACTCTAAGAAAAAATCTCCAAGGTTATGAAACAATGCACTGGGACTTTGCAGGAAAATTACTCCTGGATACTCAGAACAGACAAGGGAATTCCAATAGAGTAGTCAGGCATTGATGTTCCCTGATAGCAGTGGCCTCTTTCAGCAGTGCAATGCACTATACTACATTGCCAAAATTGTTCATTAATGGTTTGAGAAACATGACAAAGATTTCAAGGTGTTGTCTTAGCCTCCAAACTCCCCAGGTCGCAATCCAATTGAGCTTCTGCGGGATGTGTTGGAACAATAAATCTGACCCATGTAGACCCCACCTTGCAACTTGCAGGACGAAAAGGATCTGCTGCTAATGTCTTGGTGCCGGTTACCACAGGACGTGTTCAGAGGTCTTGTGGAGTCCATGCCTTGATGCATCATAGCTGATTTGGCAGCACAGGGGCACCTACATGATATGAGGCAGGTGGTATTACTGTTGTGGCTGAATAGTGTAGACGTCTTAGAGAATTTTTATTTTTATCTTAAACTTGAAATTCACTTTGAACTTACTTTGAATTCTCTAGTGACAATCCCTGTAAGACTAAGCATAAGACTAAGCATAAGATTTGAAGACACTATCTATCTATCTATCTATCTTTCTGTGTGTCCTCTGTAGCCAAATATCTGCACTTATGTATGCATGTTTAAGTATAAGTTTTGTTTTGTCTTTGTTACACCTGTGATTTTTAATTTTAAATAGAACACACATTTTTCTCGGTATGCTGCACTTTTTTATCATTCTTGTCGAGAAGAGAATTGAAACAAAATATATACCTGCTGAGAAATTAATATGTGTAGTTTGTCAGCTTGTCATTCTTCAATGAACCCCCTACACTGGTGAACAAGGGACCTCTAATGAATCTCAGAGTGCCTACAGAGGTAATTTAAAAATGTATCACAATATAACATATGCATCAAATGACAAAGTTCTGAAAACATGGAAACAATAACAGTTATTAGCTTGTCTTATCTACTACAGTGAAGTAAAAGTCTGTATGTCTATCTGTTTGTCTGTTTCTCTGCATGTCTGTGTCTGAAAGGATTCTGGAAACATCATAATAAACTAAAAGGCCAAAGATTGCCAAAATTCCATTATTTTCCTATAGTATGCTTCAAAGTCATTCACAGATCAGCCACAAAATATATTTTGTTTTAATTCTTTTCTCGATAAGAATGATAAAAAAAAATACAGATAGAACGCTACAAAGGACAGGCAGATATAGATAGATAGATAGATAGTGTCACTTCAAATCTTGTTCTTAGTCTTACAGAGATATTCACTAGAGAATTCAAAGTAAATAGAATTCCAAGTTTAAGGTAAAAATAGCCAAAATTGAAAAATTCTCTAAGTCATTTACACAATTTAGCAACAACATTAAAACCACCTGCGTAATATCGTGTAGGTCTACCTCAGGCTGCCAAAACAGCTCTGATGCATTGAGGCATGGACTCCACAAGACCTATTAACAGACCTATTAACAGCAGATCCTGTTGTGAGGTGGGGCCTACATGGATTTGATTTATTGCACCAGCACACCCCACAAATGCTCAATTGGATTGAGAGCTGGGGAATAGACAACATAGACAAGGCAACACATTGACATCTCTGTCATGTTCCTCAAACAATTTCTGAACAATTTTTGCATTGTGCTATGGTGCATTATGGATTAAAGAAGTCACTGCCATCAGGGAACACCATTGCCAAAAAGGGGTGTACATGGTCTCCTAAAATCTCTAGGTAGATGGTACATGTCAAAGTAACATCCACATGAATGCCAGGACCTAAGGTTTCCCAGGAGAACATTGCCCAAAACATAACATTTCTTCCTATAGGGCATACGGCTTTCATCTCTTCCCCAGATCAATGATGCACATGCACAAAACCAGCCACTAACACCTTTATGTCATGGCCAGCATTACATTTTTCACCAATTGTGTATTTGGACCAAACATCAGTGAGCCTTGGTTGCCCACAAACCTAACACCATGATCCTTCCTGCTTTTCGTAGGTAATAACCAATGCATACCAGCAACACCCCACAAGACTTGCTATTTTGGAGATGCTCTGACCCAGTTGTCTAACCATCAGTATTTGGCCTCTGTTAAAGTCACTCAGATCTCTTTGCTTGCCCATTTTTCCTGCTAACTCGTGAAATTCAACAACTGACTGTTCATTTGTTAACAGTCTCAATGGAGTATATTAGAAGCTTGGGCTTGTCACCAGTGGGGTACCTCAGGGATCTGTATTTGGACCCATTCTCTTTAATATTTTTATTAGTGATATTGCAGAAGGTCTTGATGGTAAGGTCTTTTTGCTGATGATACTAAGATATGTAACAGGGTTGATGTTCCAGGAGGGATAAGCCAAATGGAAAATGATTTAGGTAAACTAGCAAAATAGTCAGAGTTGTGGCAACTGACATTTAATTAATTAATAATGCATCTTGGACGTAAAAACCCAAGGGAAGAGTACAGAATATTTGATAGAGTCCTAACCTCAACAATTGAGGAAAGGGATTTAGGGGTGATTATTTTTGATGACTTAAAGGTAGGCAGACAATGTAATAGAGCAGCAGGAAATGCTAGCAGAATGCTTGGTTGTATATGGAGAGGTATTAGCAGTAGAAAGAGGGAAGTGCTCATGCCATTGTAAAGAACACTGGTGAGACCTCACTTGGAGTATTGTACACAGTACTGGAGACCATATCTTCAGAAGGATATTGATACCTTAGAGAGGGTTCAGAGAAGGTCTACTAAACTGGTTCATGGATTGCAGGATACAACTTACCAGGAAAGGTTAAAGGATCTTAACATGTATAGCTTGGAGGAAAGATGAGACAGGGGGGATATGATAGAAACATTTAAATACATAAAGGGAATCAACACAGTAAAGGAGGAGACTATATTTAAAAGAAGAAAAACTACCACAACAAGAGGACATAGCCTTAAATTAGAGGGGCAAAGGTTTTAAAATAATATCAGGAAATATTACTTTACTGAGAGGGTAGTGGATGCATGGAATAGCCTTCCAGCTGAAGTGGTAGAGGTTAACACAGTAAAAGAGTCTAAGCATGCGTGGGATAGGAAAAAGGCTATCCTAACTATAAGATAAGGCCAGGGACTAATGAAAGTATTTAGAAAATTGGGCAGACTAGATGGGCCGAATGGTTCTTATCTGCCGTCACATTCTATGTTTCTGTGTTTCTATATCCCACCACTTGACAGGTGCTATTGTAATGATATAATCAATCAGTGGATTTAAAGTTATGGCTGATCGGTGTATATGGTTTTTTTAAAATTACATTTTTAGGTTAAAGCTAGTGTTAGTGTAAATGTTAGAGTGGTGTAGGGGGTTAAAGGTTTGTGTTAAGTTACTGTAGGTGTTACTGTCTATATATGTCTATATGTATGGGTTAATGTGTAGTATAAATGTTATTGTCTCATCAGAACCACATTTTAGCCATTTGTTAATTTATTTCAGATGGAATTCAGCCATTATTTTCATTTTGGAATTTCTTTGTGCTGTGCCGTGTATCATGCAACTGTTTATTAGATAACTCCCTAAATTGGTACCCTTGTGGAATTTTCACATTAAGGGATAACAAATTAGAGAGCTGTGTTTGGTATATAGGTCATTTTTGGCATCCTTATGTCAATTATACAAGGATTGGGGAGCTATCTACTAAGAAGCTGAATGACCAAAATTATGAAAAGGAAGAGCTTTTTGTAATTTTGGGCTTTCAGGCAACTATACTAATACTAATACTGTCCCTACTCATCATGCTATTAGTATATATCCATAAATATCAAGACATTGAAAAGCCAACACTATATACAGATACACTGCATTCAAATGTCAACACTAAATACAAACGCAACCCTGCATTGAAAGACCAACACTATATGGAATGAAAACCCCTTATAGTCAAACACCAACATTATATACAAGCACACAACTGAATTCGAATACCAACATTACATACAAACACCCCTGCATTTAAACACACAAATGTGCACCTGCATTCAAACGTAAACACTACACACAAACACACACCTGCATCTATTTTATATAAAATAGCAAACTGAGTTCAAAAATACATGCCTGTGCAATAATAAAAAATGTTGGCCCATTTGAAAGGTAAGCTGTTTTGTGACTGGATGTTTTATTTTTATAAGAAATGTTGCCAATCACAGTTATCTTCTAGGAATAAACTAAAGTCTTCACAGTTTGGTAGAAATATTGAAAGACATACTTAACCCCTTAACGCCGTTACGGCGTTCTATGCCGTCCCCATTTAAATGGGCTTTAAAGCCGTTGCGGCGGCATAGAACGCCGTAACGGCTTGCAACCCCAGGAGCTCGGAGGTACTTACCTCCACCGCAATCCTCTTCTGGAGGACTGCCTGACAGCCCAGGCAGCCCTCCCCTGGCAAATATGGCCCCTTATAGCTGGCTGTGGAGCGCCAGCAGGGGGACTGTCTGAAATGTCAGACAGTCCACCCGGCTGGTGGGAAGTGTAAAAAAAAATTATTAGACATGTGTAAAATTAAAATAGAAATGTATTTATATATATAATATATGTATATATATTATATCCATAATATATATACATACTATATATATGTAACACCATACAAAGTGTATTTTAATATTAATATAAGTACATATATTAGTATTAAAATACACTTAGAATGACGTTACATATATATAATATATATACATACATATATATATATTATATATAATAGATATCTACACATATATTATATATATATACGTATAATTACAATAATAAATAAAATAAATAAATAAAATATTGAAACAAAATTTAATATAAATTATATATTCATATGGAATTTCATTCTAACTGTATTTTATTATTAATATATATATATATTGGTAACAAAATACACTTAGAATGACATTCTATATATATCTATCTATATATAAAATACAAATAACCACAAATATATATATATATAAAGAGAGAGAGAGAGAGAGAGAGATAAATACATATAATTACATAAAAGATAACATTAGTATACACGTAGAATTTAAATACCTATAAATGCATATATATTAAAATTGTACATGTATATTTAAGTAATCTTTTAACATCATTATGTGATTTGATTAATTAAAATTTGATTGACATGCCTGACAACACAGGGAGAAAGTGCAGAGAATTTAATTCGCAAGCACTATATTTGACCCTGTAACTTTCCAAGACACCATAAAACCTGTACATAGGGGGTACTGTTTTACTCGGAAGACTTCGCTGAACTCAAACATTAGTGTTTCAAACCGGTAAATTGTATTACAACAATGATATTTTAAGTAAAAGTAAAGTTTTTTGCATTTTTTACAAACAAACTGCACTTTTATGGACTATATTAATGTTGTAATATGTTTTACTGTTTTAAAACACTAATATTTGTGTTAAGTGAAGTCTCCCGAGAATAACAGTACCCCCCATGTACAGGTTTTATGGTGTTTTGGAAAGTTAGAGAGTCACATATAAGGCTTGAATTTCATTTTTTTTGACATAGAAATTTGCTAGATTGGTTATGTTGCCTTTGAGAGCGTATGGTAGCCCAGGAATGAGAATTACCCCAATGATGGCATACCATTTGCAAAAGAAGACAACCCAAGGTATTGCAAGTGGTGTATGTCCAGTCTTTCTTAGTAGCCACTTAGTCACACACACTGGCCAAATATTAGTTTTTTGCTTTTTTCACACAAAAACAAATATGAACGCTAACTTTGGCCAGTGTTTGTGACTAAGTGGCTACTAAAAAAGACTAAACATACCCCACTTTCAATACCTTGTGTTGTCTACTTTTTCAAATGGTATGCCATTATGGAGGTAATTCTCATTCCTGGGCTACCACACCGTCTCAAAGGTAACATTACTAATTTGGCAAATTTCAATTTGAAAATGGAACGTTCTATATTTGACCCTGTAACATTCCAAAACACCATAAAACCTGTTAATGGGGGGTACTGTTGTACTCATGAGACATCTCTGATTACGAACATGTGCATTTTTTTGCAGTAAAACAGTATTATGACATTCACAGCTAAAATGTCAGACGGAAATACAAATTTTAAAAAAAAATCTTATTTTCTCACATTTTTTTTAATTTTATTCATAATAAATTATGTTCCATATATGAATAATTAATGATAAATTAAAGCACTGTTTCTCCTGAACAAAATGATATATAATAAGTGTGGGTGCACTTAATGTGACAGTGGTGAATTACGGTTGAACAGACATATAGCGCAAATTCCAGTTTTTGTTTACGTTTTGTTTTGATCATTAACCCCATCCTGAAGGGGTTAATGAATTTCATCTGA
>OW240913.1:136539136-136740129 GCA_933207985.1 Pelobates cultripes | reverse complement strand
CCTAACGGCAGAGCCGAGCAGACGTGTCTCTGCAGCTCCTGCATTACCTAGCAAGCTTAGCCAATTTTCAACTGGTAGAAGCTTGAACCGACACATCTTGACACCCAAATGACAGAGGACCGGGAGATGGTACCACATATGTGAATTTACTCACTGGTTCTTCCAAAACTTGCAGCCTTCAAGCATGGATCAACTCAACAACTTCCTGCACACTCCAGCATGGATCCCTGTTCCCCCCCTATGGACTGGCGGGTGTTATCCCGGTCCCAACTGACAAAATGCATTCACTCCTGCCGTCCACCATCGTTCCAGCTGGGACCACACCGGGCCTAAGAAAATGGCGGGCACACCCCAGCAATCAGTGCCCACACTTAAGCAGCTAAGTGGCAATTGTGATGACACCTCGGAATACTCACTAACATACCTGGACATGATATTTAGTCGCTTCTGGGAGAAGCTACAGCAGTGCCTGTTACCACTACCACCTACCCATGAAAACTTAGTTCAAAGTTATGTGATAGTGGCATTAACAGTTATCAGTACATGTGTATTTATTAAGTTCTTACCCGCAGATAATCACTGCTAAAGCCTGAGTTAGCCTCATTTGCATGAAGTTCAAGTAACAGAATCTGAAATAAGAACCTCTAAAGTAAATACATTGTGCTCAAAAATTGGTTGAACATGAAACTTTTTTTTTTCATGAAGATTATGTAAGTTACAGCCAGAGGTGGTGTTTCTAGGTTTCAAAGATAAAGTAATGTAACTCCTAAATGGCAAAGAATTGAACTGTGGTACTGAAGGAGCGTGTACATGTACATTTGCATCAAAACTAGTTTGATGCTTTGAATATCCCTTTTCATGTGAATTTAGTCAACCATTTTTGGCTTAATCATTTGGATAGGTTTGTAGTTTTGCCTCACTTCTCTGCACTGAACAAACACGTCAACGTAATTCTGGTCAGTTGCACACAAATGAAAAACTTAGTATATCTGCAGATCTAGTAACATGCATGTCACATCAACTCACTCAGTAAAGCAACTTTTGTTATCTCAGTTCTATTAAGACACAGTTCTACTAAGGGAGCCATCTTTATAGAAAGTGATACTGTAGGTTACATTGCCATTTGTGTTCATTTCAGCATCCACAATTGAAATATTATGCTTTATTTCACTAGTTCACATTAACCCCTTAAGGACACATGACATGTGTGACATGTCATGATTCCCTTTTATTCCAGAAGTTTGGTCCTTAAGGGGTTAAAGCATAATACTTGCGTGTTGATTTACATTGTAAGGCTTTCATTAGAGAGACCCATCTCTGAGCTCATTTTCAGGAGTTCTGTCAATCTCTATAAATATATATGTAACTATGTAATTTTTTTAGCTTCTCAGCATTGATTTTAGATGAAATTAACAGCATCCCAAAATTAGATTTTGCTACATTTGCCATGGCTAAATTAGTTTAAATTGTTATGTGTCAACCTTCACATAGAATATGAAATAAAAAATATTCTATAATCTATCTATTTATCTATCTATCATTTTCTTTATCTCCATGGTGATACTAGGTAGGAAGTCTCAAATATATTCATAATTTCAATTGTTTTCCATCAAATGTATTTCTATGTAAATGATATAACAATGCAGCCCTGATAGGTAAAATCACAACGGAACTTTGACTAATTACTATTCCTGTAAATTCCCAATGGTTCTCATTAGAGCTACAGTCACTTATAATTGCTCAACTATTTTTCTTTGACATTAGAACCTTAGTATGAAAAAATAGCTTTCCTTACAGAGTAAGAAATGTATTACAATTGGTGTAATTTCTTAACAATTTGATCTATGCTATGTATTGCAGAGAAGCTTTTATAATGAAGATATTTTTATAACTTAATCTTAATTAGTGTTCATAAATATGAATTATACACTCCATGTGACATAAAACATGATCTTAATAGCACTCTTCATATAGACTAAGGCATACAACAGCCAACATTTGCTAGGTTAGAAATGTATTATGTTGAGGTTGATGTGTCACCTAAGAATGGGTGAAATACAAATACATCTATCCTTGTTTCAGGTAAGCTATCTCGAGAAAACAGTGAAATAAAGCTTTTTCAATAAATAATAACATTACTAATGCAAGTATATAAAATTATTAATAAACATGAAACCATTTTGTAGACTTGTTTTAGTTTAATGAAAAAAAAAAATAGACTCACTGACTGAATTTTTTTGCAGAACTGATAAGAACTCACCATCTGAAAATATAAAAAGCTATAGTAGTACATACAACACAAGCAAAAGAGAAACACAAGGGGAACCCGAGGGACCAGTGTTGTGTATTGGGTTGTTGCACTGGTTTTACAACGATGTCTTGATGCTGGTCTAAAACTTTATAAAGAAAAGTGTGGTTTTGGTGTAAGCAGTGTGGATTTCCTTGGTTACAGAGTTGATGCACCTGGCATTCATCCAACTGATTCTAAGGTTGAAGCTATCCATAGAGCTCCGGTTCCAACAAACAAACAAGAACTACAAGCTTTCCCAGGGTTGCTTAATTTTTAACATTCTTTTCTGCTTGATAAAGCCACTGTTGCTCAACCTCTGCATCGTCTACTAGATAAAGATGCTTCATGGAGGTGGACTGACATTCATACTACCACTTTCTGTGCTGCAAAAAAACTGTTGTCTTCTGACAGTGTACTTGCCCACTATGATTTGGAGAAACAGCTCAACCTCACCTGTGATGCATCTCCATACTGCATAGGGGCTGTATTGAGTCACACTTTAAGAAATGGTGTTGAGGCTCCTATTTTGTTTTATTCACAGACTTTATCTACTACAGAGAGGAATTCTGCCCAAATTGACAAGGAGGCTGTGATGAAAGAAACCTCATCACTGGCTTTTGGGCCGGGGGGGGCTGTTTGCCAGCATTTTGCCTCAGGACTATATGCCCTGCAATATACCTTGCCCAATGCACTTTAAAAGGCTCTGTTTATGTGAAGTATGTACATTTGTACTCCAGACAGAGAGACCAACCGTTAGCCCTAATTCTCTGGATCTGTTTTGGGAATGGGACCATGTGCACGGTGGGTCAAAAATAAGACTTCCAGGAAACCCTGAACTGATCTGCTTGATTTTTGGATATGTTGGTCAGGGGATGTAACATTTGTGGGGTTCAATGTATTTTTAGGGTACTTTTGGGGTGTTTTAAAAAAGTATGTTTTTTCTGTGCTTGGAGATAATTCGATTAGATTAGTACAGTTCCTGATTCAATTATCTCCAAGGCAGAGGTGAGGGATTGTGTGTTTGTTTTTGGTCTTTGACTTGGTGCTGCAGTTCCCCACAAGGTCCAGTTGGGAATGATGGCTGCCATTAAACAGAATGCTTTACCCCTTCATTAAGTCTTGGCTCATGTTTGGCGGATTGGAGAACAACATATACTATGGAGAATGCTATATCATAATACTCCCCTGAGTATAATCACCAGCTCTTCTAAGAGCTGTTCCTGCTACGCTCTCTTGACTAGGAGAGGCCTACCCACTGGAAGCTGGATCCTGGTCTTGGGTCCAGGGTGGGTGAAGAACGGTGAGACCCCAACCAAGCTGCGGTGGTTTGTGGGGTTTACGGTGGTTATGGTGTCTGGTGCAGTGCTTATGGTACTCAAGGATTACTAGGAAGCAGCAATTGACGGAGGGACCTGGTTGGGGTGCAAGGTGGTCCTTTACAGAGGCTTTAGCTATTGTGTCCTGTGTAAAAAAAATTAAATATGCATAGGGATTCGGGAAGAGCGCAGGTAACTTTTTTCCTTTGGTTTTTACTGTATGTATTGGGGTTGATGTGTACTATGGTCGTTGCTGCCGCCCAAGAGTAGTGGGAGTTTGAGCGCAAGACTTGTTTTTTTGTAAAAAAGTTTCATGACTATTTGTATGGGTGGAGGTTAACTAGTATAACAGATCATAAGCCTTTACTGGGTCTGTTCACCAACAATACTCCCTCTCCTTTAAATTATTTCCCCACGCATGTTCATGTGGTCCCTTATGCTGAATGCCTATGATTGTGAGTTCAGGTATCGTCCTGGCAAGGATATCACACATGCTGATGGGTTAAGCCGGTTACCTTTGCCTTATCCTGACTTCCTTGTTCCTCCTATGTTTAAGGTTCTCATTTCGAAATCTATTCCAAACCCTCTGTTACATGCGAGTTACATTGCTTGTATGTCTGCCAAATACCCTCTGCTGTCCCATGTGCTCAACTGGGTTTGCAGAGGGTGGCCAAAATCAAAAGTGGAAGACAAGTTTAAACCATTTATAGTGTGCCAACATGAATTATCTTCCTATAAAGGGTGCCTATTATGGAGAAACAGAGTGGTAATTCCAAATGCAGGTCAAGCTCGAGTATTGCTTGCTCTCCATGAGGGACATCCTGGAATAGTTTGCATGAAAGCTTTAGCCAGAATTTATGTTTGGTGGCCTTAAATGGATGGAGTTATTGAGAAGCGGGTAAAGAACTGTGTACCATGTCAATCCACTTCATCATGCTCCACCTAAAACCTCAGTACATCCTTGGAAAGTGACTAGGTCACCTTGGTTCCGTTTACATATAGATTTTGCTGTCCCTTTTTTACGGACAATTTTTTTTTTAGTTTTTGACTCCTTTTCAAAATGGTTAGAAGTTGTTCCAGTTACATCTGCTACCTCAGTCACAATCATAAAGATTCTAAGGAGGCTGTTTGCTACACATGGGTTGCCGGATACAATTGTGTCTGATAATGGAACACAATTTACCTCATCAGAATTAAAAAGTTTCATGGCAAGTAATCCTTTTCGGCATGTTACAATTGCACCATTTCACCCATCATCAAATGGTCAAGCTGAGCGTATGGTTCAGACCACCAAAGACTCATTAAAGAGAATTATTGAAGGAGATTGGAATTGTAGACTTGCAAAGTTCCTTCTGCAGCAACATGTGACACCATGCTCAAGCACTGGTATTACTCCAGCAGAGCGCCTTATGAACCGGCGTCTTAAAACTTGTCTGGATCGTTTACATCCTGATTTGACATCTGAGTTACAAGAGAAGGAAGAATTAAAATTCAATAAGAACTATAATGCTCTTACTGTTAGAGTATTTGCACCAACAGTGCTGTCTATGTCAAAAACTATGTTCCTGGGCCTAAATGGATATCTGCAAAAGTACTTGTGGCCACAGAACCTTTGTCATACAAAGTACAAATTCCTGATGGTAGAATATTACGAAGGCATGTCAATCAGATCCAGGAACAGAGTGATGAGATTGTGCCTGCTGTTGGTCCCAGTCATACTGGGTGTTTTGTGATGCCAGATGATGGTGAACCACTGGATGATACAGGTGTCAGTTCTCCAGGAGTTGTTGTTGCAGAACCAGTTCCTTGTGGTCAATCTGACATAGCACAAGAAAAAGGGATTGGCACAACTGAAGATCCAGCTGAAGCAGCTCCAAATGTAGCCCTTGGGTGCCCAAGAAGAAATATTCACCCTCCCAGTTATCTAAAAGACTTTGAGGTCTAGGGGGAAAGCTTGGTGCTACTTCCAAGTGCTGTTTCTAAGTGTCTAGTTGGAGATATTCTGGAGAGTTTTACAGAAGCTTCAACTGTCTAAGAGTTGTGCTAAGAGCTTTCTTTTCTACTGTTACAGGTAAGATTCATCTGTAGGAAAAGGTTACTGATTGCACAAGGTTTGAATTCCTGTTGGTAAGATTCATCTGTAGGAAAAGGTTACTGATTGCCCAAGGTTTGAATTCCTGTTGGTAATTATAAGGCATTTGATTTGATTAAGCTAGTTACTTGCTGTTGATTGCTGGTTAATTAGCTATTGTTTGCAAATAAGCAGAGGCCTACCCAGGTGTTAAACATTCCTAGTGGGCGGTGATTTAAGGAGTTATATAAGGCTTGGTCTCATTAGCTTGTCTAATATAGCTTGGTGCTACTTCCAAGTGCTGTTTCTAAGTGTCTAGTTGGAGATATTCTGGAGAGTTTTACAGAAGCTTCAACTGTCTAAGAGTTGTGCTAAGAGCTTTCTTTTCTACTGTTACAGGTAAGATTCATCTGTAGGAAAAGGTTACTGATTGCCCAAGGTTTGAATTCCTTTGAATTCCTGTTGGTAATTATAAGGCATTTGATTTGATTAAGCTAGTTACTTGCTGTTGATTGCTGGTTAATTAGCTATTGTTTGCAAATAAGCAGAGGCCTACCCAGGTGTTAAACATTCCTAGTGGGCGGTGATTTAAGGAGTTATATAAGGCTTGGTCTCATTAGCTTGTCTAATATAGCTTGGTGCTACTTCCAAGTGCTGTTTCTAAGTGTCTAGTTGGAGATATTCTGGAGAGTTTTACAGAAGCTTCAACTGTCTAAGAGTTGTGCTAAGAGCTTTCTTTTCTACTGTTACAGGTAAGATTCATCTGTAGGAAAAGGTTACTGATTGCCCAAGGTTTGAATTCCTGTTGGTAATTATAAGGCATTTGATTTGATTAAGCTAGTTACTTGCTGTTGATTGCTGGTTAATTAGCTATTGTTTGCAAATAAGCAGAGGCCTACCCAGGTGTTAAACATTCCTAGTGGGCGGTGATTTAAGGAGTTATATAAGGCTTGGTCTCATTAGCTTGTCTAATATAGCTTGGTGCTACTTCCAAGTGCTGTTTCTAAGTGTCTAGTTGGAGATATTCTGGAGAGTGCTGTTTCTAAGTGTCTAGTTGGAGATATTCTGGAGAGTGCTGTTTCTAAGTGTCTAGTTGGAGATATTCTGGAGATAACCTGGAGGTAATCTGAGGTATTCAGGAGGATAAAGAAAAAAGTTAAGATTTGTTAAGATTTAAATTATTCTCATACTTGGAATGGCAGGCTTAGTTCAGTGTAACAATTGCTATACATTTGTTTCACGTTCCACTTTTTGGAGGTTTGGTTGTTGTCTAATCTGTAGACAGTTCTCTATCTTGCGGCAGGAGATTGTATTTTTGAAGTCTGAGATTTGTAAATTATCTGGTGTAGAAACTCAGACTGGAACTGCTGCAAAGCCACTGCCGCAGAGACATGCTAGGAAAGGCAGATGGATTACTGTAGGATCTGGTAGACTTAGAGTTGTGGATAAAAGGCATTTTGCACAGTCTGTTGCTCTTCATAATTCATTTTCTGCACTTTCAGAGTGTAATGGTGTTGTGGAGAGAGGCACTGAGGCTAGTGGTGTTGTGGAGAGAGGCACTGAGGCTAGTGGTGTTGTGGAGAGAGGCACTGAGGCTAGTGGTGTTGTGGAGAGAGGCACTGAGGCTAGTGGTGTTGTGGAGAGAGGCACTGAGGCTAGTGGTGTTGTGGAGAGAGGCACTGAGGCTAGTGGTGTTGTGGAGAGAGGCACTAAGACTAGTGGTGTTGTAGAGAGAGTCACTGAGGATAGTGGTGTTGTGGAGAGAGGCACTGAGGCTAGTGGTGTTGTGGAGACCAGCTTGGAGACTATGGTGAGGCCTAATAGAAAGCAGTTGTTGTTGGGTGATTCCATTATAAGAGGTGTGGAGATGGACAATGGTGGTCTTGTGAGGTGTCTTCCCGGAGCTACTGCTCACAGAGACAGGAGACGTATCTGTAATATTGTTAAGCAAGCAAAGCAGGAAGGGGAATTGGATGTACTTGTCCATCTAGGGACAAATGACTTGGCTTGCAATGAGGTTTCAGAGGTTAAGGAAGTTTTTAGTGTTTTTGCCAATGATATACGGCAGGTTGCTTCCACACTGTCATTCTCTGAAGTTCTGCCTGTGCATAACACTCAGAACGACAGGCGGATGCGTATTAGGGACTTTAATTTGTGGCTTGGTGAATGGTGTCGGGAGCAAGGATTTGGCTTTATTTCTCATGGTAGCTCTGTTTGGAATGGAGATAAGCTGTACAAAAAAGATGGTTTGCATCTTTCTCAAAAGGGAACAAATGTTCTCAGTGAGCAGTTCAGAGGTTTTGCTAGGATGTATTTAAACTAGGAGGGGGGGGGGGCAAAAGGGTGATAAAACATCAATCCAATTGTCCCCCAAAACAAGGACAGAAGGTGCCTGTAGCAAGTGTGTTAAAATGATAAGCTTAGAGTCATGTCTACAAATGCTCGCAGTTTAGGGAATAAGATCCATGAACTTGTGGCAATAATGGCAACTGATAGTGTAGATTTAGTCGCTGTTACTGAGACATGGTACAATGAGAAAAATGACTGGGACATAGCAATACCAGGGTACTCTTTATATAGGAAAGATAGGGAAGGCAAGAAAGGGGGAGGGGTGGCCTTGTATGTGAAGGATAGCATAAAATCTAGCCTAATAAAAGTTAGTGAGGCAAACATAGAGTCCGTTTGGGTTACGTTAGAATTTGGTAATCACACAGTAACTCATGTAGGTGTGATTTATAGGCCCCCAGGACAAATTGAAGAGTTAGATAATCTACTAGTTGAGGAAATAGCTAAAATGACAATGAAGGGGGAAGTTATCATCATGGGTGACTTTAATCTTCCTGATGTAAATTGGAAAACAAAATTAGCTACTTGTGCCAGGAGCACACATATTCTAAACTCCTACTGGGATTGTCTCTAAAACAAGTTGTTGAGGAGCCAACTCGTAAAGAGGCCATACTAGATTTAGTGTTAACAAATGGAGATTTGGTATCAGATATTACTGTAGGTGAAAGTTTAGGATCCAGTGATCATCAGTCAGTGTGGTTTAATATAAGAACAGTGACTGAGTCACACCACACAAAAACAAAAGTTTAGACTTTAGAAAAACAGACTTTTCTAAAATTAGAATATGTGTAGAGGAGTCATTATCAGACTGGAGCAATTTAAATGGAGTCCAAGAGAAATGGGATTATTTAAAAGTTGCACTATTGAAGGCAACAGAAAATTGCATTAGGCTTGTCAGTAAAAGCAAAAAATTCAAGAAACCACTGTGGTACTCCGCAGATGTGGCCAAAATAGTTAAAAACAAAAAGTTAGCATTTAGGAATTATAAAAAAACCAGAGTGAGGGAGACAAAATGATCTATAAGATTAGGCAGAAAGAGGCTAAGCAAGTTATAAGAGCTTCCAAATCACACACAGAAGAGAAAATAGCACAGTCAGTAAAAAAGGGGGATAAAACATTTTTTAGATACATAAATGAGAAAAGAAAAGTAAAACAAGGATTAGTTAGATTAAAAACAAAAGAAGGAAGGTATGTAGAAGAGGATAAAGGTCAGGCTGACTGCCTCAATGAATATTTTTGTTCTGTATTTACAGAAGAAAATGAAGGAAAGGGACCTCAGTTGAGAAAAAGGATAAATGAGTCATTTATTACACGTGAGTTTACAGAGGAAGAGGTTCTATTTCAACTGTCAAAAGTAAAGACAAATAAGTCAATGGGACCTGATGGAATACACCCAAAGCTATTAAAAGAGCTTAGTGGTGTACTAGCAAAACCATTAACAGATTTATTTAACCAATCATTGTTAAAAGGAGTAGTCCCAGAAGATTGGAAGTTAGCGAATGTTGTGCCCATTTACAAGAAAGGTAATAGGGAGGAGTCGGGCAACTATAGGCCAGTAAGCCTTACTTCAGTAGTGGGGAAAGTGATGGAAACCATGTTAAAGGATAGGATTGATGAACATCTAAAAACACATGGATTTCAAGATCAGAGACAACATGGGTTTACTTCAGGGAGATCATGCCAAACTAATCTTATTGATTTTTTTGATTGGGTAACTAAAATTATAGATCAGGGTGGTGCAGTAGACATTGCTTACCTAGATTTCAGTAAGGCTTTTGACACTGTTGCACATAGAAGGCTTATCAATAAACTGCAATCTTTAAGTTTGGATTCCAATATTGTTGAATGGGTAAGGCAGTGGCTGAGTGACAGGCAACAGAGGGTTGTAGTTAATGGAATATATTCGAAGCTTGGACTTGTCACCAGTGGGGTACCTCAGGGATCTGTACTTGGACCCATTCTCTTTAATATTTTTATTAGTGATATTGCAGAAGGTCTTGATGGTAAGGTATGTCTTTTTGCTGATGATACTAAGATATGTAACAGGGTTGATGTTCCAGGAGGGATAAGCCAAATGACAAATGATTTAGGTAAACTAGAAAAATGGTCAGAATTGTGGCAACTGACATTTAATGTGGATAAGTGCAAGATAATGCATCTTGGACGTAAAAACCCAAGGGCAGAGTACAGAATATTTGATAGAGTCCTAACCTCAACATATGAGGAAAGGGATTTAGGGGTGATTATTTCTGATGACTTAAAGGTAGGCAGACAATGTAATAGAGCAGCAGGAAATGCTAGCAGAATGCTTGGTTGTATAGGGAGAGGCATTAGCAGTAGAAAGAGGGAAGTGCTCATGCCATTGTACAGAACACTGGTGAGACCTCACTTGGAGTATTGTACACAGTACTGGAGACCGTATCTTCAGAAGGATATTGATACCTTAGAGAGGGTTCAGAGAAGGGCTACTAAACTGGTTCATGGATTGCGGGATAAAACTTACCAGGAAAGGTTAAAGGATCTTAACATGTATAGCTTGGAGGAAAGACGAGACAGGGGGGATATGATAGAAACATTTAAATATATAAAGGGAATCAACACAGTAAAGGAGGAGACTATATTTAAAAGAAGAAAAACTACCACAACAAGAGGACATAGTCTTAAATTAGAGGGACAAAGGTTTAAAAATAATATCAGGAAGTATTACTTTACTGAGAGGGTAGTGGATGCATGGAATAGCCTTCCAGCTGAAGTGGTAGAGGTTAACACAGTAAAGGAGTTTAAGCATGCATGGGATAGGCATAAGGCTATCCTAACTATAAGATAAGGCTAGGGACTAATGAAAGTATTTAGAAAATTGGGCAGACTAGATGGGCCGAATGGTTCTTATCTGCCGTCACATTCTATGTTTCTATGTTTCTATGTTTCTATGTTTCTATGTTTCTAATGTTATGTATTGGGGTATTATGCAGTCCACCTTCCAGCAGATGGCAGCATAGTGAAGTTATGCACTTGTTCTTCTGTTTGTGTCTCTTGTATGATATCTTAGTGTCTCGTGTGTGTGTGTGTGCGTGTGTGCGTGCGTGCGTACGTGCGTACGTACGTGTGTTCTGAAGTAAAGAGAAGTCATATTTCACTACTTGTCTGTGAGCCATTTTATAAATATATAACTTGCAGCTAGTCTATAATCAAAGGTCTATAACCTAAAACAATTTTTTTCAGCTTTGTATTTCTCTAATTTCTCCCTCTGCTTCTCTTTGGTCCCCTGTCTTCATTTCCCATCAGCTTTCTTTCTTTATCTATGTGTAGCAGGTTGGCCTATTATGTACCAGGCCTCCTTTGAGGATACTAGTACTTTAAAACTGAGAATGTTTCTTTATGACATAGCACTGGTGTACTGACATCAACGGTGACTATTTAAAACCGCCCTGTGCATTCTTATTGAGCTGCATATGGTGGCCATAACTCTCATGTTCTTTGCATTCATAACTTTGCTTTATTTCAGATGTTCAGATATAATCGGCTTCAAATTAGTCAACTTGTTTTTGACCATGGCTGATATATCATTATTTGGATTTATGACTTTGCACTGGCTATTCATTCCTTGCTCTTCTGATATCTAACTTGGTTTTTGCTTACCTGACCACACTCTTGGATTACTCTAAGGCTAAGCTGCACACTTTAATGCTTCACTGGCTTCAGACCTTGCTGAATCCTCTTTTTATTTGTCCTTAAGATTTTCCACCTTTTTGGCTGCAAGGGCTCTATGCTTCTCTGGTAACTGGCCTGACTTTCTCTCACTGTATCTTTGCTTGGACCCTCCCAGTTAACCCTGTCTATATCTGGCTACTGAACTCATCTGCACAGCTAAGGAACTGTTTGTTACTATTCCTAATAGTCATGCAAATCAACCCTAAATTGTGGATACATTTTATTTTCATTTATGTTGCAACAGTTGCTTATTTTGTGCTATATTAAAGTATATAATATAACATAAAAACTTTACAAAAATAATTTCCCTATAGCAAGGTATCTGAATGCTTTACCTCCAATAAAGTGTCTGCATTAAATCTCATATTTTCCTTAATAATTTGTGGGGAAACCGTGAGGAATATTACAATTTGTTCCATATAGTTTCTTTGTACTTTTATATTCCATTTGTTCTCCTTTTGCAACCTCATTTTGTCTTATTTCATCTCTCTTCTCTTTATAATTCTGCTCTTTGCCCCCCATCTACCTTTTTTCCAGGTAATTTCCTTTTTTTATTCAGACTCTTGTAATGTGCATTTTATTTACAGGATTTATCCTTGCTCTTTTTATTCAATGTCTCCATTTTCCCATTTCCAAGCTCTTTTATTAATGTCTACACTTACACTTTCCTGTATGTCAGCTTTATAATATGTCATTCTATTTCAGACCTCTTATTTTTTCAGATGTTAACTCTAGCCTCCATTATTCTCTTCTATCTTTCTCTCATTTGTCTCATGATGTGTTGCTTGTATTTATTCATTTTATTCTACTATGACATCTTCATGTGAAGATGCAATCAACTATTTTAGCACTTGTATACTACAGAAGGACACATGAGAACTAGAAGAAGTGTGAAGTGTGAAAAGGTGTGTATAGGCAAATGTGACATTTGCCATGGCTTACAGCCAGATGTTGTTGAAGAAAGCAGTCATGGTGTCACAGCTTACCTCCGCTCCCTCACTGCTCCTGCAGGGATTTCCCCGGGTTACGGACGAAAGACCCCGCACATAAACTACAGCAAGTTGCCGTCCGTGACCCCTGAACTCTGATCACGTCACCTCTCCCAGGTGACAACAGATGCCTGGGAGGCATGCACAATAATTATATGATGCATCGTGACTGGAACATATTTATACATTACATGCTCATATAGCAATACCAGGTGAATGACAGCCCCATACGCCAATAGGGTGTTAGGGAGGCTTGTCAAGTAGGTGTGCCTTTGGTTTGGCACCATATTTAAACTCAGAACAGCTGAGCATTCATTGCTCAGTTATTCTGTGTTACTTACCTGTTATTACCTGTATTCCTGTTCTCCTGGTTTCTTGTTTTATATGACCTTGGACTGTCTCACCATTGCGGAACTTTTTTTTTTATTTTTATTATGAATAATTTATTAGTTTTTCACATTTCAATACCAAAAAACACAATTTACAAACATAAATACACAAGCACAAGATGATTATCTAATATCATCCATGCAAGTGTCACAATAACAACATAAAATCAAAGAGACACAATTTTACCTTTATATCACACAGCGTATTTGTGGGTTATACTATTACCATTATCCAGGAGTTGTTTCCCTTGTATCAAAAACTTCTTTACTTATCATAAATATCGGTTAATCATTTTTAGTCCAATGAAGGTCTTTCAAGGATCTTAATCCATTTATCCCAGATTTTATATTTCTGCGTACTGATGCAAAAGTTAGAGGCTATTCTTCTTTCCATTTTACATTGATTACTGATAGCTTCTTTACATTGTTGCCATGTATCTATTGTCGTCTTTTTCCAATTCCTGGCAATAGACATTTTGATAGCCATCAATGCTTGGATCAAGAAATATTTCCCATCTTTCGCTAGTTGTGGTAATTTTAGATGTAGCAATACTGTCTCTGGTGCCCAATTATGTGTAATGCCTAATATGCTATTAATTTCTGCTAGAAAATAATCCCAGGCAGTATACAGTTCCACCATATATGCATTTCATCGGCATCTTCTGCGCCACACCTCCAACATCCCTGACTATCAGAGTTTGAAACCTTTTGTATCTTTGCCGGTGTCATATACCACCTAGTTACTAATTTATAATTAGCCTCCATAATATTTAGACAATGGACTGTGGAGTAAACCGACTGAAGGGCTGCATTCCAGTCTTTTAGATAAATTTTGATTTGTAGATCTTTTTCCCACTTAATCTTAGCGGGACGGTGGATCTGTACTTTAATTATATTTATAATCTCCACGCATTTTGTTAATATCTTTGTATTTTTAATCCGAGTTTATTAATTCATTTAATTTAGAAATTGGAGATTGCTCATTCAGATAGGGTATAACGCTGTGTAAGAAACTTTTTATTCTAATAAAATTAAAATTCTGAGAAGTCGGAATGTCAAAGACAGTCCGTAGATCATTGAAGCACAAAATCTTCTTATCAATAAATAGATCTAAAATTTTATCAATGTCTTGTCTAATCCACTGACTCACATCTAAATTTTCTATCCACTTCTCCAAGTATCTAGGCGGCAATGCAAGCAAAATTTTATCCTTGAGATCTATTTGTTTTTTAAAGTGGGTCCAGAATTTAGCCTGAAGTTTTATAATTATATTATCTGTTTGGCATGGCTTATTTTTATTACGAGTAGAAAATCTAATGGGCCACAACAATTTGACCATATTGTGTGGTTCCAATATATCTTCTCCTTCTAATTCATACCAATCTTTTGCTGCCTGGATATTTGACCATTGGATTGCTTCCTGGCCTTGCTTCTGCCTTGCCCCTATTGGATTTGTTTGCCTCTGACTTTTGTTTATTATTTTTCCTCTGCTAGTACAAGTACTGCATTTTTAGTTTTATACGATTACACTTGACACACGGCTATGTCCATACAGAGTATATACCTCCAGAAACGCACTCATCCTCAATAACTTCTTTTAATACCAATGAAGTAGAGAAAGATAGCAAAAGTGATAACTAGCATGAAATGTATAGGCTAAATATTCTACCACTGATCAGAGGAAAATAGCAGCTGGGATGGTAAGATTTATCATGCTTTAGAACATTTGCTGTTATTCTAGTACTGACAATATTAAAGAAACACAATGAGCACCATAACCACTAAATTTAACATTAGCTTTTGGTGCAAAGACACTTTTAGTTTGACAAATAAAAACATTTCCTTTTCCAACAAATCCCTACAAGACTCAACATGATTCTGATATCATTATATATATATATATATATATATATATATATAATTATATTAATCATGTTGATTTTATATATATATATATATATATATATATATATATATATATATATATATATATATATATATATATACACACACAAAATTTGCCATGGAGACAAGATGTAAAATGAAAGAACTATTAAGATTCACCTTTCTTCTACACAAAAGAACATTTTTGGCAGTCACAGATTTTATAGATATATTTTCTATCAGATGAATAATGACCTCAGTAAAATTCCTTAATCTTTTCTCAAGACCATATTCGTGTATACCCCTGTCCCATTCTTCTTAAAGATTCCTAATGCATGAAGTGCATAATATATTACTTTTCTGCAGGCCTGCTTTGACAAACATAAGTAGAATGATTATTGTAAAAGGAGAGATTAACTCTACTTGTGCTAGAGGGCCTAGTTGGACATAACATCCTCAATCTTACAACCTTTACACGCTAAATATTAAAATCATACGTAAATAACATCAGTGTAATATTCTGGATCTTTTTTAAATATACTTTATAACAACTTGTAGATACCATGTGATACAATTAGGGCTAGTAGACATAAGGTAGCAAAACACTAAACTTAAAAAAATAATTCTACTTTAGCATCAGGCAAACATATGTGTTATTTGTATAACATGTTTATATTTATTTCTGTAAATGATTTAGATGTTTAATTCAATATTTTACACTTTACAATGTGTCATGTGAGTTTGATTTAAGGTCACTGTAATCTCTGAACAATAGTATGATTGCAAAGTTGCAAAAAAAAAAAAAAATACAACATTACATAGTTACATAGTTACATAGCTGAAAAGAGACTTGCGTCCATCAAGTTCAGCCTTCCTCACATTTGTTTTTTGCTGTTGATCCAAAAGAAGGCAAAAAAACTCAGTTTGAAGCACAATTTTGCAACAAGCTAGGAAAAACATTCCTTCTTGACCCCAGAATGGCAGTCAGATTTATCCTTGGATCAAGCAGTTATTACCCTACATTGAAAGATTATATACTTGAATATTCTGTTTTTGCAAGTATGCATCTAGTAGCTGTTTGAACATCTGTATGGACTCTGATAAAACCACTTCTTCAGGCAGAGAATTCCACATCCTGATTGTTCTTACAGTAAAAAAAAAACTTTCCTTTGCCTTAGACGAAATCTTCTTTCTTCCAGTCTATTAATACATTAATACACAGCATCGAAGTATAGTTTAAAATCATACGCTGTATAGTATATCGTGTGAATTAGAACATTAATAGATAACAATTGATAACAAAAACAAAAAATATATACATGATTGCTTTATAAAATTGGTTATTGAATACAGAAATAAGACACTCTAAAAAATATTCCTATTGGGAATTCCCATATCATCAAGTGTCAGATACATTACAAATCTAGAGCCCACGAACAGCATAGCCACTATTCAGAGAAGCTGAATATATTTCTCCGGTATGAGAAAAAAAGAGAAATGAAATGGAAAACCACCAGAATTGAATATAAAGGTGGGAAACCTATTCATTCATGAATCTATACCTCCTAAAATATAAATGTACTAAGTATAACGGGTTCTAAGACCTTTAATAGAAAATGACATACATATTAAAACAGGACTGGCTATAAAAGTTGCCAGAAAAAAACCCCTAGGGGATATCAAGTGGGTGAAATAAATATTCACAGATACTAACTAGAATACATCCCAATTGAAAGTGCTGTGAGATACCTGGTAAAGAGAAAACTGTTGAACAGAGAGACAGAAAAAAGATAATATCTGTATATAGTAGTCTTAACCAGGACTCAATATCAAAGCGAGGGGATGAGAAGGAGGGGGGTGGGGGGTAAAGATAGGGTTAAATAGAAAATGTAGCCTGGTAGGTAATGATATCCCTACATGTGGTGAGACAGCTGCAAATACATACACAATGTGCTATCAGTAGGCAGAAGGCAAAAAAGAGTGGTATAAATGCTAGGCTAAATGTCAGAGATATTACCAAGAACATAAAAGCGTCCCACTCATGTGCCCCAACTTGCCCTGGTGCTGCTAGCTGTCTCCCAAAATACAGGGGAGATCAAATAAACTACCTGCTGCTTCGAGGCAGCCTAGATGCTGACCCTATAGCCCCCACTCCTGTCTGTCTCAGCAAATCCTAAACGGACATAATTGGAATAAACAAAAAGGGGATGGCTAGTTAGAAAAAAAGGAAATAGCAAAAAAAGCACACAAAAAGAACTCAAAATAAATGCATCGGCATTGCAAAATTGCTCGACGCGCGTTTCGGCGTATCTAACCGCCTTTGTCAAGAGCTGAAAAGTGTCTGTATGAATGTCCGTGTTAAAAAGGTAAGTAGGTCCCGCCCCTCAAGTCAGGACTGCCAATCGCCATCGCAGACGTCACCTGTGCCGGGTGCCGTAAATTGGTTACTCCCAGTATTTCGCATTAGCCAATGGGGCACCCGAGGGCATGGACGGGGGCGTGGTCAGGCTCCGACCCACATAAGATGCAAAATAGGTGCCGATAAAGCTGTAAACTTAGAAACGCCCCTTCGGTGTACATCACCTATTGGTCTCCCATCTAACAAATGGGAGAGACAGGGGCGTGTTCAAACACCATTCACATTATAGTCCGATCGAGTGATCGCTGTGAGAAAGTGGTTATATTGTGGTAAATAGATGTTAATACATATACCCTGATGGAAATATCAGGTTATGATAATAGGCAAAAGATGTGGACAAAGACATTGTCCTTGCACTAAAGGGGATACAATGATCCTTCCCAAATTAGTGCTCATTTGTGCATATTAACTATAGTCACAGACCCACAAGATAACAATATATCTCCACCTGTTGAAATTGGTATTCTTAGATAAAATATCTTAGTAGAGAAAACAGATGGAGATATTGTGTAGTTATGTAAGTAATGTGAACAGTGATCTGAAGTTTTTACCAAAATTGTTCCACAATTGAGGCAGGTACCAAATTAAACAAAACGAAAAAGAAGAAAAAGGTGATGAACCCAAAGTAAATAATATGTAACTAAAGTACTTAATGATATCACATCAAAAATTATACGTCACAAAAACATGACCTATGACGTCAAGACAGGAAATTTTTACTTGATATGAATTAATAAATTCATAAATTAATAAGATGTAGGGAAATGACTGCAGGTATACACTCCTGAGTAAATGCCCACTTAAAGAGAAAAATAGGATCTTCAACCACATATATGTATATACACTTCTATGTACTTCAGATGAGCAGACACTCTCTTTCAAATGAAAGGAGAAAATGAAAAACCCTCATTAAGTCCTTTTGGGTGAAGGGTGTTAAGTTTATAGATCCATCTGCATTCCTTTTGACGTAGGATTTTATCGAAGTCTCCTCGTCTGGACTCACGTTTGACCAGCTCGAGACCACAAAAGCGTATATTTCTAGACAACCCATCATGATGTTCTTTAAGGTGTCTAGAAATGGGGGTCTCTACACGGTTTTTGGTACATCTCACGTGTTCTTTTATACGCTCCTTGAAGGGCCTAAATGTCTTCCCCACGTAAAGCATTTTACAACTGCATGTGAGGAGGTAAACTACTCCCACTGAATTGCAGTTAAAAAAATGGGAGATTTGAAAGGAAAGTTTTCCCTCACTGTCAACTACTCTCTTAGAGTCCCTTAGGATGTATTTACACGCTACGCATTTCCCACATTGAAACGTGCCCACTGGGATTTGACGTCCCAGCCATGAAGGCTGTAAACTCTGTTTACATGAGTAGTGGCTGGGGGACAACAGGTCACGGAGGTTTTTACCCCTCCTGGCTGTGATGGTAACCCGTGGGCCAAGTACTTCTTTCAAGTGTGGGTCTCTAAGGAGGATAGGCCAGAATTTTTGAAACGATTGCTTTATTTCATTCCAACCGGTATCAAATGTTCCGATCATCCTAATGGTTTTGTTGGTACTAAGACTAGCATCAGATGTATCAGACAGAAGTTCTTCCCTGTCCGTCAGCAATGCTCTTCTATAGGCTCTTTTTAGACATTTGTTTGGATAGCCTTTCTCTTTAAATTGTTGACGCAGGGATTTGGCCTTGGTTTGAAAGTCTTCCAGGTCGGAACAATTCCGTCGAAGCCTGAGGTATTGACCAGTTGGAATGCCTTGTTTAAGAGGCCTAGGGTGGTGGCTATCCCACTTAAGAAGAGAATTGGATGCGGATGGTTTCCTAAAGAGAGTAGTTTTAATGGAGCCATCTCCACATATCGAGATAGTGAGGTCCAAAAAATTCAGAGAATGTCCCCCAAATTCAGAAGTGAAGCGTAGGTTGTCCTCATTAATATTGAGGAGGGCAACAAATTGATTGAATTCATCAGCATCTCCCTGCCAAATTATCAAGACATCATCGATGTACCTATACCATGATGTAATCTTAGACATGAAAGGTAATAATGTGTCGATGGTCCTGATATGTTCTTCCCACCAGCCAAGGTGGAGGTTGGCATATGATGGAGCACAAGCTGTGCCCATCGCCGTGCCTCTCACTTGGTGGTGGAACTTCTTATTAAATAAGAAGAAATTGTGTGTTAAGATGAACTCAAGAAGATTGACAGTGAATTCAGTATGTGCCTGATGTTCAACACCTCTTTTATTCAGGAAATACCTAATATGTTCAAGCCCCCTTTGATGTGGAATAGAGGAATATAACGCTTCAACGTCGAGACTACATAAATTGGATGTAGATGGGATATGTAAATTCGTAAGGAGGTGCAAAGCCTGCTTTGTGTCTCTAATATAAGATGGCAAACGTTCTACAGAGGGTCTAAGGATACGATCAATGTATAGACTCCCATTTTGTGTCAAATTGTCAATCCCCGAGACTATCGGGCGGCCTGGTGGATTCTGAATATTTTTATGGACTTTAGGGAGGCAGTAGAAGGTTGCTATTCTCGGACAGGGGTTAAGGATAAAACGATATTCCTCCTCAGACAGGAGCCTTCCCCTGCGTCCCTCGTCTAAGATCTCTTTATAATTCTTGAGGAAGGCATTTGTGGGATCTGATTGAAGGACCGTATAGGTGTCTTTATTACTAAGAACATCCTGTACCATTTTTTCGTAATTGAGTCTATCCATCAGAACCACATTGCCCCCCTTGTCCGCCTGTTTAATGACAATGGTGTCGTTATCCTTAAGGGATTTAAGGGCACGTTGTTCTCGATAAGACAGATTTTCGTTAGGGAAGGCAGAGAGATTTTTTGCTTCTATGTGGTCAATCTCATTTTTTACTGCTTCGAGGAACAAATCAATGTTCCTATAAGCCGAAAAATTAGGGGTGAACCGACTTTTGGGCTTTAGATCTGTATGTCTAGACGAATTTTGCATATTTTCGTCCAGAAGAGCTACCAAATTGTTAAGGCAATCAACGTCCCCAGGAGAGAGACCTAGTGATCTTGCTCTTTTCTCTTTATTTAGTTCATGAAATTTATGTAGGGCTAATTTTCTCACAAACAGATGTAAGTCTTTAACCCAAACAAATTTATCAAACGGGGGAGTTGGAACAAATGATAGACCTTTTTCTAAGACAGTACGGTGGAAACTCTCAAGCTGAAATGATGAGAGATTAATAACTTGTAATCTCGGGGTATTGGGAGAAGTCACAGTGGATTTAACCACTAGTGACGTCTCCTTCTCCCCCGTCGTCCATCTCTCCCCCCTTGGTTTCTTGATTGGTAACGGGTCTGATAGTTTGAGTATTCCTCCTGGTGTCCCATTTCTAAAAAATCAACCCCTTTCTTTAAGATACTGCGTGGATGACTGACACTGCTGGGGGTTGTAGTTGAAGTTTGTAAACCCGAGGATACTGAACTAGAGTCAGTGTCTGATGAATCGTATTCAGAGGTCAGGTTATTTTCAGAATTCTGTCTATAGCGTCGATTTGGGAATTTATAAATATTGCCAGTTTGATAGTCCCTAGAATCCCTAATGAACTTCTGATGTTTCCTAAACTTAATGGATTCTTGGTATTTGTCTAGATTGAGTTTTAATTTATTTTCCAAATTCGGAAAGGTAGCTTCACCTTTAAACTGATTCAGTTTCTCAATCTCCTCCCCTAATTTAAGATTAGTGTTCTCTAATTTTATTTTTTCGAAGGAGCAAATGATTTCCATAAATTTCTGAGAGCATATACCTGCCGCCGTTTCCCATTCTTTCATGAATTCAGGATTATCAGTATATGCTGTCGGTATGTTCCGTACTCTCAAACCCCTAGGGATCATGTCTTTTTTAATATAATTTTCTAGTGATGAGATCTCCCAGCAAGTTCGAATTTGCTGTTTATATAATTTAGTCATAGAATTGAATGACTGATTAATATCTAAAGGGGATTGTTCATTGACTAGAGTTTCATTAGAGAAAACATTTTCTGCATCTCTACACCAATTATTAAAATCCTGTCTATTAGAAAGGAAGCCGGTCATGGTTATGAAGCCGGTCATGGTTATAACTTGCAGGGGTTAAGCCCCCTATACCTTCTGTAACCTCTACAGAGTTCTGGGGAGTTGACTAAATCTCAACACCCTACAAACTCTGTCCCCCCCCTTTTTTTATATTTCTCCGGTAGTTGATGTAGGTTCTAAAGCTAAAGCAGGTATATCTTCATGTTTACGCATTCTGCCGTTTCCATCAGACAAGAAGGGCAGCAACACAGTATTAGTGTCAAATATCAGGTAAACTAGCCCTGTAGCAACTGAGCTGAAAAAAATTTACAAAAGTTATTGTGTATTACAAAGGGTATGGTGCCATATATACTATCGTAAGTATGCAGCAATATAAGTCCATTTAACCGGTTTGGTTAGCTCATATTCTTCAGTATAAACAATTGGAGTTCAGCAAAATGTCTACCCATGAATACAAATAGCATGTCTGTTTAGCTTCAGAACTAGACTAAAATCTTATGAATTAAGAGTTTTCTGAACTTCTAAAATCAGAAGAAAGTAAATGTTTTAATAATGTTTTGTAAAAGGGTTATACATATAAAACAATAAAAAAAAAAAAAAAACTCTTCCTGATTTACTTCAGGATTAGCATGGAAAATTAATAGGGAACTTCATTACATGTCAATCACCCTCAAATATACAGTGTAACACAACAGCAACAGATGGTTCCAAAATATGATTTATTAATCATTGATATCTGACAAAAAAAGTGACACTAACAAAATACATTTGGAATTATTCACTGAATCCAACGTTTGAGTAAACTGACAGTTGGGTTTAAATATTAAGTGGAAAAGCAAAGCTGAAAAAGTTCAAAATTTAGGAAAGTCGAAATTTTTCTCAGCCTCACTATATGAGCCCAACATGTGCAATGTGATTCTCAACTGAAAGAATTCTTTATTCAAAGAAAATAAATGTGGTGATTCGGCAAGCGTATAGCAAAATGTATAAGATGTTACCATTGTTCAGTTAAGTTTGTCATCTATTAGTGTCTCACTGTTTAAAGAAATACTCTAAGCACCAGTATCACTTCACAACTTAATGTAATGGGTCTTACGCAAAGATACTGTCCATGCCGTCTCAGCAATGCAAACACTGCCTAAGGCATTATTTACATTGCTTCCTATGGATTCATCTACTTGCTATCACTTATTATTGATGATTCAGCTGTGGTGGCTGCACTGAGATCCTCATGGTGATTGATAAGAGGTGAATTAAACTTATTTTTAAAAACCTTTCATGGAACCAGTAAACTAAAATTGGTAGAATTAAATACTTGTGTTTCAAATGATGGAGTGTTCATTTAAGAAAATAAATCCCTTACTGTTTAGTGAATAGAACACATTAAAGCAAATAATTAATAAATGAATGTTCTCAAACATTCATTGCATTTTGCTTTTTAACAATTACTGGATTACTTGGGGAAATAGTCTGCAGGTTCAGATCTTAACATTCATGAATGTTTTAATATTACCGTCCACAATAAACACTCTTGACAATAAAGTCTGCCAATGGAGTTAAATGTAGAACAGGCATTTGTTTAACTAATTTCACTGGTGATTTAGTGATAAATTATAAATACATGTTAGGAGGAGAAAAACGTACTCAACAACAAAAAGTAAACAATAGTTCTACCAAACCCATTGAATTGAAATGGTAACTGTGCTGTTGGTAGGAACATGTCGGTGCCATTTGCCAAGTTTTCAGGTGAGGAATCCACTATCTGAGGAGGTTACAACGGGAGGAATTGAACAGGCTGCAGACAAGAGATCTGCAGATTTTGCAAGCTGTTTTTAGATATAACTCCAATGGCAAAATGCATAATTTAATGAATGCAAGTTTTTGTTTGGGGTATACCTGCTAAACAGTGAGTATTATTTATTTTGCATTTGGGCACTGAAGCTTAATTACAAGCTCCTGAATTATGAACATATATAGCCAGTGGTGCTATTATTTCTCTTGTGTTTTGCTAAATCACAAACGGGAATCTGGAATGCAAAATTAATCCAAAGGGAATTTCAAATTTTAAGTCAAAATAGCTGACTTTAATTAATAAATTAATTCAATCATTCATTAAAAAAATATCACTTTTATGGGCCATGAAGTGATAACCTAATTTTATATCCTTCTGCCTTGCTAAGAACACATTCAAAATAGTACAGGCTCCATGATATTATATTCTCAGTGTATGTATTTATAGAGATCATAACTTTCTAAATAATTACCAAAATATATAATATATATATATATATATATATATATATATATATATATATATATATATATATATATATATATATATATATATATATATATATATATATGTATATATATGTATATATATATATATATATATATATACATATATATTCTCTGCTATACTAAAAAAGGAAATTGATTTATTTAAAACTCCTAAAAACACAAAACATATGAAATACATATACTTTTGCTAATATACCTTCTCCTCCTTGCAAATGCATGCAGTTAAACATGATGTGATAATAATCTCAAGTGATTTATTTGATAGTCCATATGACAATCTGAAGACAACACGTAAAGGAAAAAAGAACTTTATTATGGGGTACAGGTTGATGCTCAGAATGCGGTATGAATTAGTTACAGATACCATAATCAAGAATGCAATGAAGTGGCAAGTAGTCACTTAAGAAAATGTAAGGCGAATCAGGTCAATCAATGTTGCTTAGAGAATTACCCCAATCTATTCCTCAGTCAAATAGGAGTTTAGACAACATAGTATCTCAGGTAGAGCTTAGGTAAAAATGTTATCATAGTCATGGTTATTTGAAGCTCTTCTAGGATTCTAGTAGCAAAATAAGAGTCAGGAGCGTGTGTGTAGTGGATCATGTGTGTAGAAGTAAATCTCTAATGATCTGTGCATGATGGGGACCTTTATTAAATAAATAATGGGGGGGACCTAATGTCCCCCCTAGGTCCCCACCCATGAGCGGCGGTTGGGGGTAAAAAGTGGAGGGACCTATTGTCTCCCCCCGCCCCCGCCACCCCCCCGAGCAGCAGGTGGGGGCCCTAATTATTAATAGGGGGGGACCTATTGTCTTCCCCCCCAGCTCCCACCCATGAGGGGTGGATAGGGGGCCCAAATTATCAATGGGAGGACTTATGGCCTCCCCCCCTTCCACCCACACCCATGAGTGGTGGGTGGGGGCCCCAAGTATCAATAGGGGGGACCTTTTGTCTCCCCCCACCCCCTACTCATGAGCGGCAGGTGGGGGCCAAAAAACATGCCAATAAAAGAAAAACCCAACGCCAAAAACAAAAAAAATCCTGATCTCCGCAGGATGGGGAAAGGCTTATAAAGCCTTCCCACACCCTGCAATTTGACTCAGACTGCTCTGACAAGTAAATGAAGAGACTGATAGGTAAGTCTCGACATTAACCTGTCACAGCACTTCCAAAGAACTTTCTCACACTGTGTAAAATGACTCAGAACACTTTGATTGGTTGGAGAGTGCTCTGAGTCATTTACCTGTCAAAGCACTCTGATTGGTTGACTATAAGGCTTCCCCCGCCCTGCAAAGCTCATTCTGTGTTGAGCCTACCCTGGGTAAACATGGATTATTTTTCCAAGGGTTTTTTTTTTTTTTTTGCAGGTTTTT
The DNA here is from genome assembly GCA_933207985.1 of Pelobates cultripes. NCBI lineage: Eukaryota > Metazoa > Chordata > Amphibia > Anura > Pelobatidae > Pelobates > Pelobates cultripes. The sequence goes on along the minus strand of OW240913.1, from coordinate 136,714,992 downwards.
GTTTTTCTACTCCGTTTTTTATTTTTTTTTACAGTTGTGAGGGCAGAATTATTGATTTTTATTTGCCCTTTTTTGGGGTTGAAGAAAGAAAAGAAGAAAGATGACATCTTTACAGGGTTAGTATATTGCCCCCCCCCCCCCTCCTCACTATTATTAAGTAATTTTTATTTGGGGGGAGTGACTAGGGGCTTGGGGGCCCCCTAGTCACTTTATTAGTTGTTGTCCCCACCAGTCACTTATGGGTGGGTTCATTAGGTCCCCTCCTCTATTTATTTATTTAATTAGGGTCCCCTCCTGAAGAATGTACTTAGAATGAGACAGAAATTATTGCAGAATGCATAATCAAAATTTTGTGAACTTTACTTTAGCACGCCTTAACCATCATAATTTTTGTGGGACAAGCTTGGTTTTTGCATCCTGCCCCACAGTCATGCCTAGTTCGCTGGTTTCCACTTAGGTAATGTGAGTATGTGTGTGTGTGTGTGTGTGTGTCTATAAATACCAAAAGGGTGCTAGGGACATTGCAGAGGGACATAAACAACAACAATAAAACCATGCTCGCCCTCACCACATTGTGAGAGTGTGTATGTCAACTAAACACTGAGCAAGCAGTGTCTGATCACTTTAATAATACACTACCAATTGGGTAGCTCTAATAACATACAGTGAGGACCTGGGACATGTTGTCTCCATGCCCCCATTGGATGGGTACATTAAATTAAAGAACATGGGGATGGACAGTTCACAATGCCCCCAGGGCTGGGATATTAATTAAATAAAGTGATGGGCACAGTGTCCCACCATACCTTCACAGAGAGACTCTAATTCAATGATAGTGCACGTTGGGACATTGTGTGACAAGTTGTGTCCAGCCGGTGATATCTCTAATAATAAACAGTGGGTAGGTGTCTATTATAGGTAGCGGGGTCAGACCTAGTGCCCCCCACCAGTGCCAACATAAGGAGAGGCAGCCCCACCCCTCCTATGCAATGTAATTTCAGGCAGAGTGCTTTGATTAGACAAGTGCCAGTTATAAAGGCAATATAACACACAACACAATATAACACAATGCCAGCTGATTCTGCACAGACCATTGCATGAAGAAGATATTTAAAATTCAGCTAACTTCACTAAGTTTAATTATAATTTGCTCTTTTTTTGCTAAATACATTTTGATGTTATTATATTGGATGTTTTCATAATAATTTATATAATTATTTCATATTGCTATTATTGTTATATTGTTTTTTTAAGTCTGTGAGTGAAATATCTGTATCTGGCATTTTCAACTAACCGTTACTGTTTAATTGATACTTTTTAGTGCAGCTTACTTTGATCATTTGTACACAGCTAATTACTGGTAAATTTAGCCAGCATTAGCAGGTGGTGGGTCTCCAATTTTAGTAAGCAGCTGCTGATCTTTATTTGCATATTGTTATTTAAGTTTTTAAGCACCACCAGACCTACATATTTTCATTTCGATGCTATCATTGCTAGTAACGTATTTCCCAAAAGACAGAAAAATAATTTTATAATGTGCTACTGACAGGCAACTTTTCTTTTTGCAGCTGAAATTGTACGAAATACACTTCCCTTATCTCTATGTCTAATGCCATAATCTTCCCAAATACTATCCTATAGTAATATTTGTACTAAGAGGACCCTTTTAGCGCTATAAAGAGTGCTGCATGTTCCTTTCCATTTGGTGTTTCTTCTTAGTAATTTTATTATTTTTGTTTGTGCTTTTCATACTGTGCACTTGTTTGTTAGGAATATGTACAGTTAGTTTGAGCTTACCTCTACAACGCTCTACTCTACAATTTTTTCTGACTTTAGTTCCAAATTTGGCAAACATTATTAACCGTTTCTAAGCTATACTTTCTTCTTCTAACAACTAAAGTCGCAAAGTTATAGGAGTTTTCAATAATTGAATTATTTAAAATAATGCATGTGAAAACAGATCAATAAGCATACAAATTGGATGCCCCATAGTGATGTGAGCTTATAGGATAATGACAGAAAACTTTAATGAAAGCAAAAGAATGCATTCCTTTTTATCTTTTCAGTCTTTCTATATTTGCAGTTATTAGTCAAACAAAATACTATTCCTTCTACTATTTTGTAAGGTTGTTTTCAATTTTTCTATATTTTTGCAAATCTATCTGCTCCCATAATATGTTTCATATCACTTTCTTTGTAGAACAATTTTTTACGTCTCTCCCACTGAATCAGCAAAGGAAGTGAATACTGCTGAGTGCATTACCTATCATGCCAAATTGTTGTTTTTTTTTTGTTTTGTTTTGTTTTTGTGTTGCTATTACCATTTTAAAATGTCATTATTTTAATAATGCCCAATTTTTCATGCTTGCCTGTGACAAATTAAAAAAAGAGGACTGCATGAGTTTTATCTCTCACAATATTAACTTTCAGCTTAAAAAAAAAAAAGCAGACGTGCATAGTTCTGTGAATACTTTATTCACATTACACACACACACACATTGCGTGTTATATATTTACTTATTTATTTATAAAATATTTTACTAGGATGGATACATTGAGATTTCTCTTGTTTTCAAGTATGTGCTGGGCCCACAAAACATTGCATTGTTACAATAGGATACAATATTACAAAAATACAATATACAAACTATAAATATATATACACACATATATAAATTTAATACATAACAGGTAATAAATATATTCAACCATGACAGTGCATTCTGTGATGAGGTAAAGTGCCATAGATCTCTTAAAATAATTTAGATTGAATGAAGATTTGACTGTGTCCCTGTGGTTATTCCATAATTGCGGTGCTCTGTAGGAAAAGGAGCCACTTTATTTTTGTATTGCAGTATGCTAAATATTGTGCTAGTACAGGATAGGAGGTTAGAAACATAGAAACATAGAATGTGATGGCAGATAAGAACCATTCGGCCCATCTAGTCTGCCCAATTTTCTAAATACTTTCATTAGTCCCTAGCCTTATCTTATAGTTAGGATAGCCTTATGCCTATCCCATGCATGTTTAAACTCCTTTACTGTGTTAACCTCTACTACTTTAGCTGGAAGGCTATTCCATGCATCCACTACCTTCTCAGTAAAGTAATTCTTCCTGATATTATTTTTAAATCTTTGTCCCTCTAATTTAAGACTATGTCCTCTTGTTGTGGTAGTTTTTCTTCTTTTAAATATAGTCTCCTCCTTTACTGTGTCGATTCCCTTTATATATTTAAATGTTTCTATCATATCCCCCCTGTCTCGTCTTTCCTCCAAGCTATACATGTTAAGATCCTTTAACCTTTCCTGGTAAGTTTTATCCCGCAATCCATGAACCAGTTTAGTAGCCCTTCTCTGAACCCTCTCTAAGGTATCAATATCCTTCTGAAGATACGGTCTCCAGTACTGTGTACAATACTCCAAGTGAGGTCTCACCAGTGTTCTGTACAATGGCATGAGCACTTCCCTCTTTCTACTGCTAATACCTCTCCCTATACAACCAAGCATTTTGCTAGCATTTCCTGCTGCTCTATTACATTGTCTGCCTACCTTTAAGTCATCAGAAATAATCACCCCTAAATCCCTTTCCTCAATTGTTGAGGTTAGGACTCTATCAAATATTCTGTACTCTGCCCTTGGGTTTTTACGTCCAAGATGCATTATCTTGCACTTGTCCACATTAAATGTCAGTTGCCACAATTCTGACCATTTTTGTAGTTTACCTAAATCATTTGCCATTTGGCTTATCCCTCCTGGAACATCAATCCTGTTACATATCTTAGTATCATCAGCAAAAAGACATACCTTACCATCAAGACCTTCTGCAATATCACTAATAAAAATATTAAAGAGAATGGGTCCAAGTACAGATCCCTTATAGGAGGTGGGAACAGCTAGGGAGAGCATTCTACTCAGGTAGGGTGGGAGCTTCCCAGAAATGCTCTTATGCACAAGGCTGGAAAGATGAAGAGTGCGTCGGGATTCCAGCAAAAGCCATTTTAGCTCTTTTAACATGTCACAATGGTGGGTAAAGTAATTACATTCTAGTACAAATCTTCAGAATGAATTACATAATGTATTAGGTTGGTTTATTAAGGTGGGTTTTTGGTGCGTGTGCATACACTAAATCCCCATAATCAATGACCGGCATTAGCATTTGTTGCACTATCCGCAATATATATATAATATGTATATATGTATATTAGCTTGGTTTGTAGGAGTCTCAATGGATTGCCAGCCCTAACATTGATCATCAGTGGATTTGCCACTACCAAACGGGGCATGTATATGTCATGAAATTACATGTTCAATGCTGTGTAACTACTCCCCTTCATAGGTCAAATGATCCATTCGGATGTACGGTCTGCCTCCTCACAGACATGTGGAAGTGAAGGATGAAAAACCACTCTTCTTCTAAATTTGTGTGTTCAGAATACATCACTCAGCCTTGCACTTCCCATAAGTATTCAGGAACCTGCCTGCTCGAATGGCCCATCCTTATATATAGTTAAATCACGTATTGTCACATAAGGTTTTGAAGTGCACACATCACCTATGTACTTAGGCCTTTAGGCACCCTGTGCGAAAACTCCTTAGAGTGCCCCTCCATGGACACACCCCCTTGTTCTTCCTGTAAAAAGTGCTAATCCTCTATTACATAGATGTTATGTATTAATGTGATTTCTGGGCATATTATGCATATACACTTATATTAATACATGTGTAAATAGTATAGGCATAATAACACATATAATAATAATTGTAACAATAATATTGTATTATTGTACTTGTTATGGTACACACAATTTCTGGTCTTTTTAAAGAGCAGAAACTCTAGATATATATGGGCTAGAAGAATTCCTCCCAGATGTATAGATTTGGGAAAAACAAAAATATGTGAAGGAACACTCTAGCATTATGAGTACAAACATATTTCTAACACCGGCCAATAACAAAGCAGAGCTCACTCGCTAAGCGCAGGCCGGCTGAGGAGCAATCTTTCACCCACCAGGGCATTCTGAGGAAGGGCAGGACCTGGTTATGCAAGCTGTGCCGGTCGCCTGGCGTCCCTGTTGGCATGGCGCCCTTTGTGGCCGTACAGCTCGCACACCCCTATAACCTTGTACTCCTTGTACTTTCTGGAGTTGCAGAGACGATGTGGATCAATCAGAAGTTTTGCAAGCCTATACAAAGCTGGTTTAGGCCCTAATTAATAGTCTTATCATGGTTTCTACCTTGATACACGTATAGTGTTTAAAGTTTTCTCTCTTGAATATTTGATTTTGAGTTTAGCTTGTATATTGACTTTGAGTATTTCTGGAATCCTGACCCGGCTTGTTTATTTGGTATGTCCAAATTGCTATAATTCTAACCTTGGCTCTTTCTTATTTTGTCTCTATGTTCATATAACATTAAGTCCACCCACTCTACGGCTACATCTGACCCTCTATTTGGTATATAAACCTGTGACAGAATACTGAGCAGTGTTTGTCATCATTTTATACCCATATACCTTATACCATATTTTTTATTTTTGTATTGATAAACATATAAATTATTATCTTCTCTCATTATTTCAGTCATCCTATTCCTCATACATTACCGAGGCTTTTACAGTCCACTCAATTCTCTCTCTCCTTTCATTCTTTATTGCCTTCATGCACTACTTTCATACGTCTAACTAAACATAGACATCTTCCTCTGCTCCTGGTTGACACCTTTTTCACCCTCTTTCCTTTGCTCTTAGAATGTGAGCTTATTTAAAGGGATACTGTAGTGCCAGGAATACAAATTCCTGGCACTACCAATCCCTCTGCCTCACCCTCCCTCGCGCCCCCTCCCATCTGATAAATAAAGGTGATCCCAGCACCGATGTCCCTCAGTGCTTAGTCGAAGCTCCACCCCTTCCTCCTACCCACAACGAGCAGGGCCGAATGTGCATGCACGGCAAATGCCAAACGCGCATTAGACCTCATGCAGAGTGTGAGGATGTCCAACGAAAGATAACGGACCAAAAGTCCATTACGATTCAGGAAGCCCTCTAGTGACTGTCTGGTAGACAGCCACTGAGGGTAGACTTAGTGCTGAAATGTAATCATTGCAGATCTCTGGAACTGCAATGTTTTACATTGCAGCACTAGGAGTAAAAGGGACACAGCACCCAGACTACTTCAATCAGCTGAAGTGGTCTGGGTGCCTTCAGTGTCCCTTTAAGGAAGGGCCCTCTTCACACCTTGTACCTGTGAACATTACATTGCATGTAAACACTTGTTTTATATGCCTAGTATATTATTGTAAAGCGCTATTGTATATGCTATATACATGATAATAATTATCATAATAAATAATTACCAGATTTTACTAATTACATGACGTAAAGTCATGATTTTATAAAGGACACGGAGGCAAGTATTAGGCTTATCTCTTTCTTTTATTCCTCAGCAGCAAAGAAAGCTAAGGTGTTTATTTGTAGAAAAAAAACATGCATAAATACCCTCACAGGGTTAACCTTACATCATTATCTCTTAACCAATAGGAACAGTCCACCTCTGATATCCTCTCATGTAACCTCCTCCTCTTCCTCTTTCTTGATGATGCCGAAGCGAACAAATCACCATTAGCATGTAACAAAAATTCGCTATAACCAAAACACAAAAAGGTTGACAACTGGATACTTGACGTTGAAGTTGAATCCGTCCACAAATAACGCGGGATCTTCCGGAACTGATCCTCTCAAAACTGCGGGATTACTTCCCGTCATCAGTGGGTATCTTTTAGCTGTGGTTCAGGCTGGAAAGACAAAGAAAACAAATGGTAAAACGTGTCCTTGCCAACTATTTTCATCTTACTATGGTACTAAAAGATGAGCTGTTTATGTAATCAGTCATATGTTAAACATGCAATCATTACTCGTTTGATAGATTTACTATAGCGTAACACATACCCCATATATCAATGGTAACTCATTTATTAAAGTCTCTATCATGTACCTGGGTTGGGATACAAATGTTTTGTTGTATCTGCCCTGGGTGGGCTAATACTCGCCTCCGTGTCCTTTATAAAATCATGACTTTACGTCATGTAATTAGTAAAATCTGGTAATTTTATTAAAGGACACGGAGGCTCCTATTAGGCTAGTTTAAAGCTGTGCAATAACTATACTTGACACATGTTCTGTAGGTCGAAAGTAGTATTCCTTAAATGTCGATGCCCTAGACCAGTCTGCTGTTTTCATGATGTCTTCCAATTTACAACCTAAATTAAAAGCCTTTGAAGCCATGGCCCCTCTGGTAGAGTGTGCACCATATACAGTTGTATCTATGTGGGCTAAGGCCATTATCCATCTCACCCATCTGGCGAGAGTTACTGTGGATACGGGATGGTGGGGTTGTTTGATAGCTAAAAACAATTCCGGGTGCATTGGTTTTCTGAATTCCAGGGTCCGTGTCTCGTATTCCTTTAAGCAAACCACCGGGCAGAGTTTACGGTTATGCGGGAATGCCGGATATGAAACTGAGGTAATTGATGACTTTGTACGTCTGGAGATGTTGAATGAAACCCCCGTGGGAGTAAAGGATCTTGCATCAACGTCCAACGCTCTGACGTCTGACACTCTCTTACAAGAGATCAAGCACAGGAGCATGACTAGTTTCGCTGACAGTTGTTTCAGTGTGAGTGTCTCATTGTGTGGCCAAGTTTCCAACAGTTGCAAAACTGAGTTGACGTCCCATAGAGACGTGTATCGGGGTTGCGGTGGACGAGCAAACCGAATTCCTCGAAGGAGACGGCATACCAACTGTTGCTGACCCACTGGGGTCCCATCTATTCCCTGGTGTCCCGCTGAGATTGCAGACCTGTAAACGTTGATGGTGCGATAGGCCAAACCTTGATTGTATAGGTTGGTAAGGAAGCGCAACAGGTAATTTATAGGAGCACATATGGGATCCACCTGCTGTTCCATGCACCAACTACTCCATCCGTTCCAGGCATAGAGGTAGGAGCGCCTTGTTCCAGGTGCCCAAGCTCCTGCCAGTAAGTCGATAGTTTCCTGTGGAACCTCTGGGACGCTCCATGGTCCCCTGAAAGCAACCATGCTAAAAGTTTGAAGTGCCCCTGTACCAGCAGGGGGTGTGGTTTGCCCTCTGGATCTGCTAAAAGGTGTGAGACGTCTGGTAAGAGTCTCGGAAGGTCTATAGACATCTCCATGAGTGTGGGGAACCACGGCTGAGCTGTCCAAAACGGGGTTATGAGGACCAATGACGTTTGAGTTCGCCTGAGGTGTACTAGTGTTCGAGCTATGAGGGAGAACGGAGGAAATGCATACAATCTGTTGTGTGGCCAGTGTTGGAGAAAAGCGTCCGCTGCCAGGGCGTCTGGATCCGGCCTCCAGCTGAAGAATGTTGGCAATTGGGAGTTCAAACGAGACGCAAATAGATCGATTTGCATCGGGCCCCAGAGCGTCTGAAGTTGTAAGAACACACTGCGGTCTAGCCGCCAGTCGCTGGTGTCCCTCAGATGTCTGGAGTACCAGTCCGCCACTATGTTGGACATGCCCGGGATGTATTCCGCTTGTACCGAAATATTGCGGGCCAGGCAATGTTGCCAGAAGTCTTTGGCCAAGTCCGCCAGGATCCTTGACTTTGTGCCACCGAGGTGGTTGATGTATCGGACTGCAGATATGTTGTCCATTCGTAGGACAATTGAGCAGTTGGTTGCGGCTCCGAGGAGGCTTCTCAGGGCGAATGACCCCGCCATGAGTTCCAGGCTGTTGATGTGTAACTCTTTCTCTGAGCGTGACTAGATGCCTCCGGTGGAGGTAGGCCCGCAGCGCGCTCCCCAACCGTGTGTGCTCGCGTCGGACTCTATGATGAAGTCCGGGGCAGTTCCGAAGAGAGCCCTGCCATTCCATGCTTCCATATGATGCAGCCACCAGGTGAGTTCCTGTTTGGCCGCGTGGTCGAGTGGGACGGAGTCGGAGTATGAGTGCCCCGAGCGTAGATGCGAGGCTTTTAGCCTTTGTAGGGCCCTGTAATGTAGAGGCCCAGGGAAGATTGCCTTGATGGAGGCTGATAGGAGTCCAATTACCCTGGCTAGTTGTCGCAGAGTTAACACTGGTCTTGTCAGCGTTCTGCGGATCTCCTTTTTTATGCTCTTGACTTTTCCTGTTGGTAAACTGAGTGTCCCTGTCGTTGCGTCTATGTGGAATCCCAGGAATTCCATGTGTTGGGATGGGGTAAGTACTGATTTGTCCCAATTGATGAGGAATCCCAAATTTCTTAACAGGGTCAGTGCCCAGGATAGATGCTGTCGGAGTTGGCAGGCCTCGTGCGCAATGAGCAGCATATCGTCCAGATATATGATCATTCGTATGCCTCTGCTGCGCAATAACGCGACCACTGGTTTTAGGAGCTTGGTGAAGCACCAAGGGGCTGATGAGAGTCCGAAGGGCAGGCATCGGAATCTCCATGTCGCTCCTTCCCATTGGAACTGGAGTAGGTGGCGACATTCTTCCGCTATAGGGATCGTGAGGTAGGCGTCCTGCAGGTCTAGTTTGACCATCCAGTCCCCCAATCTGAGCAGGTCTCGTAAGCAGTGGATCCCTTCCATTTTGAAATGGCGGTATCGGACAAATGCGTTTAGGGGCCGCAAGTTGATGACTGGGCGGACTCCGCCTCCCTTCTTGGGTACCAGGAATAGGTTGCTCATGAACCCCGGGAAGGGTGAGGGAACCTGAAATATTGCGCCTTTTTCTCGGAGTGAGAGGATCTCTTTGGCCACCAGGTCCCTGTCGTGTGAGGAGAACACTATTCGGTGTGGCCAGGCAGTTTGGACAGGGGGTTGTACGAACTCTATGCGGTACCCTAAGACAGTATTTAGAACCCAAGAGTCTGTTGTCAAGTGTTGCCAGACCTCTATAAAGTGTAACAGTCTGCCCCCTACGCTGTGTATACTCGGGGAGGGGAAAGGTATTGCACTCACCATAAGGCCGTCGGCTGTATGAGGTGCCTCTGTTTCCTCGAGGTTGCCATGGTCTGCCTCTGACCGGAAAAAAGGGCGAGGGTGCTCTGTTTTCTGGCGGCTGAAATCTAGCCGTAGTGGGACCTCGGTATCCCCGGTATGAACCGTGGGATGAACGGCCGGGCAGACGGCCCCGGTGTCTGCCGGCCCCACCAAAAACTCTGGGAGAGAACACTCTTTTTATGCTTGTCTGTGCCTTGTCTAAGGCCGTAAACGTGCTCACGTAAGTGCTTAACTCCTTAACAAAATTGTCCCCGAATAGGAGACCTTTGGCTTGTGGTCCCGGTTCGGTGAGGGCCATGTTTACGAGCTTGGGCTCGATTTTCATAAGGATGGTTTTGCGCCGCTCAGTGGCTAGCGCAGCATTAGCGTTGCCGATGAGGCAAATGGATCTCTGGGCCCAGCCTCTAATGGCTAGCAAGTCTAACGGTGTCCCCTCAGTTAAGGCTGCTTCAACCAGTTCAAAGATTTTGGCACTAGGGCAGAGTGTATCGAGTACTTTGTCCTGGCAGTGGCGCAGGGAATAATCAAGTCCCTTCTTTGCCTTCCAGCCAGTTTTTCCCAGGAACTGCGCTACCTTGGGATCTATATCCGGCGTGGCAGAGGCCATGTCGGGGACTGTTGGCCGTGGGCATTCCGCCCGCAGTTTGTTCCTGGTGGCCTTATCTAAAGGCTTACGGATTCTGGCTGCTATGTAGCGTGCCACATGCTCAGTTGGGAACCACTCCGCTGACCTAGGATTTTGTAATGTATCGGGATCGAACAGAGGTTCGCCCTGTGGATCCAAAATGGCGGACGAATCCGCGTCATCATACCTTAGGGTATTTGGATCTCGTGGCGGACTATGGTCCGGGGAGGAGACCTCCCATTCATTTGAGTCGATCTCGTCGGACTCGTTCAAAACCTCCTCACTATCCGAATCAGTGTCGGAAGAATCTGACAGGGCTTTTGCCCTCTTCCATGTCCGCGCCGCTTTTGCCCGGCAGGTGGCTCTCTTTCGTGGGGGCCTCAGCGGTGACAGGACGTACCCTGTCCGTCAATTCTTTTTTGGAGGTAGGAGTTTGCACGTGATGGGTTTTGCTTATGGCCTTCCGGCCTTCCCTGCGTACTGACCCGTCTGCCACGGCTCTAGCGCGGGGCAAATTGGTGGATGCCTTAATAGCAGTAGTGATGGAGTGAGAGAGGTTGTCGGACATAGCCCCAATAAATCGCTTGGGTGACCGACCGTGACATGGTGGCGTCCAGGAGTGAGTGGAACTCCTCCGAGTCCAGCTGCTCCAGCGGAGCCACCGCATCCCCTTTGAGGGTTAGGGGTTCAGACATCTTGGCCCGGTGGCGGGCGTTGGTGTCCTCACCATCACTGGGGCCAGAGGCCGGGTGATCACTAGGGGCCTGCATAGTTAGATACTTAGTGGCAGGAGAATGGGACTCACACAGTCTGTCAGTAAAAATTTTGGCTGCTAATTACACACTGCAGGGCAGGGTAGCGGTTAAACAAGTCAGACAAGGCAAAGACAGGACAAAAAAGGCTGCACTGCCAGCTTACCGAGTGTTCCCTCAGGAATGCCCTGTGGGAGCACTGGTAAGCTGACAGGCAGACCTCTAAACCAATCAGCTCGCCCCCTCTTGCTGGGCTGAGCGAGCTGAGGGGAAAAAGAGCGGCAAATTTATGCCTGCCGCCCCTTTAAGATGGCCGCCGCGGGTCGCGGCTAGAAATGCGCATGCGCGCGCGGCACTCACTCGTGGGCAATGGCGCCGGGGAAAAAACCCGTCAGGGAACAGGTTGAACCGTTCCCAGGGGTTTCCCTGCGCCCAGCGCTCGAGTGCCGCGGGTGGGAGGACGGGTAATAAACTACCCGATAGGGAGGTGAGCAGCCGGTATACCCGCCCTGGGGGTCGGGGAACCGGCGGGGAAGCGTGGGAGGGGCTTCCCCACTGAGTGAACCCACAGGAGGGTTGAGAGTGGGAGAGAAAAGCAGCAGTCAGGAGGTATACTGCAGCAACAATACACAAAATCAACACAATCACAGAAATTAAATCAAGCAATTCATATCAATAAATGAAGGTGTTACATAGCTGAGGCAGCAGCAAAGAAAGAGGAAGAGGAGGAGGTTACATGAGAGGATATCAGAGGTGGACTGTTCCTATTGGTTAAGAGATAATGATGTAAGGTTAACCCTGTGAGGGTATTTATGCATGTTTTTTTCTACAAATAAACACCTTAGCTTTCTTTGCTGCTGAGGAATAAAAGAAAGAGATAAGCCTAATAGGAGCCTCCGTGTCCTTTAATAAAATCATCTTTTAATGGTTCATTCTGGGTTGTGAGAATGGTTATAAAAAACGTTCAAAATGGTAACATGTGAGGTTGTTCTAAGTAATATATGCCTTAAAATAATACTGAATAAATATAAGTGCTAGTGGAAACTCAACCAGCATTGAATATCATTATTATCATTTATATAGTGCCAACTTACTCCTTTTTATGGTATTAAGGGGGAATTTAAAAACACATTATTACAAATTTTGACAGGGACAACAGGTCAATGACGACCCTGTTCAAACAAGCTTACAATCTAGGAGTTGAAATGAAATGTAGGAGGTATAGAAATGTAGGGATCATAGCATTTAATCTAAAACAGGGGTTAACAACCAAGTCCTCAAGTACCCATTACCAGTCCAGGATTTAGGGATTACTCTGTTGTGTCTAAAGTGTGTGTTTATTTTTCTTCTAAAAACACCTTAGTCACAACTTGATAATCCCTAAATCCTGGACTGACAGGGGTTACTTGAGTACTGGTTTGGGAGCCACTGATCTAGAACCATGATTCTCTATTTTTTTTTGTAGCTTTATTAACTACATAACCTTATAAAAACACTGCTGCCGCATATGTAATATTTTGAAGATAGTTTAGTTCTGAGAGTTGAGAGCTGTAAAATAAAAAGGGTCACAAATCCTTGCTATCTGCAAGCAAAAGGAGAATTATGTTAACAAGAGGATAATATTTAGTCAAGCCTAATACTCTTTTACTGGTGTGAGTTGCAGGTAGAAGTGAGCTTATCAAATAAAAATACGAAATTTAAATCCTTATATGACTTATTATGATAGGAAAATAATTCAAAATCCTTCTTGCAGAACCAAATTCAAATTTCAAATGTGGCAGTATTCATTTTGTGGATATTTATGAAGCAATAAATAGTAGAATGTATGAATGGATTACAGAAAACAGCAGATACAGTGCATTTTTTTTATCTGAGGAAGCATAAATGGAGTGATCTTTCAGCTGGAAAGGCTACTTTTTCAGTATAACAACGTACGTTTTTGTGAAAAGTTTGACGTAAAATGTCTATTACTCAAACCTCAATGTCAGGTAGGAACTGAATGCAGGTTGATTAAAATGTTGTATTTTTTTTTGCCTTAATAGTATTTTTCCTGTTCACAAAATATCATTTAGTCAGCAATATACACTGACTGTCGCTAATAGACACTACTGGACTGAATTGTATCATGTATAAAGGCACATCATTTTTTTTAATGGGAATAATGAAATTTGCCATTTTCTTTAATATGTGTTGCTTGTAAGTCTATCAGATGAGCCAGTCTTTAACCTTTTTATTATGTCTCAATAATGTCTGAAAAAATATATTCTTCTAAGAAAATATTTTAAAAAATCATTATTTCCTCAATCACCAGGGTCTCCTCTGATGTTCTTCATATCTCTTTGGGGAACATGTTCATAGCTGATGTACTTTGAAAGTTTTCATGTTTGGGAATTGTTTCAGCTCCGTACACATCCACCTTAGTGAACATTACTATGAAATAACTCTGGCACTGACTGAGTGAAACATATATATTTCTTGATCTTGCATTTTGATAATATCAGAGAGACCTCTATTATTTACGTGGAATCAAATAATTGTTTTTTGTTTTTTTTTAAATAATGTCAATGTAGAAAAATAAAATATTTTATTTTCCTCCTATTTTATTCTTCCTTTTTTCCACTTTATGCAACATTTGCATTGTAATGTATGGATCAAAACATCTACATACTGGTGCCTTCACTTAACATAACAGGTGTAGAAGAACTTTAGTGATTAGACACTTCCCTTTAAAGGACCTCTTGGGCACCACCAGAATTATTAAGTTGTTATGGTTGCAAGGAGGTTCCTAGTGCCAGCTTACCTAAAGAAATTAATCCATTAATGAACAGTTTAACCTGAAAGTATTCAAGCCAGAGCCCTCAGAACTTAATCACTCTGCCCTTGAACTTCCACTCAATCAGGAAGCCTCGGACTGTTTAATTCTTATCCTACCAGTAGCTCCTCATTGAAAAAAATATTTTTAAAAAAGCTTGCTGGAATCAGCCTATCAGTGATGCCTGGTCCAAGACTATCTGATTGGGGCATCAGGCATTGAGTGATCAGTTGCCACTTTGAAGAATTTGGGGTCAAATCATCCAGTAAAGGTTTTACCCTTTCAGGTAAGCCTAATTCTGTTGAAGTTACTATGGTGCCCAGAGTCTTCCATTAGGTATAAACCAATATGAAAATGGTATATAAAGCACTGTGCTTTGGGAACTGAGATTTTCCACAGTTGCTGACAGTAACCACATCTCAGAGTCTTGAAACATTTTTGGAATTATGGAAAATTGAGCCACATGAAAAGTATGCCATTACCTCATTTATTTTTTGTTGTCAATATTTTATTCTATGCACCATAAATCTTGATACATAATTATATATAGGCAATTGTTGCTTGCAGCAAAATGTATTACCTCCTTGTGTATGTTTAGCTAATGGACACTACAGGCACACATACCATTTAAACTCATTGAAGTGGTCTGGATGCTCCATCCCCTTAACCCTGCAGCTGAAAACATTGCAGTTTTACAGTTTCATTGCAGTGTTAAGAATGCCTCTAGTGGCTGTCTCTGTTTCACAGAGTTTAATGCCATGAAACGACAATGAACTCCCTCATAGTTTGTTCAGTTGCTTTCCTATGGAAAAGGCCTAATGCATGCAACACTTGCAACACATGCACATCAGGTTCCCCCTGCGAAGACGTTGGAGGAGGTGGAGATGGAGCCAGTGGCGAGGCACCCCAGCGCTGGAATAAGGTGAGTGTTTAAAGGGTTATTTAACAACTTTGGTTCTGTGGGGGAGGGGGAGCAAAGGCAGAAGGACACTATAGTGTTAGGAATACAGCTTTTTTTGTTTTTTATCTTTCTATGGTTTGGTCTATATAGAGTTTGGATCTGGAATATATTTGCACAGTAGTTTTGACATAACATGCCATGAGTGACATTAATTTTACCTAAAAAATGTGTTTCCATGTTTCATTTTTTAGGGGTTGTATAAAAGAAGTATTTTGAAGTTTTTTGAAACTAGAGGAACTCGCAGAGCATGAATTGTCACTAGACAGTAAAAAAAATAACATGTAACAATTTCAATTCTGCACAGTTCAAGGATTGAGTTATTATAAAATATAATTGTGTTTTTTGTTCAAGAATATTAACTGCATCTAGGTAATGACTTCAAGGGGAGCTGTTATGGATTTACAACTCTTTGAACCTATTTTAATTGCAAGTCCAATTGTTTTGACAGATATTTCAACCGATAACATTGATTGCAAATTATTCACCTTGAAAACTGAAATAGAACAAAATTGACCATGTTTAGAAATATCTGCTCGTAACACTCAACACCTAACTGACACTTTAGGAGGCTCTGCAGGCTCTAGTTGACCCCTGATTGTGAATGTATTACATTGATTAAAACATTTTATATATATATATATATATATATATATATATATATATATATATATATATAAATAAAATATACTTATATTTGAAGTTCCTTTGTTTACAGCAATTTATCCAATCTTATATATCCAATTAATTTATTTTGTGAATGCTTAGCCAGAGTTTTAATGTACACTTTCTAGCACTTGGCATATATCTAACAACATGAAACTACTATACAATCTGATTACAGGGTGGGGATGGTTGTTAGATATTTCTCTAGAACAGGATTCCTCACTGTAGATATGTTTTCATGCCGTGAACTATTTCCTTCCACATTTTATTTGTTAATTTTCAAAGAAAAATTCCATTCCTTTTTCGCTCTAGAATGGTGTATATTTATTGATGTTTTCTAGAATTTTGTGATTATTATTCCTTTCTCTGAGTGTTCTAAGCTATTTTTGGTATTGTGGACACTACAATCTTTGCCATCAATGCAGGTTTATAATAGGTCTGGTATTATTTTTATATTACAGAGCATCTGGTTTTAGGTGACATATAGACTTCAGATTGGATACCATAGAGAAATCAATTAATCATGAAAGAGTTTCCATTAGTTCTGTACTGCTTAGTTAATACTGTATATTAACTTCCTCAGCATGTAAATTCTATTCTTGCAAGTCAGTACTTTTCATGCACCACCATAAACCATATGGAGTGTATGTTTGTCAGTGGGGCTTGCTAGATTTGATGATTGTTGCCAAGATCTGTGAATGCAGAAAACTGCTAATTCCCATAAAATAATATGCAAACACCTTAATTTTCACATCACATCACGGATATAAAATCTATTCATCCATGCCTAATAATCCTGTATACTATTGTTACTGTAATATACAAAAAAAATGCTCCAGCAAGATCGAATAGAATCATAGGATATTTACCGTAAACACAGCTTTTATAAATCTTTTCTAGGCATAGATTTTTCATTATCTTATCTCTTAACTCGTAGAAGTTATTCATATATGAAAACCAGAAAGAGAGAAGAAAAGAGAAAAAAATATGTTTAAATAAATAAATGTAAAAACCCCCCCATCAAATAAGGAATTCTGATAGTATAGCATTCATTGGACTTAACTTATCTCGTGATTATAAATCTTAAGAATATTTATTTACCTCTGTGCTTAACCAAAATATATCCCTCTGATTCACCACCATGGCCTATGTATGTCGGCAAAAAGTAAGTAAAGGGAATCCAATGTAAAGGAAATCCAAACAAAACATACAGGGATATAATGTCTAATTAGTGGGGTCTGATCCAAGGAGACATCTGACTGCTATTTTGGGTTCAAGAAGGAATTTTTTCCTAGTTTGTTGCAAAATTGGAAGCGCTTCAGACTAGGATTTTTCCCTTCTCTTGGATCAACAGCAAAAACATATGTGAGGAAGGCTGAACTTGATGGACGCAAGTCTCTTTTCAGCTATGTAACAATCTACCTGTTATCCCTTAACCAATATTGTATCCAGGGGTCCCATACCTTCAGGTATTATCCTGGGTCGACCAGTGAAGGTCCTCCATTTCGATCATGACCTTGACTTTTTTCACCCATTATTTTACTGAAGGTGTATAATTTTGTTGCCAATAAGCAGGAATAAGTGCGTTGGCTTTGCCAAGGAGTAGCCCCAATAGTATTTGTTTATCTTTGTGCTGATATGTGTTAGGCCACCCCAACGAAATCTGAGAAGGTGTAAGTATTGAAGGTAGTGGAATAATCTTGTAAATAGTGGAAATTACTCCTTCCCAAAAATCTCCATTATTCTGGCAAAACCACCAGATGTACTCCATGTCTCCCACACCCTCTTCACATCTCCAACAACTATCACTGATTTCAGGATACATATTGTGGAGTTGGACCAGGGTTCTATACCACCTACAAATGCGCTTATAATAGGATTCCCTTTTCATTGAATTGACAGAGACTGTCTTCACCCTTTTAAAAATATATGACTAATCTTTGTCTGTAAGATGTTTATGTAGTCCCTGCATCCATTTTGTCTGAAAAGATGGTTCCCATCCCTCCTCTGCTCCAGGCAAGATCATATGGTAGACTTTAGATAATGGGCATCTAGTGTCATCTGAACAGCTTCAAAAAACTTTAAAGGGTGCCTCTTCCCAAGGTTGCCAGTATGGAATAACTGATCTCTGCAGGAAACTTTTTAGTTGTAAATAACTCATAATGTCTAATAATGTATTCAATGTCTTAAGGTTAGCCATATTGGAAATATCTTCTTCTGTCAGTACTACTCTTAAATTGGGGTTTGCTACTCCAGTCAATCATACCAAAGTCATCGTTCCATGACCTCCCTGAAAGTCGGGATTATTGGCTAATGGAAAAAGAGGAGATATTCCTGGTGAAAGTTTCCAATGGTTTTTGTGTTTCCATTTCGAACGAATGTTATATATAAAAAGATGTGTTTTTGGTGAAATGCTTTGTAATACCAGAGCTTCTTGTTGACTTTATCTGTCCATTCCCTAATTCTGGTAAAGAAGACAGCTAGATAATATCTATGCATATGGGGTAATTCCATGCCTCCCTTGTCTCTTCTTCCTGTCAGTATATTATATGGTAGTCGAGCCTTTTTATGGCTCCAAACATCTGAGGTAAAAATAGATTTTAAAGTACGAAAGAACTGAATATGTATAAAAATATGAAGGACTTAAAAAATATACAACGCCTTCGTCAAAATCATCATTTTAAGTATATTTATTCTGCCGAAGAGAGAAAAATATGGAAAATCCCACTTTTTAAGGTCTGTACGTATCTCTTCTAGTAAAGGGAGATAGTTCAGATGAAAAAGTCCATTAATATTTGAGGTCAGGCAAATCTCCAAGTACTTCAATCCTGTAAGTGACCATATATTTCAACCGTAGCTGTGATTTCAATTCAGGATGGACTGATATTCCCAGGAACTCACATTTCTCCATATATAATCTTACAATTTGATAGAGAGATTAATTTTTCAATCTCTATCAAAATCTGAGGCACAGAATTAATTGCATCGGTAATAGTAAAGAGCACATCATCTGCAAAGGCTGACATTTTTGCTTACCTTCCTGAATATATATATCCCTTAATTTGGCTATTATATCTTATTGCATTTAAAAAAGGCTTTACGACTAAAACAAAAAGAAGGGGGAGAGAGGACATCCCCGCCTCATGCCATTGCTTACAGGGAAGGGAGAGTAATATTGGCCAATGACTCTAACACAAGCCGATGGTCCTCTGTATAGAGCTTGGACCCAAGTATGAAATTTTGGCCCAAGTCCCAATGCTTCGAAGAGAGAGAATAGATAAGACCAGTCCACTCTGTCAAATGCTTTATCTGCATCAATAGATAATAAAAGTGTGGATGTATTAGTTGCCTTCGCTCCGTATAAGATGTTGAGTATCTTTACTGTGTTCTCTCTGGCCTCTCTACCAGGCACAAAACTAGCTGATCAGAGTAGAACAGTCCAGGCAAATGGGACTTGAGCAGATTTGCTAAGTGTTTGTCAAATATTTTTAAATTAATTAAATAGTTCTATAGCTACTGCATAGCATCAGATCTTTTCCCGGTTTAGGTATGACTGTAATGGATGCTTTCAACATCAGTGAGGAAATGAGGTTCCAAAACCTTTAAAATTAATTTATAGCACCGAGCAGTCAGGCAATCCGACCCTGGGCTCTTCCCCTCCGACAAGGATTTAATAACAAGAGACCACTCATTAGGTGTGAAGGGTGGATCAAAAACTCAGCTTCAGTTTCTGATAAAATGTAGGGTAGGTTACTCTTTAGGTAGTCCTTAAGATCAAGATAATTATTAACTGATGAGCCCATATTATATAGAGTACTGTAATAATCGCTAAATGTTGAGGCAATGTTCTCAGTCTTGATTTAATGAGTGCCATCTGGTCTCACTACTCTTGCAATATAAGTCCTTTGGTGTTTAGCCAATAAGGCTTTGGCTAAGTATTTCCCACTATTATTGCTCTGGGCATGGTGCATGCCACGAGTTAGTTGTACTGCCCTATGAGCTTTTAAAGAGAGCATATTCTGTAGCATCATTCGTAAGGCCGTAAGGCATTGGAATTTTTGCTGATCAGGATTCAATTTATGTGTGATCTCTTCTAAATGAACAGCTGTCGATAATGATTAAATCTTTACTAGACTTATGGTCTATAACCAGATTCCAGTCATCTCCTATAATTATAACCCCTTCCGCAAAGCTCTCAAGTTTCTTCAAACACGTCTAATAAAAGGGGTTTGTTGATTATTGGGTGCGTATATATTAGCTAAATTAAGAGGGGTAATATCATTCACACATCCCTTTATAAACATATACCTCCCTTGTTTATCTTTTTAATGTCCTTCACCATAAATGCTACCTGGGGATAGATTAGAAAGTGAAGTGAACCATTTAAAGGAACCGTTACACATGTTGCCAAAGCATTTGAGCGACTATGGTCGCAGTTCTAAAACACACTTTGCCATTGGGCAGCTACACTTCCAGTGCCAGCAAAAGTCCAGCCCTCAAGAAGCCATGCAAAACCAGGATCTGCTATGAGATGCTTTTCTGTGGTGCCAACATTGTGAAGGCAGAAGAAAATGAAGAGAGAGTCATACTCTTGCAGAAAGCTTAGTTCCAAGACTGCTCGTTGCTCACCTGGACCACTGTCCACAAAGTGACTTTCCCCTGCGCACTGCTCACCTGCTCTGATTACCGAGGAACATTGTCAGCTTGATAAAAGATCTGGAGCCTGGGTCCTCGGGGCAATCATTGACGAGACAAGTGAGATTATTGTGCAGGACTGTAAAAGAGTCTGGGGCTGGTGGGGAGGTGATCTTTGGGACTTTTTTTTCACCCCTGGCAGATGTTACAGTCTGATGGGCATAGGCTGAGTTCCCACCACTTTATACATATGAAAGTAAATACAATCTCACAGAGGTTTATTAATTTATCTCTGAATTTAAGTGAACTGAAAACCAAATTGCAAAGTTTAAGCAAAAATAGCTGAACTGTGATTGTAGTCTAATTGGAGAATTCTTCTAGATCAGCTATATTAACTTAAATTTTGCCATATGGTTTCCATTTAGGTCTGCCTAATACACACATACTGCCTTGACAAGACATGCATTTACTGGCAAAGCAGGCATCTGCCATCCAGTTAAGCAGGTGTCTGCTCTGCCATTTCTAATAAGAACAGCTTTGAGGGTGACCTAAGGTAGCCAGATGGCCACCTCCTTGGCCCCCTGTGAGAGGGCTCCTCTCTGCACCCCCTTCTTCGAGGCCTGGAGGATCAGCGCTGGTCCTGGGGTTGGGGGGTGACTCAAGAGCCGCCCGCCCAGTGCTGTGGCCTAGGACAGGGGCAGCCACTAGGAAACATCACTGTGGATGACCCCAGTTGCACCGGCCCTTGTTGGGAGATATTGTCGGGTCTGTCAGTGGTGAGCAGCAATCACCATTTGCTGGAGATGTTTTCTTTCAGTGCATTGTAGCAGTACAGGTACACCAGCAGAGAAATATTAAAATAGTTCTCTCTATATGGATAAATAGGAAATAAAAAGGATTAAAGGATGGCAAAGTGAAATTTTGCTTAATACTATAAAGCTTATGTGGTATCTTCCCTGCCTAGATAATTGAAGTCTGAGATCATCAAAGGAAGATCTTCTGAGATAAAATCAGGAAAGTACAAATAAAGTAAAAACTAATTTTATTAGGAAACAAAATAATAAAATCAATAAAACACTAATGCTTTTCACCCATTTCTAGTCTTTTTCAAAGTGTTGAACACTTTGAAAAAGCCTAGTAGTGGGCGAAACACATTAGTGTTTTATTGTTTTTTTTACATTATATTATTGATTTTATTATGTTGTTTCCTAATAAAAGGAAAACGTCAGGGAGTTGAAGGGGGGTGGAGGAGTGAATGGACTATACCATTTTACTGATGGGATTTCATTAGCATTCCAGAGACTGAGAAAGATTGCTATAGAACTTTTAAATAACTATTTTTTAGAAATATATAATCTCACTATTTCACTAGTATTTGCTGTATGTGGGTATTATACTCAAATACGGACATTCGTTTTACATTCTGTTGCCATTTTTTATTTATCTATGTTTGTCACCCCACTGTATATGTTATAAAAAATGCTTTTTTAGATCCTGTATGAAATATTGCAAAATAATGTCTCTAATGTTCCAGCTATCATTCTAATGATTGTTTTGCTTTGTTTTTGCAGTGTAAGGATGGTCTGTTGTATTGAGAACTCCTTTGACGGCATGCTGTGAGTTCACAGCAACAGTTTCCAAATGCAAAACCCATGCCTGGTAATAAACGCCAAACCTGCTTAATTGATAATTAAATAACAAAGGAATCACCCACATCTGTCCATGAAACAGCTTTTGAGTCAACTGTCCAATTACCTTTGGGCCCTTGCTATACAGAGGGCTACATACTAAACCATCCCTCCAATTTGGATCTGCATACCCTCAAATTAAAGCTGAGAGACAATACTTGAAGTCCATATGCATCATTTAAAGGAGCACTATAGGGTCAGGAACACAAACATGTATTCCTGGCCTTTTAGGGTTAAAACCACCATCTAGCCACCCTGATCCCCTAAAAATAGTACAATCTTACTTGTATTCAAGTCTGGAGCAGCTTGCTTTTTCCCTGTTTCCTTTTGACCTGCGCACTGCCTGCTGACATC
This sequence comes from Pelobates cultripes, assembly GCA_933207985.1. Classification (NCBI taxonomy): domain Eukaryota; kingdom Metazoa; phylum Chordata; class Amphibia; order Anura; family Pelobatidae; genus Pelobates; species Pelobates cultripes. The sequence goes on along the minus strand of OW240913.1, from coordinate 136,692,482 downwards.
AGCAGAAGTGGTAGCCTGATCCAATCACAAGGCTTCCCCATAGGATTGTCTGAGACTGACAAAGAGGCAGATTAGGGGCAGAGCCAGCACAATTCAAACACAGTCCTGGTCAATCAGCAGCTCCTCATAGAGATGAATTGAATCAATAAATCCCTATGAGGAAAGTCCAGTGTCTGCATGCAGAGGGTGGAGACACTGAATGTTTGGATGCATTTTAGGAAGCCATGACCCAGGAAGGATCTCTAACAGACATCTAAGGAGGGGCCAGTGAAGTTATCACTAGGCTGTAATGTAAACACTGCATTTTTCCTGAAAAGACAGTGTTTACAGCAAAACGCCTGAAGGCAATTATTCTACTCACCAGAACAAATTCAATAAGCTGTAGTTGTTCTGGTGATTATAGTATCCCTTTAACTATAACTTGAATTTATTTTGGTAAACAACCAAAATAACAGTGTCCAGGTATTTCCAGACCTAACTGTATTTTAAATATTCTCATAGAGTTGTATACCTTGTCCTTTTTGTATCATTCAGCTCCTCTTTATTTTAAATCAATAGAAATTAAGCTTAGATTTTCTGTCTAGTCATAAGAAGATTAACTTGATTTTACAGAATAACACTGACACTTGGATTGATTATTTTTAGCAGTTGCTATTAAATGAGATTTTTTTCCCTAGACAAAATGGAGTGCTCTAACATATTAAACAAAGCCACAAAAGTGAATATGTCATTGTTATTTCTCAAAGGTTTTATATTGAGCAAAAGACCACTGTAGAACTTGGAGATAAAATAATACAAAGGCATATATTGAGAAATAAAATAAATTAATATCCAAGAGTCTGACAATAGCTGTGAGCACAGCTGGATCAATAATCAGAAAGTGGGAGCAGCATCAAACAGCACTCACACTGCCAAGGAAAGGCTGTCCCTTAGAATAATGTTGAAAGGTTTAGAGAGTTCAGTGGCTTTGAGTTGAGAATCTGTATACTTGCTAACAATATCCTGCATAACACTGGTCTGTGTGAAAATTAAACGTAGATTCCCTGTTGAGGCATAAGAAGATTAACTTGATTTTACACAATGATGCTCACATTTGAATTGATTATTTTCTGTGTCCTTGACTAGGAAACATGTTTTTTTACTGTAGACAAAAGAGAGTGTTGTAGTATGTAAATATAAGTTACATTTGTTGGTTCTCAACAGTTTTACGCATATACAGTTGCAAGAAAAAGTATGTGAACCCTTTGCAATGATATGGACTTCTGCACAAATTGGTCATAAAATGTGATCTGATAATCATCTAAGTCACAACAATAGACAATCACAGTCTGCTTAAACTAATAACACACAAAGAATGAAATGTTGCAATGTTTTTATTGAACACACCATGTAAACATTCACAGTGCAGGTGGAAAAAGTAGGTGAACCCTTGGATTTAATAACTGGTTGAACCTCCTTTGGCAGCAATAACTTCAACCAAACGTTTCCTGTAGTTGCAGATCAGACGTGCACAACGGTCAGGATTAATTCTTAACCATTCCTCTTTACAGAACTGTTTCTGTTCAGCAATATTCTTGGGATATCTGGTGTGAATTTCTTTCTTGAGGTCATGCCACAGCATCTCAATCGGGTTGGGGTCAGGACTCTGACTGGGCCACTTCAGAAGGCATATTTTCTTCTGTTTAAGCCATTCTGTTGTTGATTTACTTCTATGCTTTGGGTCATTGTCCTGTTGCAACACCCATCTTCTGTTGAGCTTCAGCTGGTAGACAGATGGCTTAAGTTCTCCTGCAAAATGTCTTGATAAACTTGGGAATTCATTTTTCCTTCGATTATAGCAATCCGTCCAGGCCCTGATGCAGCAAAGCAGCCCCAAACCAATGATGCCCCCCCACCATACTTAACAGTTGGGATGAGGTTTTGATGTTGGTGTGCTGTGCCTTTTTTTTGCCACACATAGTGTTGTGTGTTTCTTCCAAACAACTCAACTTTGGTTTCATCTGTCCACAGAATATTTTGCCAGTACTGCTGTGGAACATCCAGGTGCTCTTGTGCAAACTGTAAACGTGCAGCAATGTTTTGTTTGGACAGCAGTGGCTTCCTCTGTGGTATCCTCCCATGAAATCCATTCTTGTTTAGTGTTTTACGTATTGTAGATTCGCTAACAGGGATGTTAGCATTTGCCAGTGACTTTTGTAAGTCTTTAGCTGACACTCTAGGATTCTTCTTCACCTCATTGAGCAGTCTGCGCTGTGCTCTTGCAGTCATCTTTACAGGACAGCCATTCCTAGGGAGAGTAGCAGCAGTGCTGAACTTTCTCCATTTATAGACAATTTGTCTTACCGTGGACTGATGAATAGCAAGGCTTTTGGAGATACTTTTATAACCCTTTCCAGCTTTATGCAAGTCAACAATTCTTAAACGTAGGTCTTTTAGGAGCTCTTTTGTGCGAGGCATCATTCACATCATGCAATGCTTCTTGTGAAAAGCAATCCCAGAACTGGTGTGTGTTTTTTATAGGGCAGCTGTAACCAACACCTCCAATCTCATCTCATTGATTGGACTGCAGTTAGCTGACATCTCACTCCAATTAGCTCTTGGAGATGTCATTAGTCTAAGTGGTTCACAAACTTTTTCCACCTGCACTGTGAATGTTTACATGGTGTGTTCAATAAAAACATTGCAACATTTCATTCTTTGCGTGTTATTAGTTTAAGCAGACTGTGATTGTCTATTGTTGTGACTTAGATGATGATCAGATCACATTTTATGACCAATTTGTGCAGAAATCTATATCATTCCAAAGGGTTCACATACTTTTTCTTGCAACTGTATATGTTAAATAGAGGATCTCTTACTGACTATATAAAATTATGGCTAAGATATCTGTATGGTTAGCCCTACTAAGTTCTATGCTTTAAGACATTATAGTGGTAAATAAGGGAACCACATGCGGTTACAAGATTATACAATAAAGGGTTAAATGTATAGCCAAGTGGATAGAAGACATATCTATATAAGTTGACACCTGAACTGTTGTTGACAAATGAAAACAATCTCTATGCCTAAGAAATATTGGTAATACAAATTATAATAAAAACTAAATTAAAGATAAATATAACAATAAAAATTACACTTAAAAATAACACAAAGTGGGGGCGGGCCTGACTGCCGACCATGGCAGACGCAAAAAACTAGAAAGACACCTACAGGTGATACTCGAAAAATAAGAATATTGTGCAAAAGTTCATTTATTTCAGTATTGCAACGTAACTGGGGAAACTAATATATGAGATAGACGCATTACATGCAAAGCAAGATAGTTCAAGCCGTGATTTGTCATAAATGCGATGATTATGGCTTACAGCTCATGAAAACCCCAAATCCACAATCACAGTAAATTAGAATATTGTGAAAAGGTGCAATATTCTAGGCTCACAGTGTCCCACTCTAATCAGCTAAGTAAGCCATTTTCTAGTTCAATTATGGGGAGACTTTTAACCTTAAAGATAACATTAGTTGCCACACGGACTTTGTGGTGTATTTGTTACAATGTCCGTGTGGCATGCAATATGTGGGATGGACTAAGAGGATTTTGAAGGTTCGTCTACTAGAACATCTTAATAATATAAGAAGAAGATTGATGACACATTCAGTTCCAACCCATTGTATATCATGCCCCTTTTTTTCATTTAAAAATTTCAGGTGTTGGGGAATTGAACGAGTTCCCCCTTTTTGGCGTGGGGGTGACAGAGTCCAAAGATTAGCCCAAAGGGAGACTTTCTGGATACATAAATTGCAGACCCTTACACCTAAGGGTCTGAGTATAGACATTGATTTTATTTGTTTCCTAGATTAACATGGCCTAAACAAGATTTAGAATTGATAATAAAGGAATATGTGTTTGCCTCCACTGTGAGGCTTTTTCTACAGTTGAGGGTCAATCCCCATTTGGAAAGAGGATTTATATGTATATTGAATATGAAGTAGCCATATTTTACTTTATATGTTATGATTCATTTCTTTTTATGATCAAAATTACAATAATAAGTTGCTCTAATGTAATTAATAGGTTTGTTCCAAGGGTGTATAGGGAATGTACAATTAAAAATCTGGTAGCTATACTAAACAGAGATTGTATAAGAAGAAGTTATTTGTTGCACGTTATTTTTTAAGTTATTATTCACTATTCTTTTATTGATTAACCATAATAATGGACTACCTTTAAGGTGCGAAATAGGTTTGCTCTAAAGGTTTATAAGGAGAGGATAAATAGAATGTGGTAGATACACTGAATAGTGATTCTAAACAATTTTTTAGTTTGTCACTGCTCATATAGGGTGATATACAATGGAGTAAATATGGTGTTTATTTTTATTAAGTTTTTTTCATAAAGTTTTTTATTTAAAAAAATAAATATATATATATATATATATATATATATATGAATGACACATTCAGTTCCAACCCATTGTATATCATGCCCCTTTTTTTCATTTAAAAATTTCAGGTGTTGGGGAATTGAACGAGTTCCCCCTTTATAATATATATATTATAAATATATATATATATATATATATATATGTATATAGCTTGGTGCTACTTCTAAGTGCTGTTTCTAAGTGTGTAGCTGGAGATATTCTGGAGATAACCTGGAGGTAATCTGAGGTATTTAGGAGGATAAAGAAAAAAGTTAAGATTTTTTAGATTTAAATTATTCTTATAATTGGAATGGCAGGCTTAGTTCAGTGTAACAATTGCTATGCATTTGTTTCACGTTCCACTTTTTGGAGGTTTGGTTGTTGTCTAATCTGTAGACAGTTCTCTATCTTGCGGCAGGAGATTGTATTTTTGAAGTCTGAGATTTGTAAATTATCTGGTGAAGAAACTCAGACTGGAACTGCTGCAAAGCCACTGCCGCAGAGACATGCTAGGAAAGGCAGATGGATTACTGTAGGATCTGGTAGACTTAGAGTTGTGGATAAAAGGCATTTTGCACAGTCTGTTGCTCTTCATAATTCATTTTCTGCACTTTCAGAGTGTAATGGTGTTGTGGAGAGAGGCACTGAGGCTAGTGGTGTTGTGGAGAGAGGCACTGAGGCTAGTGGTGTTGTGGAGAGAGGCACTGAGGCTAGTGGTGTTGTGGAGAGAGGCACTGAGGCTAGTGGTGTTGTGGAGACCGGCTTGGAGACTATGGTGAGGCCTAATAGAAAGCAGTTGTTGTTGGGTGATTCCATTATAAGAGGTGTGGAGATGGACAATGGTGGTCTTGTGAGGTGTCTTCCCGGAGCTACTGCTCACAGAGACAGGAGACGTATCTGTAATATTGTTAAGCAAGCAAAGCAGGAAGGGGAATTGGATGTACTTGTCCATCTAGGGACAAATGACTTGGTTTGCAATGAGGTTTCAGAGGTTAAAGAAGTTTTTAGTGTTTTTGCCAATGATATACGGCAGGTTGCTTCCACACTGTCATTCTCTGAAGTTCTGCCTGTGCATAACACTCAGAACGACAGGCGGATGCGTATTAGGGACTTTAATTTGTGGCTTGGTGAATGGTGTCGGGAGCAAGGATTTGGCTTTATTTCTCATGGTAGCTCTGGTTGGAATGGAGATAAGCTGTACAAAAAAAGATGGTTTGCATCTTTCTCAAAAGGGAACAAATGTTCTCAGTGAGCAGTTCAGAGGTTTTGCTAGGATGTATTTAAACTAGGAGGGGGGGCAAAAGGGTGATAAAACATCAATCCAATTGTCCCCCAAAACAAGGACAGAAGGTGCCTGTAGCAAGTGTGTTAAAAAATGATAAGCTTAGAGTCATGTCTACAAATGCTCACAGTTTAGGGAATAAGATCCATGAACTTGTGGCAATAATGGCAACTGATAGTGTAGATTTAGTCGCTGTTACTGAGACATGGTACAATGAGAAAAATGACTGGGACATAGCAATACCAGGGTACTCTTTATATAGGAAAGATAGGGAAGGCAAGAAAGGGGGAGGGGTGGCCTTGTATGTGAAGGATAGCATAAAATCTAGCCTAATAAAAGTTAGTGAGGCAAACATAGAGTCCGCTTACTACGTTAGAATTTGGTAATCACACAGTAACTCGTGTAGGTGTGATTTATAGGCCCCCAGGACAAATTGAAGAGTTAGATAATCTACTAGTTGAGGAAATAGCTAAAATGACAATGAAGGGGGAAGTTATCATCATGGGTGACTTTAATCTTCCTGATGTAAATTGGAAAACAAAATTAGCTACTTGTGCCAGGAGCACACATATTCTAAACTCCCTACTGGGATTGTCTCTAAAACAAGTTGTTGAGGAGCCAACTCGTAAAGAGGCCATACTAGATTTAGTGTTAACAAATGGAGATTTGGTATCAGATGTTACTGTAGGTGAAAGTTTAGGATCCAGTGATCATCAGTCAGTATGGTTTAATATAAGAACAGTGACTGAGTCACCACACAAAAACAAAAGTTTTAGACTTTAGAAAAACAGACTTTTCTAAAATTAGAATGTGGGTAGAGGAGTCATTATCAGACTGGAGCAATTTAAATGGAGTCCAAGAAAAATGGGATTATTTAAAAGTTGCACTATTGAAGGCAACAGAAAATTGCATTAGGCTTGTCAGTAAAAGCAAAAAATTCAAGAAACCACTGTGGTACTCTGCAGATGTGGCCAAAATAGTTAAAAACAAAAAGCATTTAGGAATTATAAAAAAAACCCAGAGTGAGGAAGACAAATGATCTATAAGATTAGGCAGAAAGAGGCTAAGCAAGTTATAAGAGCTTCCAAATCACACACAGAAGAGAAAATAGCACAGTCAGTAAAAAAGGGGGATAAAACATTTTTTAGATACATAAATGAGAAAAGAAAAGTAAAACAAGGATTAGTTAGATTAAAAACAAAAGAAGGAAGGTATGTAGAAGAGGATAAAGGTCAGGTTGACTGCCTCAATGAATATTTTTGTTCTGTATATACAGAAGAAAATGAAGGAAAGGGACCTCAGTTGAGAAAAAGGATAAATGAGTTTGCCTATTACACGTGAGTTTACAGAGTGAAGAGGTTCTATTTCAACTGTCGCGCAAAGACAAATAAGTCAATGGACTCCATGGAACACACCCAAAGCTATTAAAAGAGCTTAGTGGTGTACTAGCAAAATCCATTAACAGATTTATTTAACCAATCATTGTTAACAGGAGTAGTCCCAGAAGATTAAAGTTAATAATGTTGTGCCCATTTACAAGAAAGGTAATAGGAGGAGTCGGCAACTATAGGCCAGTAAAGCCTTACTTCAGTAGTGGGAGTGATGAAACTATAAAGCTAAAGGATAGATTGATGAACATCTAAAACACATGGATTTCAAGATCAGAGACACCATGGTTTACTCTAGGGAGATCATGCCAAACCAATCTTGTTGATTTTTTTAATTGGGTAACTAAAATAATAGATCAGATTGGTGCAGTAGACATTGCTACCTAGATTTCAGTAAGGCTTTTGACACTGTTGCACATAGAAGGCTTATCAATAAACTGCAATCTTTAAGTTTGGATTCCAATATTATTGAATGGGTAAGGCAGTGGCTGAGTGACAGGCAACAGAGGGTTGTAGTTAATGGAATATATTCGAAGCTTGGACTTGTCACCAGTGGGGTACCTCAGGGATCTGTACTTGGACCCATTCTCTCTTTAATATTTTTATTAGTGATATTGCAGAAGGTCTTGATGGTAAGGTATGTCTTTTTGCTGATGATACTAAGATATGTAACAGGGTTGATGTTCCAGGAGGGATGCTTCAAATGACAAAATGATTTAGGTAAACTAGAAAATGGTCAGAATCAGGCAACTGACATTTAATGTGGATAAGTGCAAGATACAATGGCATCTTGGACGAAAAACCCGCGGCAGAGTGTACAGAATATTTGATAGAGTCCTAACCTCAACATATGAGGAAAGGGATTTAGGGGTGATTATTTCTGATGACTTAAAGGTAGGCAGACAATGTAATAGAGCAGCAGGAAATACTAGCAGAATGCTTGGTTGTATAGGGAGAGGTATTAGCAGTAGAAAGAGGGAAGTGCTCATGCCATTGTACAGAACACTGGTGAGACCTCACTTGGAGTATTGTACACAGTACTGGAGACCGTATCTTCAGAAGGATATTGATACCTTAGAGAGGGTTCAGAGAAGGGCTACTAAACTGGTTCATGGATTGCGGGATAAAACTTACCAGGAAAGGTTAAAGGATCTTAACATGTATAGCTTGGAGGAAAGACGAGACAGGGGGGATATGATAGAAACATTTAAATATATAAAGGGAATCAACACAGTAAAGGAGGAGACTATATTTAAAAGAAGAAAAACTACCACAACAAGAGGACATAGTCTTAAATTAGAGGGACAAAGGTTTAAAAATAATATCAGGAAGTATTACTTTACTGAGAGGGTAGTGGATGCATGGAATAGCCTTCCAGCTGAAGTGGTAGAGGTTAACACAGTAAAGGAGTTTAAGCATGCGTGGGATAGGCATAAGGCTATCCTAACTATAAGATAAGGCTAGGGACTAATGAAAGTATTTAGAAAATTGGGCAGACTAGATGGGCCGAATGGTTCTTATCTGCCGTCACATTCTATGTTTCTATGTTTCTATGTTTCTATATATATATATATATATATATATATATAGTCACTTTATATGACCATTATTACACATGATCACTTTATATTACAAAGTCTTTTTGGCTTATTATTTTGATTATAATACACAGAGGCATTATAATTACTTATTTATATGTAGAAACTAACTAATTATGTGATTTGATTGCTAATAAATAAGAATAAAATTTTGTATACATGTAGATAACTTATGAGGGTGTTTAAATATGTATGATTAACACTTTCTTCTTTAGTAGAATGTGGGGCTTTAATTAGTTCTTCCTGACTCATATGATCTCTGAATAAGATGACTACGTCTGGCATCCATAGAGATGTTACTGATGGAACGCATGTGGAACGCATGTATTCCTGCGACGTCACTTCCGGTTTCGGCAGAAATGATAACTTCCGGTATCTGCCGAAAAGGGCGCGAATTACAACCCACACAAATTGGGAAACCGAAAGACAGCTGATACAGGAAGATTATCCCTCCAATCAAGAATAAAGAGGATTTGTACACCCACTGGATCCACCAATGGACTCTAGGGACTAGCCCTATTTAAGGCCACAGGGAGGTTGTTTTTTTTAGGATATGTTTATTTTTATATTGTGTATTGATACATTGTCATTGTTTTAATTGTGGTCCCTGCGGGAGTTCATATAGAACGAAATGCGTAGGACTATTTTTCTGCTATCCATATCCTATGCTGAATTGGTGACTACTCTTTTTATTGAATACATTTTTTATTATTTAACCCTGACCTGTGGATGTCTTTTGGTGGAATATGGATCCAGAGGTGATGAGAAGTACCAGCTAGCCCCCCATTACATCGGGGGAGGCACCCTAAGATCGCTTACACTGTCTACATCTTGTGAGTGAAAAAGATTGCTGCGCACAGAATACTGTGTTTTATAACAATATTACACTATGTTTTGTTTTATGTTTTTCCTGTAGATTCACACAGCCATATCCCGAATCTTCTTTGTTGTGGTTTACCATATATGATATAGGTCGCTTTTTGGGTAGCGACCTAGGGAGACTGTTACAAGTTTTTATAAGCTAAGTACTATTGCTTATTATATTATTTAATTTTTTTTGTATATTGTTTGAGATATATTTGTTAGCTAAAGTAAGCTGTAACACCTGCAACGGGTTCCTGGGCCTTTAAATGGTTTCTCAGTCTGGTTCAGTAGGAATCACAATCATGGGGAAGACTGCTGACCTGACAGTTGTGCAGAAAACCATCATTAACACCCTCCATAAGTAGGGAAAGCCTCAAAATGTAATTGCGAAGGAAGTTGGATGTTTCCAAAGTGCTATATCAAAGCACATTAATAGAAAGTTATATGGAAGGGAAAAGTGTGGAAGAAAAAGGTGCACAAGCAGCAGGGATGACCGCAGCCTGAAGAGGATTGTCAGGAAAAGGCCATTCAAAAGTGTTGGCAACTTTCACAAGGAGTGGACTGAGGCTGGAGTCAGTGCATTAAGAGCCACCACACACAGATGGATCCTGGACATGGGCTTTAGATGTCGTATTCCTCTTGTCAAGCTGCTCCTGAACAACAAACAACATCAGAAGCGTTTTACCTTGGCTAAAGAAAAACAGACCTGGTCTGTTGCTCAGTGGTCCAACTTTTGCATCTCATTTGGAAACCAAGGATCCAGAGTTTGGAGGAAGAATGGAGAGGCACACACTGCAAGATGTTTGAAGTCCAGTGTGAAGTTTCCACAGTCTGTGTTGATTTGGGGAGCCATGTCATCTGCTGGTGTTGGTCCACTGTGCTTCATTAAGTCCAGGGTCAAAGCAGCCATCTACCAGGAGATTTTGGAGCACTTAATGCTTCCTTCCACAGATGAGATTTATAGGGATGCTAACTTCATTTTCCAGCAGAACTTGGCACCTGCCCACACTGCCAAAAGCACCAAAGCCTGGTTCAATGACCGTGGGATTACTGTGCTTGATTGGCCAGCAAACTTGCCTCACATGAACCCCATAGAGAATCTATGGGGCATTGCCAAGAGAAAGATGAGAGACATGAGACCGACCAATGCAGAAGAGCTGAAGGCCGCTATTGAAGCATCCTGGTCTTCCATAACATCTCAGCAGTACCACAGGCTGATAGCGTCCATGCCACGCCGCATTGAGACAGTAATTGCTGCAAAAGGGGCCCAAACCAAGCACTCCATATGCATGCTTATACTTTTCAGAGGTCCAATATTGTTCTATGTACACTCCTTGTTTTATTGATTGCATGTAATATTTTAATTTACTGAAATTGTGGATTTGGGGTTTTCATGAGCTGTATGCCATAATCATTGCACTTATGACAAATCACGGCTTGAACTATCTTGCTTTGCATGTAATGCGTCTATCTCATATATTAGTTTCCCCTTTTACGTTGCATTACTGAAATAAATGAACTTTTGCTCAATATTCAAATTTTTTGAGTATCACCTGTAATATAGCCTAGCTATTCGAGTACTACACCTGTTTTTTTCTGGGGGCAAATCTACCATTTGAGCCTTTATTAGTGACCTCTTGAATCTGACCAGGTCTGGGAAGAAAAGCTCCAAGTAGTCTGCACTACAAGCCTCAGAGGCCTAAGACCGCAACTGAGCCAGAGGAGACGGTCGCTCATTTGACTCCAAACATTCGGCTTGTTTTGAGACCCTCCCCCTCATCCCCCTCTGGACTGGTGGGGGATATCCAAGCTGTGTGCAGTTGTACACTCTACAGAGACAACACTTGAAGCCTGGTTCCAAGATGGCCACTGAAGCGGCACTGGACCACCATGAGGAGAGGATCCAGTGGGCCTTTGAGCATTTCTGGATGGGCCAAAAGGTAAAGAGGCCTGAAGCAATGGACCATTCTCAGACTCTTGGGCAAGTTTCTGGGAGGGGGTCTGCCCCGGTCAGTAATGCCACAACACCGACAGTGAGGAAACATGGAAAGTCATGGAAGGTGCCTTGTGCATGGAGATGCAGCCCTGAGAGCAAGCAGCACTCACCTAGGCCTTGGTCCAAATGGGAGCTGATCCCCAGACGAGGTTCACACAACCGGCAGCCACATACCCAGCATAGCAATCTGCAATCTCCTTTTGGTTACCGCGACCGCACTCTGTCCAAAAAAACACCTGGACACATTTTAAGCATAAAAGCAATTCTGTATCCTCAAACTGCTGGAGTGCCGAGAGTGCAGAGGAAAAAACGGAGGCAGCAGCAGGCACACCGACGGAAACAGCACCGCACTACAATCTGCCACCACCTACCTGGGCCACAGTCCAAATGGGGAAGTCTCCCCAGGCACAGCTAACACACTCAGGCACCGTGCTCCTAACATAGAAGCCAGTTATCTGCAAGAAGTGCCAGAGATTGTGTCCAGACCATTAACAGAGATTGCATACGTGAGGAACCAGTGCAGAACTATATCGGGACTCAGGGACTGTGGGTTAGCTCTGGGGAGATGCAGTCCCTTAATTTGCTACTGGGAAGGTTGCATTTGTTAGTGGACATAGGCCGACCACCCCTCTCGATATAAGGCTTGGGCCCCTTCTCTTTATAGGCATCAAGGTCCAAGTGGAGTAGAGTTGTATATTCCTGTTCCTTAGCTCACCCCCTTGCGACTTATGTTACAGGACATCCGCTTGCTCAATTTAACTTTGCTATCCTTCCTTGAAAATACCAGTGGTACCATACCATGCCTATTATATCTTAGTTACACATGACTACTTAATCAGTATACTCTCATGCATACCTACATTGTTTACCTTTTATTTTTTACACGCCCACTCGTACATACTTAAAATGAGGATACATCGCTTAGAGGCTCACTCTCTAGTGATTTACCACAATGATATATTCATGTTGTTTCACATATTAGGCCTTACTATTTGTGTACATTCCTGCGTTGACTCCTATATTCTTGTATTGTACCTTAACTACCTTTAGTCTATATACCAAAATTGTACTAATTTCTCGACTGCCACACTATTTTGATATGTGTTTTATTTTTACTTATCCTGCCTTTACAGTTGTGGCGATGTAGGCCGGCTTGTTAACTGAGCACAACAAAAATAAAGAGTTCAAAAGGGTAAAAATAATAAAACTAACACAAAGTATGTGACAAAAGAATATGGTTACAATCATTTATATTGTTGAGATTCTTATAGATATAGATTTTTATACCTTTTGTAGCCCTAAATGATTTGATTTGGTTTAGTGTTTTTAAATCATTTGATTATGATTCCTTTGATTTATTTTTGTATTAGTAATACCCTGTTTCCCCCCCAAAAAAGGCCCTATTTGCTAGTTCTCTAATCTATGTTCGGAGAATTTTCCCTGAACATAGTTTTGCGGGATTCCATTCTCAAGTGAACTAATCTATGTTCGGGGGAAGTTTCCCTAAACATAGATTCATGGGATTCCATTCACGAGTAAGTTAATCTATGTTTGGGAAAGTTTTCCCGGACATGGAGTTGCGGGATTTCATGCCCTAGTGAACTGTTCTATGTTCAGGGGAATTCCCCTGAACATAGACCTGCTTTCTAGCACATGGTTGCTACCATTTTCCCCCGAAATAAGACATCTGGGAAAATAAGCCCTAATGCATTTTTGGGGGAAAGACGGTAATGTTATTTTAATTGCTTAGGGAGACATTGTTTGTAAATTGTGGTTCCCATTAAATTATTTATTCACCAGGAGCTGTTTGCAGCCTCACCTGTTTACTGTTTATTTATATGGACTACCACTAAACACTGGGTATTTACCTATACATTAGTCATGATAAAGTCTGCTAGTCAGATAAAATGTGTTGACTGAGAGATTCCTATATTTAGGTTTGTTCTAACCACGTGTTGTTTTTAGATGCTCTGGCACTCTATCTGTTGTTTGTGCTGGTTTGTGATTGTGGATATGTATTTTTAATTATAGTCCCTAACAGGTTTACTTGCTGGCTAGACTAACATAAGCAATGTCGTGATTTTCACAGAATACTACATATTATCTAAGTAACCATTTGTTGGACAAGCTGTTTAGACTATTTGCAACACTGTCTATAATTGTATACAAAGTTGATTAGTTATTTTGCCTATATTGTACTATTCTCCACACACAAGTATTATATACAGAGTTGCCACTATTAGTTCACTATAAGCTTAAAGGAGCACTATAGGGTCAGGAACACAAACATGTATTCTTGACCCTGTAGGGTTAAAGCCACCATCTAGCCACCCTGGTCCCCTCATGCCTCTAAAAATAAAGTAAAATCTTACTTGAATTCAAGCCTGCAGCTGCATAGTTTGTCCATGTTTCCTTTACACCTGCCCACTGCCCGTTGACATCATCAGAAATGCTGGCCTGAGCCAATCACAATGCTTCCCCATAGGATTGGCTGAGACTGATAAAGTGGCAGATCAGGGGCAGAGCCAGCACAATTAAAACAAAGCCCTGGGCAATCAACATCTCCTCATAGAGATGAATTGAACCAGTGCATATCTATGAGGAAAGTTCAGTGTCTGCATGCAGAGGGTGGAGATACTGAATGTTTGGATGCATTTTAGGCAGCCATGACCCAGGAAGGATCACTAACAGCCATCTGAGGCTGTAATGTAAACACTGCATTTTCTCTAAAAAGACAGTGTTTACAGCAAAAAGCCTGAAGGTAATGATTCTACTCACCAGAACAAATTCAATAAGCTGTAGTTGTTCTGGTGACGATAGTGTCCCTTTAATAAAGACCATTGTAGCGGTCGAAACGTTGCTGTTTTACACTTTGGGCACCTGAATAATTGGACACTACTTTTAAAAGCAAGTGTTGGAATTCATGTTTATACTTTTCTGAATATACACTGGTTTTGGCAGAACCAGAATTCATTGAACACTTGTGTGGTTGTTAGATGCTGTTGTTATTTCTTATTTTGGAGTAAGATTGGAATATTCCCTGTTTTGGCCCACATCCCTCTTTTATATTTGAATATAGCACTTTTCTAGAAGCTCTATATTGTTAGTGTGTCTGAGTATATAGCAGAGCTCCACAGCAATAATACTTACAGCAATGTGCAATTAAACTAGAATAATTGTGTTTAGAAATTAGTCTGTGTAAATTAGATACATTGTTCTTGTTCTTAATGACATTTTTCTCATTTAAATTGTTATTAGAATGTGTCACTGAAAATGTCTAATAGCAACCCTGCCACCGTCCACACCCCCATTCACACCCCAAAAATAAAAATGTCCCTATTTCTCAATTTGGAGGGATGAAAATGTATGATTAAGATATGTGAAAAATAAAAATAAATAAATGTCCTGCACAAAAACTAATTCTGCCAGAAAATGACATTCTAAGCAAGAATATTATTTATATTATTATTATTAATATTATTATTATCATTATTTCTACTTTGCATTAAATTATATAGTTTTATTTATCTATGTATTATATTGAATAAGAATATTTAATAACTAACTATTGCTAGCAATTTCTTCCAGATGAAAAAGCAAACATAATTTTATTCTTAATAAAAAAAAACCTTTTTATTGGCTTTTAAATACATGCATATTGTCGACATGATAAACTAAAGGTGCTTTGGGCAAAGCTGAAATCTCCAATAAACTCTTTGCTCATGACTAGCTTATCTAATTATTCAGCTGTTTCTCTCGTGTTTTTAAAAATGTAAATTTGTTTCTCAGTTGATTAAAATTGTTACTAAAAAAAAATAAAAAAATGTTGCGCACATTCCACAAACATATTTAACTCTTGCAAGTATACTAAGAATATTTTTGCTAGTACAAGTGACAGGTCATAATTCACCAGATAACCTGTACATAATATCTGTGGGTTAAAATTCCCTTAACTGATAGCTCTAAGCCAATTGTACTTCAAAATCCTACATTGTTAACCAACAATATCCAGGTTTTGCATACAAAATTAAAAAAAAAAAGCCTGAATTAGGTACGGACTTAAAAAGGTCTGAACTATTTGTTGTTTTATAATACCATTCTGGTGTAGACCTAAGATCCTCACCACAGACCACACCCATTGGCAGCAGTTGGGGACTAACAATAATATACTGTCGGAGTACCTAATGTCGCCCTCTGAACCCCCAAATAATTATGCAATTTTGGTGTGGACATGCCATTGTCTCCCCTCAGGTGGTTAGGAGCCCCAATCCCTTAACTACCCTCCCTTAAAATTAATTAACACTACCTACATCCTGCACCATAATAATAGTGAGGGGGACAATTAAAACTAAGAACGTATGCATTATTTAACTTATAGTTATACTTACTATCTGAAGTCTTCTTTCTTGTAACTCTGCTTACCTTCATCTCCAAAAAAGTCCAAATCAAAAAACTACAATACTGGAACGCAACATTTTAACATAATAAAAATACAACTAATCACAAAAAAAAAAAAAAAAACTGATGAAAAAATTCCAAACCGCAACACAATAAAAATAAATCCATGTTTACCTCATGAGGGCTCCGTGCATCGTGAAACTTAAAAAAAGACCTCTGTATCTGAAATCCCCTTTTGATGTATCACATACAGATGTTAATTCTAATAAAGCTTCAATGATTTATGAACTCTGCTGGAGATGGTGTTTTTGTGGTAACTGGCCCAGTGTTTTCTACTGACCTTTATCTTCTACCTTACCCACAGCAGTCATTTGGTGAGCATTCTTGGGTCATAAATTGTGGCTAGCTTTAACTTTGGAGTGGTGCTCATCATTTCATGCATAGAACCTTTCAATTCCTCCTTCAACCTCCTAATACGAGCTGCAACCTCTCTCCTTGATGCAGCCTCTCCTCTATTTCAATAGCATTATCCCTTCCACGTAGTTCTTAAGGAGAGTGAATAATAGAATCACCTGCCCAAGTCTTTTTGTGGCTTGACCTACATTTCTTGAAAAAGTCACTATCTGAACTATAGCTCCCTATTTCTCTCTCTCTCTTCAGTGGGCATGTCCCTCTTATGCTGATCTCTAATGGTAAGGAATGTATCACTCTCGAATGTCAAAATTCACACAATCATCTCCATGGTGGAGATTTCACATGATACAGCATCTTAGCAAAAATTATGTTGCAATAAACTTACTTGTTCTTCATGCTTCCTCAACTTTTGACTTGCTTTTACTGTTATGGAAGTGCCTGGCAACTGTTCAACAGTTCTCTATTAAATATGATCTTACAGCGCACACTGATAAATTCCCAATAAGCTCTAACTATATTTTCTCTCCAATCACTCGCTATAAAGCCTTTGTGTACTGCTGTGCCTGCTTGCCATCCAACTCACTTTTCCAGCATAGCTCGAAGCTAAATGTTGTTTTGGAAGGTGGTGATTTGGAGCTTACTCCTGTTTTGGAGTTTGAAAAGCTCACCCTCTACTAGGGCAAAATAGGTTCCCCCAACAGCAATAGGCTGGCCTATCAATCTTGTCACGTTATTTGACATCTGTTTTGAAATGCATGTACAGCACCATATTCTTCAAGGGTCAGCTGATGGTGATGCCCCCCCATCTCTGCCTACTAACATGACATTCTTACTAATTTCTGGCACTAGCAGAGGAGGCTGGTGCTTTTGTTCTAATGATGAACATTCTCTCTCTCTTCCCAAAACAGAAAAGCCTTGTGATGTGTGCAAAGAATATTGGTCAGCACTGTGCTTTTTAAATGTCCCCAAACATTTTCAATGCTAACCTCCTCACTTCCTTGCTACAAAGCCTGCAATTTGCAAAATGCTTATCTCACACAGTATACAAATGTTCCCACATGTACCCCTTTACGCTAGACCTACTTCTGCTCAACATGAGATATGAATTTACAGCTGCTCTGCTTCAGATCCACAGAAGTGCTATTACTGCTTCCAATTAATGCTTTTTCTGTTGTTCGAGTACTTGCTTTTGTAGTACAGCTAGTGAGTGTGACAATGATGGTTAAAGGATGTGTGGGTTGCAACTGCTGTCTCCACCAAACTACCACTACTGTGCTGTTGACTGGCCCTCCTCTACTTCTCATACTGGTACTTGCTTTTGTTATTACCTTTGTTCCCTGAAAACTACTAGTACAAGAAAAGTGAATAAGGGGGCTTAAAAAAGGTTAGAAAACCCAACTATAAATTAAATTACTTTATGAGTATGTGTGAGAAAATGTGTAGGAGTACATGTGAATTAATTGGTGTGTGTGTTAGTGCGTGTCACTATCAGTAAGAGTGTGTGTTTATCAGTTAGAATGTGTGTTTGTTATTAAGATTGTGTGTTGATTAAACAGTGTGTGCGCCACTGAGTACGTGCATGGGTCAGTGATAAAGTGTGTGCTTAAAAGAATGGGTTAGGGTACTCAAGCAGGGCCAATCACTCTCCACTCATATGCTGTCAAACTACATAATAAATCACACGGATATCTGAGTTTACTCCAGTGAACATAACAATATTATTCTTAATAATATTACACACATACACACAATCATACTCAACATAGAATTACACACAGCCAACCACCACACACTCAGTCACCATATACATCACACTTAGGTATATTACTTAGGGGGACAATGAGGAGAAATAAGTGTGGCATTTCTTTGACTCTTGCACCGGGGCCCTGTGGTTCCTAGTTATGCCCCTATATTACTTTTTCTTTAGCAGTGTACTAACAGGATGCACTGACTCAGCAACTCTACTACTGTTCCCCTATCATCGAGATTTAGAATATATTACATGCATTCTTTTCTTAATAGGTGGTGGGCCATGTTGTCAACATTGCTGCAGAGTCTGCTGAGTCGTATGATGTTAGGGGCCCTTTTTCTCATGAGTAATCTGTGTAACTGGCCAGCCCTGCCTTGCTGTCCCTCATGCTGCATTACAAAATAGCTACTCTCCTGCTACTCAATGAAATGGCAATATTGATTATCTTTTATTAGTTACTGTTAATTAATGAACGAGTGACGTGTGTTTGTTTCATAAAGACAAGTTTATAGTTTTACTTGGATGTGTGTATACATGTAAATGTTTGCATCAATATTGGCTGGTTAGAGCAGTGTTAATGTCACTTGGGGTATGGTTATCTCTGTAGTGTAATCAGATCTATGTGTTTTATAGCTATCTTTATGTTGTGCCCAGCTTGTTTTATTGTATGAGCATCTCTGTTATGCTCAGCTCTCAGTACTATACATGGAGGAGTAAAATTATGTGGGAGGAGTCTTGGGTCCACCATTTTAATACTTCACTAGCCAACACTGTGACACGCTCACATTTGTCAACAACATTTTCATGTTTTTATGCATGAAAATCCATTTATCAACATATATTTGCTGTTAAATTGAATAAGCCTTTTGTAAGGGTTAGTAAATGCTTGATAAATTATATTGAATCACTTAATTTGATATTTTCAATGGAAAACATATGAATGGCTTCAAAAGTTTTTGACAATATCCAAAAGTCAAAGTCATTTGAACAGAAATTCATCAAATCTCGATAAGCCTTAAAAGGTTACTCCAACCACCATGACCACTTTACTGATTTCAAATGGTCGTAGTAGTAGGAGTATGTGTTTGCAGTGTTTATGCTTGAAAGAGTTATTGAAATGCTTAAGTTTTTTTTTTTTAAATTGTGTGCTGGGTACTACAAGGAACTCTGTTCTTGCTACCTAATGTCATTCTGTGCATATTTTTTTGTCTGTACTGGCAACAGACATAAAAATTGTGCCTTGCATGCAGATCACGTGCAAGTGGAAGTTAGCTTTCCTGTCCTTCACTCCCACCTTTTTCCACTTATTCAACAGGATTTTTTAAAACAAAATCTCTCTCCCACCCACCCTCAGTTAATCAATCTCAAAATATAACTGCTTAATATTTAGTTCATAAATGTGGTCACAGGATTGATTATAAATCTGCTCCCCAGACATTGTGATCACTGCATTGTCATTAGCTGCATTACCTAATCCTTTGAACACCATTCAGTCAGTGAACTATTTGGTAATTATTACCTTGGCAGGGTAGCAAATTTTCATTATTTTTCTGACTAATGACTAACTGTAATTTTCAATCATTTTGCAATTCTTATGAAAATTAAAGAACATGTCTTGTGCTTTTTTACTTATAGATGTGTGCTGAACATTCTATGTTATAAATAATGGCATATTAGTGGGAGGAGAAAATAGGCATATGCTTGCATCCCTGTTTTTTACTCCCTGGTAAATGTTTACACGCGCCATGGGAAAATGATATGCATTAAATAGATAAATAGATCAAAAGGATCTTCAAGGATCCTCCAAGCTACAATGAATAGTTGCAAGGATTGAACTGTCAGAGTTCAGCTGTTCTTTTGCACTATAGATCCAGGCTATAAACAGTTAACACAAAGGAAGGATGTCACAGATTCCATCCTCTGTAAGCGTTGACAGAACCGATGCTCAGAATAACATTGTGGATGGGAGACTGAGCTCGGTATGTTGAAAGGTGGAGTTTGCTCTCCCAACTTATCCTACTGGTAAGAATGAGCAAATAGAGGAGGGGAGTTGGGGAAAGAAAATACTCAGGATAACTGAGGCATAAAAAAATGGAGGAAATGGCCAAAGAAAGAGGAGTAACAGGAAGACATTAGAAGGTAGTGTTCACCTGGAACCACACCTCACCTAGACAATGGGAGCATCTGGGGGAAATCAGTGATGTGCCACAGAGTGAGTATGCATCAGGGCCTACTATCATTAGCACTCCAAGGACTTACTTAATAGGTTTGCCTTGATGGTGCTTGTGAACTTACACATCAGAATGATACTAAGAAACCTCCTGTTATTTAATTGTGCACAGGGAATTAGTGTAGTGTGCTGGTAATTTTTTTATTTGGGTTTTTGGTTAAGATTTAGGATGTGTATGACTGCATTCAATACTCTTTTTTTAAGATAATGCTTTATTTAAAGGAACTCTATAGGCACCCAAACCACTTAATTTAATTGAAGTGGTCTGGGTGCAGTGTCCCTGGCTCCTCGACCCTGCAATGTAAAATATTGCGGTTTTGGAAAAAGTGCTAAGACTGTTTCTAGTGGCTTTCTACCAGATGTGCTTCCTGCTCTTTCACAGAGTTTGACTCCTGTACATGAGGACATCCAGTGTATTCAATTCCCCCACATGAAAGCATTGATTCAGTAGTTCAATAATTAAATGAAAGAAATAGAGCTGCTGGTAAACTGCCCAGAGTAAATCTCTACAGGGGATTTGTGTTATTGTGTTATTTGCTAGCACATAATATCCTGTGTCATAAACCATTTGGTGACCCTCTAATATTAGAGAGGGACTTAGAGGGATCTAGTCCTGCCTTGTGGTAGACAAAGCTTACACAGCAGTTACCCACACATGTTTACTTTTCCTCACTCATTAGTTCATACTCCCGCAATCCTAGGCGTCTCTTTAATATCTTTAACTCCCTTCTTTGCCCTGCTGTGGTCACCCCCCAAACTAATCTTTCAGCTAATAACTTTAATCTCGTCAGAAAAGTATAATGCAAATAGTTAAGTAATGAATAATCCTCCCTTCATTCCTCTCTCTCACCCTCACTTTGGTCCGTACCATCCCTACCCTCCAAGCCTTTTCTCCAGCTACTGAACAGGAGGTGGCCACGCTTCTCCTTTCCTCTCATCCAACCACATGTCCGCTTGATCCCATCCCGTCTCACTTCATCAGACCTCTCAGACCCCTTGTCTTGTGCCGTCCTTAACGCACATCTTCAACTGTATCTTTTCACTGATCCATAAGTATGCTACTTCTTGGTCTCTCTGCTCTGTCCATGACCTTTTCCTGTCCGCTGCTCACACCCATACGGCCAACTCACACTTGCAGGTCTTCTCGCGTGCTGCTCCCTTCCTTTGGAATACCCTGCCTACCGCCATCAGACTCTCCCGGGTCTTCAATTGTTTAAAAAGTGCCTTAAAACCAATTTCTTCAGGAAAGCTTATGGTCTTCCAAAGTAACAGTTTTTACGTTCACTGCCTTCCCTCCTGAAGTGTCTTTGTACACATTAGACTTTTCTGTTTTGGTTCTATAAGTGGTTATTGATTCAATACTTTCCAATGGGGAAGGCCTAAAGTGTGCACAGTGCTTATCACGCATGCACATTAGGTTCCCCTTCAGTGCTGATGCCAGAGGATGAGTAAATGTCAACCATTTCTTACTCACCTTCTTGCAGTGCCGAGGAACCTCTGTGCTGGAATAATGTGGGTAAGAATAGGTTATTTTAACCCTTTAACAGATAGTTTTATTATATATATTTTTTTATTATTATTATTATTCTTTGTTTCCATAATTCCTTAAATAATTAATTTTTTCCATTTACAATGTGAGAGGTGGTTCTTCCATTTGGTATATGTATTAGTAAGTCACTGACCCACCTAACAAGGATACACAGCAAGGACATCAGAATGTCGTTCAGACTAGAGAAGTAAGGGCGGGTGAGAGCAAATCGAAGCAAATATATACAATTTCCTTTAAGGGTGATGAAAACACAGAATAGTAAATAATATAAATGTACTCTATAACCTTAAAGGAACACTATAGTCACCTAAATTACTTTAGCTAAATAAAGCAGTTTTAGTGTATAGATCATTCCTCTGCAATTTCACTGCTCAATTCACTGTCATTTAGGAGTTAAATCACTTTGTTTCTGTTTATGTAGTCCTAGCCACACACGATTGACAGAGCCTGCATGAAAAAAAAAAAACTGGTTTCACTTTCAAACAGATGTAATTTACCTTAAATAATTGTATCTCAATCTCTAAATTGAACTTTAATCACATACAGGAGGCTCTTGCAGGGTCTAGCAAGCTATTAACATAGCAGGGGATAAGAAAATCTTAATTAAACAGAACTTGCAATAAAGAAAGCCTAAATAGGGCTCTCTTTACAGGAAGTGTTTATGGAAGGCTGTGCAAGTCACATGCAGGGAGGTGTGACTAGGGTTCATAAACAAAGGGATTTAACTCCTAAATGGTCGAGGATTGAGCAGTGAGGCTGCACCAAAACTGCTTCATTAAGCTAAAGTTGTTCAGGTGACTATAGTGTCCCTTTAATTGAATCATATTTTTTTTTTAAATTGCTACAATTTAACTAAAGGTTTTTGGGGAATCTGAGCATAATAGACAGAGAGAACAATCATTAAAGCTGTCTATACACATGATATTAGTCTAACAAATGATTCATTGTTAAAAGTTCTTATATTTTCAATATTAATACACATTTATTTTTCTCTTCGCTGTACTTTATGTTGGGAAAATAGTACAAGCATTTAAGAAGCTCTTTTTGAAGCAAAGCATTTTATGAAATATGCGTTTCAATGTTTCAATAACTTGTTCTGTGATTATATCAATCTGGTTGCATTATAAGTCATTGATTATAAACATCAGGTTTGGCAACTAAGAGCTAGAATTATTGTCAAAGCACCTGTTTCTCTCAGATGACAGATCTAAATCACATCTCCAGCATGAACAGTGCATATTTTAGGACATATTAAAAGGATGGTGTTTTGGAGGAGAGAAGCTGGATGCACTAAATGTAGACTGTAGCTATGATAAAATCTGGAAATGTGCATCTTAAATCACATAAACAAATTAAAATGGATATGTGTTTAATTTTATTATTGACAATTTTTTTACAATTCACAGACATATTGTATCTGATACTGGAAGAGATACAGTCTTTTATGTCATACTTATATTATAAATACTTTCAGTGATCACTAAAGTAAGAATCCAAAGTGAATTTAAAATTTAAAGGGACACTTGCTGAAATGCTTTAGGTGTCCTCTTTTTTTCCCATTTTAGAAAAAGTGCAGATCGATAGTTATTGGCACTTTTATAAATTAACGCTATTACACCCCCTGTGATTGGATAGCCACAGAAAGTCTGGTTTGGAGGTTGGAGTAAAGGGCTTGAAAAGCCCTGCAGAGATCTGAAGCTTTTGCAAGCTGTTTTTAAATAAACCCTCAATGGAAAAATGCATAATAAATGTATGCATATTTAATTGGGGTATCTAAACCAAACAGTGATTTTATTTTTATTTTTTTTATGTCAGCAGTGGAGTGTCCCTTTAAGATCAAAGTAGTAAAAATGGAAACATTTTCTAAGTCTGTTGCTACTTTACCTTTAAAACTCAATTTGAATTCTCACTTTAGTGAATAAACCTGTTAGTGTGGTGTATCCCATCAGCAGGCCAGCTCTAGCAGTAACAAAAGTCAGTCGTTTTCACCAACAGATATTGCCTTACATTCTTGCATATTGAGGTGTACAGCACTCATTCATAAAGAGAAACCAAACAGTCCAGAGTAATCCAACTCCAAAATGTGGTGTATGGAAGACCAGTAACCCACTTAACCCCTTAAGGACACATGACATGTTGTGCTATGATAGAAACTAAAAGTGTATATTCTGAGTCACTCTGAACAGACCAGACTCCATTTTGTAATTTTCAAGTTAACAAAAAGACACAAGATTTCTTTCTGTAAGACTAGCCACTTTGCCAGAGCTAAAGGAATGCATAGTATAAACAAGTGATAAGAAGAATATAATCAAATCTAAACCCAGACAATTGTGACAGAGAAGATTAAATAATACAATTTAACTGTCTATATATATATAAGGTACCATTGTATGGAAAAGGGTAAACTTAGTTCATGATCTGTCATATCAGAAAAAAAAACTCAGATTTGCAGACACATAGTCTGGACAAAACTTAAAGAACCCTTTGATCTGAAAGGATACGTAAGTTATAGTGGTCATTTGAGATAAGCAAAATGACGTCAAAATAGCCACCAGGAAAAGTTAACTCTTTCCTGGATAGGTATGTTTAGTGGGACAAGACTGCCCTCTATAGACCAAATAACTAATTTGCGATCTGGAAGATAACCACACCTCTAGTACTTCTATTGGGTTATCAACTGATGACGTACAGAGAGTCTGGCCCTTTAAAAGATAAGACAAAGGGAAGATAGAGATATTCAAGAGATGCAAAGGAGAAAGGAAAAGAGGAGAGAGGAATTGGAAGTTTGGGGATTCCAACTCGGACAACATCTGAGACTAACACTCTACTCCTAAAACTCTAACACTTAGAATTTACTGACTTTCTAACCAACACCTCCATGCAGAGAGACATCCAAATAAGTTCCTGAGACTACCAATCGGATGAAATATCTACTGAACTGGTAATTATACTGGTTTCATTTAATTAATTAAATTAATTAAAATGTATTAATAGCATTATATATGACTGGACAAAGCACGGTCAGATTTCCATATTAAGAAATCTTAGTTAACTAAGAATATATAGTTATAAACATTCCATTCTGCAGGTGGAATTAAGAATAATTATATATTAATGTGATATTATCACGTGTTAGCATACCGTTGTTTTTATCCAGGTGTATTGATTTGCTCTAATATAAGATAAGATATCTTTTAGACAAATTAAAACTCTGCTTATATATCATGGTAGATTCTCTTATTGGATGGTTCCAGGAAATGACTAATGAACTGGTTTAAATGTTATTTTATTTAAAATGACATAAGAATAGATCTTAACTACCTAGGAGATCTAGCCAGCATTGAAAGGGTTATTCTAACTGTCGGCTAAACTTTATGGCCCTTCGCTGCTGTGAAAAGTTTCGCTTTCTCTCTGTGTTAAGGAAAGATAGTCATAAATCGTCAAAGTCTTGACAGATAATGCTGTTTAAGCCATTGAAACGTATATAGCCATTCCTTTGTATTGCATACCATTTTATACTGGATATTCATTGATTATTGTCACGCATGTTACATATTATTATTAATTAATTGGTTATTATAAATAAAATCTATTTTTATTAAAATTGTGATATTATTTATATGAAATACTTCTCACTTAACACGATAACGATATTTGGGATCTGAGAATTGAATTAGTGGGCAATTCTCAACTGTTTACTATTATTATCCCATAAATATCCCCACAATGTGTGGCATGTCATATTCCAGAAGTTTGGTCCTTAAGGGGTTAAACAAATGTACTTCTATGCAACTAAGGCTTAGTCTTCTTTATACTAATTTATCAATATTGCCTATTTTTTATATCTGTTAAAATATGTCAATTTCTCAAGACACATGAGGCTGTGAGTAATAGTGATAAAGTGTCTGGTTCACATGTGATAATTTAGACCATGCATACATATATTGTATGAGTGTTTCAAGCATTTTCTTCTATTTATTCACATTTTATATATCATCAGAGAATATTCTTTATATAGCATTTGCATTATTTTACTCCATACTTTAATATAATAAACTTGCTTTTTGAATGCTTAGTAGGATTCATACACTGTGACTTGTAATGTTTCCTTGTTGTAATCTGAATTCTATAATTACACCATTTCTAATTATCATGTACCTCTCTTTATTTTACGCTGAATCAAAATGAAACATCTTAATTACATTACAAGTTATTGAATTCACATGCTTGTTTGCCAATGCTGTAAAATGTATGTAGTCAAAACCTCATGGACATATAAACAACTATTCAAATAGCCCACAAAAGACTTGTTCTGTTTTAAAGATAAAACTAAACCAAATGAAGCATCCATTGCTGTACTTTCTTTAAAAAATAATTTGGGAGCTCAGACATCCAATTAGTGAACATACTTCATTTATTATACATGGGCTAGAGTTAGAACAAAAAAAAAAAGTTTAACAGAAAATTACACAAAAAACACAGCCTATGTTATGTCCTCATGTAGGATGCAAGGTACTAGTATCTAAATTTTATCAAGTATTTATATGAACTTTAAGAACATGTATTGTCATATATTCCAAATGCTTGTTATATGTAATAGACATGCTAGCATTTTATATGTCTGATTTTATAGACCAGATCATAAATAATGTTTCTATCTCAGCTTAGCATGAAAGACAGCGTATAAAGCTCTCAGGGAAGTTTCTAAATGTACAAGATTTAGAATTTCATATTGCACCTAGAACAAGATCACGGTCCTACTCATGACGTTTTGTTAGTATATATGGTACCAGGAGAGTTTTAGTAGGTGAGTTTTAGCAGGCGTGCCTCTCTATGATCGTCAAGGTCATTAAGTAGGGATGATTAGGAAAAGATAGTCTCATCTTAACAAAAATGATGGAGGACACTAAGAGCATAATGGTTTAATCGGATACTCTAAGCACCAAAACATTAATGTAGTAATATTGGTGCATAGATGGTGTTTCTTTTTTTCTTTGTATTTTTTATTGTAGCATACATATAGTCTTTCAGAAAGATAAATGCATAGTGAGCTACATTTGAAGTGCATGCGTAAGTAATGGCAGTCTTATTCAGAAAATGTGTAACTTAAAACATTATATAGTTTCCTTGTCTGGCTGAACTAGTGGCAAGGCTACTTGCACTTATTAAAATATGCTAACTATAGCTATTTCACTATAAATCGCTTCCTTCGGGAGGGTATTGGATGCACGAGAGAGTTCTTAAAATTACAGCAGGAACCAGCTGGCGGCCTAATACTAAGACTTGGTAAGCACCAGGTGCCTGGTGATCATCATCAGTGCAATCAAACAGAGATGAAAAACAGGGCACATATTAAATAGGCATATACATATGAAAAGGAAAATCTCTCTTAAACAATAATGCTATGGCAAAGTGGCTAACTAGGCGGATGTGTGCCGCCACTTCCAATGGGAATTAGGTCATGTTGTCTGACTTAAGTCAGCAAAAAGAGCAGGTTGCAAACATAACATATTGCACACGAATTAGGAACCATGCTTAAAATTTCCATTAGAGTCTAAAACAATACACAATGAGAGGTTTCAGGCATCTATACGTCGTAACATACTGCAGTACTCAAGTGCCCGAAAACATCTGCGTCTCAGCCACCTGTATCTGCTTGGAGTAGAAGGGCTGGATTGCATTAACATCCCATGAAGGAACAGATGATGCACGTGAGGCATTTGCCACTGACCTCTGTGTGGTATCTGGTGCAGGCATGCCTAAAGAGGCGTTTTGCTTCTGAGGGGTGTGTTAGCTGCAATCTCTTCTCAGTGTGTATTATGATCAATTTTCGGCAGAGGTACTTGACCTCCTTCTCTCTTAACAGATTAGTCACCAGTTGCAGGGAGTGCCTCCAAATTATTGTGGACCTGGAGAGGTCAGCGAAAAAGGCCAGTAAGTGGGTGCATTTCTTGTTGTGGAACCCCTTGTCCCTTGTAACCCGATTTCGGGACCCGGTACTGATAGTCCAGGTGTATGGTCTTGGCATTAGTTGTAGATAGCATAGAGTTCCACATTCTGTGAAGGTAGTGAGGTACTTTGTCATCCAGGATGCTTTTAGGGATGCCACGAACCCGCAGATTGCATTGCTTCCTTGCGTCTTCCAGCACAGAAAGCCTTCATTCTATAGTGTGGTTTACCCACTTCAGTGCTTCCACCTCAGCTTTCAGAACCTCCTATTTGCTTTTCGTGGTAACACCATCTTCCTCCAGAGTCAGCAATCGAGCTGTCATGACTCCCATATCTTCATGAACCAGCACTATGTCGGCTGAGAAATAGGCCTTAATCTCTGCCAGCAAGTTTTGAATATCCGCTTTACAGGCAGGAATGTGGCCTGGACTGGTCTCAGTACTAGAACTTGTGTGCATTATGGCAGCATAATGCAGCTAACACCTCTCACTGAGAAGACTCTAATTAAGTGACTATATCTGCACATACACTGTAGATCCACAGTGCTTCTCTAGAACTGAACCAGCGATCATCACGATCGCCTCATAGTCGGCAAATCTGGCTACAAAGACAAAACTGTCTCTGCACTAGATTATAGATAAGTTCTGATGTTTTCTTGTTACATTTTTTTTTAAAAGGGAGCACAGTAATCTACACTAAATAGGAACATAAATGTTTAAAAATAAATGTTATTTTTAACATTTGAGTACTCTTTTAACAGCCTACTTGAGACCTAGGTTTCTGACATATATAAATAGCTATGTTTCTTATAAGAGGCATAATGTATGGACTACAATGTTTTCTCTAGAGGAAGCTGAATTTTGTTTTTCGGGGTTACTTGAAACAAAGAGTTCATTTTGTATTCTATTTTGTTATGCTTTACCTTGTTTTTGAAGTGTTTACCAAAGTAAAGTAATTTTGCTTAGAGCATTATTCTTCTGAAAGAGACAGTAAACACTTTGCATGCCCATGTAGTCTGAACTGCAATTATATTATGGAGCATATGGATGATCAAGCTTTAGATTCACATTTAACTAATCTGATCTCAGCTATGATCTGATTATGGTAGCTGCTTACGTGGAATGTCTTGGGAAAAGTAAAAGTATAGGTAAAGACCTTAAGATATTCAAAACCATATGTCATATCCATATATTTGTGCACCATCTACTAATAAGCTTCTCTGTCTCAAGCTTGGCTTTTCTAGAAATTAATTACAGACTAGATACAACTCTTAATTTTCTAGATACCTAGAAGAAGTGTTTTTATCATACATGAAAATGCCCACAAAACATGCTTTCTCTTTGGGATTGCTTCCAGCTGTTACACATTCTTTGCAATGTAGTCATATCTCTGACAGTCAAAGTCTTAAACCAATGACATTAAGTTGTTTTTCTTGATAGCTTTTTTAAAATTTCATGTGAGTGCTCTTAGGAATAATACACTTTATTTATACAATGCTTAGTGAATATACCCCTACACACAGAGCTATAAACGTTCCTATCTCAGGGCGTTGGTGCTGTTTCTTGTTTTCTACTTCTGTATTTCTAACTGCATAGTAACATATATATTTGTGCGTAGTAACTTCTCTATATTTTTAACGGCGCAGTTAAACTGAAACTTAGCTTAGTACAAGGCAAGATTAGTCCCACAACACACCTGCAAGCTAGCTATAGGTTAGGATATGTTAAGATAAGATAGACAAATCATGTTATTATTGTATGATGCTCATAAGACCACCCCTGTTTCCTATTCAATAATACCATCTATTAAATGTCAGATGTCACTTTGAACTTTACACTGTGTTTTCACGTTCATTGGGGCTTCTCACCAGCTGGCTGGGGATAAGGAGAAATACAGAGAGTTCTAAATTGATGAAAGTCCATGGCATGAGAGAGTACAATTGCTGACCCAGATAATCTTCACTTCCTAACAAATTCAGAATATATGGTGGGGTTTCCAGAGAGAAGGATATCGTCAAGTTATGTGGGTGTTTTCTAATGTCTCATCATCTTAAAACTTCACCATCCACAACTGCTCCATGTCTCTCTACTCCTTTACTACCTCATATAACTGGCTCTTTCATTGCAACTTTAGGTTTTTTTTTTAGTTTTATACATTGTTATATACATATCAATAGGTTACCACACTTTTATCAATACGTTTCCATGCTGTAATTTTTTATTTTTTATTTTTTTTACTTTTCATGCAACTGTAAACTTGTTTAAGCATGGTTACTGACCTGCTATATTTCCATTCAATTAAATGTGGCTTTGTCTGTATACCTTACATACCCTTTGAAAAGCATGGTGCAATATATTGACACTTTTTAATACAATGGTAATTTTATTTCCGAATTTACAGTATTTTAGTAAATACTTGTGGGTTAGTAAATTCAAACTGTATCAATCTAACAATGTAGAAAATTGTCTCTTAGCTTTTGTCATTATCATACAAAATGTTAATTACATATGTATACATTGATAGAACTAACTTTCAATACAAATTAAATGAGTTACTATGAAAGATGAAATATTGAAAGAGTTAAATATTTGCATTAATATCTAAATACATTTGCATGCAAATTATAAAGGAGTGACTTGGCTTAATGAACTTGTTCTTCTTGTTTATTGAATGGGCAGCATAATTGATCTCCATTTACTGTTCTGATAATATGCTGTGACTTCCAGATTGGAATTATTGTCACATTAAAAGGTCACCTCTTTTAACTCCCCTAACAGTCTGTGTAATGTCATGTTCCATACCAGAATCCAATGCTTTCTGCTATATCTGCTGTAATTAGGAATACACACTTCACTATTAAGAAGTGGCATGTGTTTGATGACAGCATGAACAGTTTTTTGGCAAACATTTTCTTTCACAAATAATATCATTATAGATGAATCATCATTTACATGAATGCTCACAGCTGCACAAAAAGATGCTGTTGAATAAAGACTGATTACATTATATCAAAATTCTGCCTCTCAACAACTGTCTAGTTGACTTTACAAATGTTATATGTGTGGTATCTCGGTAACTAGAATGAAGACTTTTAATAGAGAAGATAAGCAATTTATCATGGTGCCAGGGTCAGGACTGACAAAAACTAGTAGTCCTGACAGATGAATTTATGAAGTAAAGGTAGGATGTGGATTTGAAGTGTATGTATAGGAACATAAATTGTTCTGGAAATAGCATTTAAATAACACCCGATTGTGATATATTTAAAAACATACCATTAACAGTAATATCCAATGGAATGATATTTATGTTCTTCATATAAGCTTAAACATATAACAAAAGCATACATTGTGCAAAACCTTTGCAACAACATATTCATATATATGATATATTTTTTAAACTAAATTAAAGAACGGAAATAATATTCCATTGGAGACAACTATTTAAGGTATGGTTTTAGATTAATCAGATGTGGGTCTTCGACGAATGCTATTTCCAAATTTTATGTTTCCTTATATTGAAACTTGAAATCCTCACCCTACCCTAATTTGCTCAGTTTTTTATTTTTTATTTTAGGAGATTATTCAAGTCTTTTAAACCCAAGTGGTGGTAGAGATTATTTAAAAGGGACCTTAACACAATGTGTTCTCAGATTCATTTATGACAGATTACACTAATAAACAAATTATTATTTAAGTAACTTTAATAGTCATCTAAAAGGGAAAAAAAAGGAAAATAATGGTTTGTGTCTTGTGTAATAGGACGGTATCATTATATATGTGGTCAAATTGAGTATTATGTGCAAAGCATGAGGACAATGGAAACACAAATTAAAAAGTCATGATTAAGTCTATGTGTATGCTTCTCAATGGACTCCATGAAGTAAAGCAGAAGAAAATAAAACTTTTAATTTGCTCAAGTCTTTTCTTCTCAGATTTCTTTACTTTGCTTGCTCTATTCCTCTGCATTTATTTTCAACAATTCATTTCATTTCAGCTGTGTCATTACGTTCAAGGATCTGACTACACAAGATTAAGGCCAGAATGTATCAAGGAATTAAAGGAAATCAAGACATGGACAGAAATGCACACAAGTGTATCTTAGAATAATGGAACTTCAGTAAGTAATCAGCCAGTTTTGGGACTTTAAAAATCACGAAAAAAGTACATTTTAGATATCATTAGGAATTCTATACTAAACAGCTAGAACCGTTAAATGGTCACTCCAAACCCCTAAAGCATTTTAGCTTGCGGAAAAGCTTTATGTCTGATCAGAGGTGCAACTACAAACCACAGGGCCCCGGTGAAAAAATTGCCCTCTCCACCCATGTGTTTCATTCCTTCGCCCCCAACCCCTCCATGTGCCTTATTTACCCCCCCCCCAGGCCCCACATGTGTCTCATTTCCTCCCTCCAGCCCCTCCATGTGTCCTATACCCTCCCCCCCAGTCTCTTGACAATGCTATATACATGCAGTAGAGGAGTAGCACAGTGCAGATCTCCCCTCCTGCCAGACACCTAGAAACTGCGGCCCATGGGGTCGCAGGGGTTGCCACTGCGACTGTGGTAGGTACGCCACTGTGTTTGATTGTGTCTTATGTTTTCATTTTACAAAAAGTGCAGATTTCAATGGAAATTAACACTTCGATCAATTAACATTGTTATTCCTCACTGGCTTTCAAGCAAACAACCGGTCTTGTTACTTCCTGGTTTGGTTAGCTCAGTGGAGCTAAACTCAAGAGGCAGACAATTGCTTAGAGCACATGTCTTGCAAAGACTTCTCATTGAGCTGCATTGGTAAGTCTAGGATTTGACCGTTACAGAAAGTCTGGGCTGGCAAAAAAAAGGATGCAACAGATGTGCAGTTTATGCAATCTGTTTTTAGATACACCCCACATGAAAAACAATTCCATAATTAAATGCATGCATGTTTTCATTGCGGAATATCTACAAAATAGTGATTTACTTATTTGTGTCCTTTAAAGTGTCCTTTAAAGTATGTGAAAAACAAAAATGCATTAAAGCTGTTTAAATTAATTTATTTTGTAACTCCAAAAACTGTGAGCACACAAGTAGGGAAACAGTGCTGCAGAATGTGTGGTATCAGAAAAAATGCTTGACTGGTGGTGTATAAAATAGTCAGTAACATTAACCATGATAGTAGGTAAAGTATTATTCAAGTTCAAAATCAAATTACCCTCACTACTAGCAAACTGAAATAGTAGAAGAGATGGAAGGTGTTACAAATCAGTTGGGGGTTGTATGTGTATGAATGTAAGTGTGCTTTTGTATGGAGCTTGTGTATGTGTAAATGTTTGTGTATTTGTGCATCAAGCTAATGTTAGAATGCAGGAGTGTGTGTTTGTGTAGTGTTGGTGTTTGCACACATGGAAGTTTGTGTGTACAGCGTTGGCTTTCAAACACAGGAGTGTATTTTTGTAGTGTTGGTGTTAGACTGCAGGGTTGTGTTTCTGTGTGATGTTTGAATGCAGTGGTGTGTTTGTGTGTGCTGTTGATGTTTGCATGTTGGTATGTGTTCACATATGCATACATTGTTACACAATTACAGATGCATATTGCCACACAAAGAAACACACATATACAATGGCACACAAGATACAAACACATACACTGCCACAAATACACTCTAGGAGAAACACAATGACACAATCGGATTGACACACATGAACATATAGAATGACAAACACACAGATGCACACACTGACACACATGTTCCATTCAAAGTGACCATTCTAACCCAAAGATTCATGTAAAAACTTACCAGCTATAAAATTTATTTTAACACTAAGCCATTCGAATAAGATGTTTGCTTTAAAATGCTTGGGTGACATATTTTCAAGGAATCTTACACATTTATTTGTTTTAAACATTCTGTGTTTATATAGTTTTCACAATCAAAATATAGCTTTACAGAAAGGAAAATGGTGTTAGGCAAATCATTGATCACATATCAACTGGGTCAATTGCTTGTCAAATATCCAGGAATTTAACTTAATAAGGTGAGCACAATACTTATCACAAGTATATATACCACATTTCTGCACAGTACTACTCATCTGGTGTATTTCTCCTCTCTCCTGTTTTTATTTTATTTTTTTATTTTTATTTTTATTTTTTTTATGACTGGATGTAAAGTGTACATTTTAAAAGAAATAAGAACATGATACATGCTCTTTTTATGTTTTGTTTTATGTATGGCACGAGGGATACATTGTGATCCTTTTATGTTGACTAGTCCAGTACCCTATTGAGAACGTCATTCTGTTGGAACGCAGACGCTCATTTTCGGTTTTCCTGTGGAACGCAAATAAGATTCAGTGGAACGCTCACATGACCGCTATTGCGGTCGAAAATGAGGCTTGGAATACATAACGAAAAAATAAGCGACAGCTGTTTCTCCCCTATACGGACGAGCTGATGACATCCGGAGGAGGGGTTTAACGAATTTAAATACCAAGCCAGGCGGCAAAGAATCTACACAGGAGACTGATTTTCATTTTACCCCTGAGGAACTTTGCATTTTGCCAGACGAAATGCGTAGGTTTAAAATGCTTGGGTGACATATTTTCAATGAATCTTACACATTTATTTGTTTTAAACATTCTGTGTTTATTTAGTTTTCACAATCAAAATATAGCTTTACAGAAAGGAAAATGGTGTTAGGCAAATCATTGATCACATATCAACTGGGTCAATTGTTTGTCAAATATCCAGGAATTTAACTTAATAAGGTGAGCACAATACTTATCACAAGTATATATACCACATTTCTGCACAGTACTACTCATCT
Organism: Pelobates cultripes; assembly: GCA_933207985.1. Taxonomy (NCBI): domain Eukaryota; kingdom Metazoa; phylum Chordata; class Amphibia; order Anura; family Pelobatidae; genus Pelobates; species Pelobates cultripes. Next base: position 136,657,834 of record OW240913.1, on the reverse strand, counting down.
GGTGTATTTCTCCTCTCTCCTGTTTTTTGGAGGAACACCATTGAGGAAAGGGGTATGTTGCTGCCCAAAGAGCAAAAAGGCTCATTTTACGGAGCCGATACCACATAAGCTCCAGACCATGTGAGTGGTTCTAGTTATTACACTTTTATCACCTGTTAGTACCAAAGACCATATGCACCATATATTTCTTTGTTTTTTCTGTTATATGTGTTTCCAAGTGTATATCCCGAAGTGTGTCGTTACACCAATTGATGAGGTAAGTGGACCCCTTTATCACTTTAAATTTATACAGCGCACAACTAATTGGTGTATATTTTATACCATATCCTATAACATAGCGAAAAAGAAGGACCAGAGCAGTCTGTCAAATGCCTTCTCGGCCTCAAGGGATAGAAATAGTGTCGGGATGGAGCGTTGGTTGGCCACCCAGATCAGGACTAGCATCCTCCTGATGTTGTCGCTGGCTTGGCAAGAGGGAATAAAGCCTACCTGGTCCGGGTGGACTAGTTTGGTAGGAGCTGGTTGGCGAGTATCCTGGTGAATATTTTTACGTCAACGTTCAGTGAGGATATTGGTCTATAGTGGTCTGAGTCTGAGAGGGTATTGTTGGGTTTGGATAGGAGGCATATGTTGGCCTGTAGCATTTCTAGGGGGTCTCCTTGTAGTAGGAGAGTTGTATAGCCATCCCAAGTGGAGTAGGAGGATGTCTTGGAAAGTTTTGTAGTATATGCCCGAGTATCCATCTGGGCCCGGGCTTTTGTTGGGTTTGGTGGCTCCTATCGCGGCTGCCTTCGGAGATTTCTGTGGAGATTTGTGTGATTGCGCTGTCGGTTAGAGTGGGTAGTCATTTTTGTTCTAGGAATGTGTGGATACGATCTTGTAGTTTGGTGGTTCATTGTCTGTGGTGAGGGGAATGGTCATATAAGTCAGAGAAGTATTTTTGAAATGTCACTGTGATTTTCGTGGGTATGTTAGTGGTGTGTCCCGATGGGGTGCGGATGTGGATTATATGTTTAGCCTGGCTGCGCTTACGTTGCCTTTGTGCAAGGAGTGTGTCAGCTTTGTTGGATTTTTCATCCAACAACATTTGCTTTGTCCATTGTAGGGCTTTAGTTGCATCGGCTACCATTTCGTTCTTGAGGGCCTGCCTTCGTTGTTGGAGTTGTGTTGTGAGGTCATGGGTGGGAGAGCGTTTGTGTTGGGATTTAAGGATCCTGATGGTTGTGAGAACGTTTTTTATGTGTGTGAGGCATATTTTTTTCTGTATAGTAGCTATGCTGGTGAGGGAGCCCCTGATTACTGTTTTGTGGGCTGCCCATAAGACTGCATGGGATTGAACTGAATCCTCGTTTGTGGTGAAGTAGTTTGTGAGTTCAGTCTTGAGTTATTGTTTGCGGGTCATGGAGTAAGATTGGGTTGAGTCACCAGGACCATGGTCTGTAGATTCGTGGTGGCTGGAATGTCATTGAGATTTTGGCATGGTCAGACCACGTTGTGTTGCCGAGTGAGGCTGTTCTTGTAAGCGGAAGGAGAGATGGGGAGACAAGGAAGTAGTCTCTGTGGGAATAGGTGTGGTGTGGATGTGAGTAGAATGTATAGTCCTGTTTTGTTGGGTGGTGTAACCTCTATATGTCTATCAACTTGGTGTGGGAGATGAAGTCTGCCATAAGTTTGTCCGATCTGGAAGGTTGGGTAGTGCATTGTCCGTGGTGGCTGTCTTAGTCTGTCTATCATTGGGGTAAGTGTGGCATTGAAGTTTCCACCTATGATTTTGTGGCAGTTTGGGTGTAGGCTGAGATGGGCTTGTAGTGTGAGCCAGTATTCTGGTTCTGGGGTTGTAGGGGCATAGATGGAAGTAATAGCGTATTTGGATGGGCCTATTGTACCTGCTACCATGAGGAAACGTCCGTGGGGATCTTTGTGTGGGGAGGTGACCTGAAGGGGGCATGATTAAATTAAGAGGATTTCCTTAAGAAGTGTTTCTTAAGGTTACCTCCCATGTTGGAGGGTGGTTGCGGAGGTCCTGGCTCGTGTTGGGGTATTTGGGGAAGTCTGTACACCGCTTGTGGCTTTAAAAGTGGCTGATCTTGGAGCCGGTTTGTGGGAGCACGCACACTACGCGGCCATCTTGGTTCCCGGTCAGGCTCCGCCCCTGAATCTTACACCTTCTTGAGTATGCTATCTGAGAATCCACATGTTACAGTGTCACTGATTAGACTTGTGCACAGTGGAAAATGTTTTGGTGGAACCACATCTTTGGGAAATAACAAATAATTCAGCACAGCAGATTTTTGGGCATGTCACAGTTTCAACAAGATTCTGCAAAAATTTGGACAACAATAAAAAAAAGGTACCTATTAGTTTTCTGCTATAAAATTGCCTATATAGGTATGTCTAGCTTAATAGCTAGACAAGATCAGGCATTTTTGCAATTGCAAATCTGAGTTAGATTCGTATATATCTGGATTAAAATTAATAGGAACTCATTCTATAATGATTGATTGTAATCTTTTTCCTTTTGCTATATATTAATAATGAAAAATGGGTAGCAGGAGTCATTTTAAATTGAAACAGGTGTATTTATCAAAATATGAAATAGAAAAAGACAATGGGCGGAGAATAAATCATTCATACTCATTCAGACTGTGTCAGTGACTGTCTTTCAGGGCGGGAAAAAATCAGCTTCTCCCAACTGCATCTACAGAGGGAGCAGGCACCTCAAGACTCAGCGATGCAGATCAAAACCAAAGCAATATAAGGCATTTGAAAAACGGGTGCTACTGCAGCAGGAGAAATGTAATTTTTTATATTCACTGCAAGAATTTAGAATATTTTAACAAATGTAGAAACAACTTTGAAGGGAGAGGTTATTTGCCATTTGGATCTCAGCAACCAGGTGATGATGCCTCACGTATCAAAGTGAAGAGCAGGGTAACTCAATTTGGGAAGTTTAACTTGAGGATTGCGATTTGCTCCATCAGTAGTCATTTGTAAGCACTGGGAATTCAGAATGTTCCCTGTAAGAGAAAACACTGACTCAATTTGATAGCTGGTGTACAAGCAGACACAGAGTGGAACACAAACCTGTATTCTCATCCCAGTAGCTTGGAGGGTCCTCACTAGCACATACCTCCCAACAATGGGAGGTATATAATCAGGACAAGTAGGAAGACCTTCTAAGAACATCGCCAGTAATGCAACTTCTGTGACTGGTGACCCCACAATTGGAGGACTTTCCCCAAAAAATGGCATGCCTATCACTGCAGGGGGCATATCAGCCTGGTCCTGTCTTTGACTGCAAATCACAAACTCTGACATTAGGTCTGTCCCTCTAATATATCAGGCTGTTGCATTGGAGTGCCACTTCCCCTTTAATCCTAGGATCACACAGGAAAGTTAGCATCAGTTCGGAGCGACTACCTATTTGTTTGCTCAGATGAATATTGAGTAGATCTGCTACATCAGTGTGATCTGTAGGGGAGTCATTTAGCCACAAAAAGAGGGACAAATAAAAAAAACATAATCCCACTACATAACTAGTGAAATTGAAGGGAAAAAAAGGACCATGGGATTCTCCACTAGTGAAGGATGAGGGCTTGAAATGTCTTGACAAAAGGAAGCTCCACCTTTTGTTAAACATAGAAAAAATATACAAGACAAAATAGGTACACTAGATTTTATCTTCATGAACTGCTCTGTTTTTAGGAATGGTTGGGTGACAGATGTGCTTTAATATAATGAATAATAGACTTGTATACAGTGAAAATGTGGTTATTTGTTATAAAAAAAAATTTGTTTAGGTTTAGATGAATTTTAACTAATTTGCATATACATATTTATGTGTATGTATAAAGTGTACCATCTTCTGCACTATCTGCTTGTTTTTTTGTTTTTTTTTCTCCATCTCCCTCCTCACTCTGCTCTTCAGAAAGATATTTATGACCCTCTGCAAGAATGGTGTCTATTTTCTAACAAACCTGTGTTTTATCTGCACTCATGTCGCTTTAACCCCTGTATCACAACTCAACTTTGTATTCTATGTGTCGTCTTGCTCAGAAATGCTTCAGACTTGAGAAAGGGAGCTTCTCCCGAAAAGCTTGTCATTAATAAATTCTGTTAGTCCAATAAAAAAGGTATTACAAGATAGAAATTGTATCTGTTTTTTTCATCTACATCACTGGACTTATACGGCTACAATCTCTACTTGAACTATATATTATCAACAGAAGGAAAAAAAAAGGAAGAGCAGCAAATATATATATACATTTATTTTTGCTGCGCCTTTTTTTTTCTCTTCTGTTGTTCACTTCTCACTTGATGTTTGAATAAAAGAAACAGTCGCTGCTGTTTAACCATCAATCATCCCTTTTAGCTTTTTTGGGTGCCAAAGCTGCAACTCCAAATCATGAGACATACAAAACTGTTCTTCCATTTCGATTGTTTTGTGATATGTCCATATAGCACTTTAGAGATATAGAATGTTGTCAACCTAACAATCACCCACAGTTTGAAGGAATCACATTCATTAGAAAGTGAATGCACAAGTCTAATGAATACTAGACAATATAACATTCTTTTAATGAATGGTCCCACCAATCTTAAAATATATCATATCACAGGCTGAGTGCTGCAGTAAGAAGTTTTAAAGGCCAATTTCGCGTGAGCTTTTAATTGAAATACAGGAAAAATGAATGGATGAAAATCATTAAAACATAATTACTCTGAGAAAGTACTGTGTTGATGAAGAAGAGGCTAATCTGAATGAAGACTTTAATTCCAAACAACATACCAATAGTCAAAATGAAAATGTCAACACAATTGCCCTACAATGACTGATGTAACAGAGATGGCAGTAAACCTACAGAATCGATGCAGAACTGCCTTTCTTTAGATTTGTGTGTACAGCTCTGACACTACAAAGTTGTGAGTTTAAAACTTTAATTTTGCTGGGCTCTCTATTACAAAGACAGATTAAATTTGTTCTGGTGCTGCCACTATTAGATAAAATAAAATGTAATGTTTTTGTGAAATACTAATATATAGTTATCCTTTGTGATTATTATATTATATTAAAAATAAAGCTATAAAAGCCTTGATAAACTGAAATGTATGTTTCCCAACATCTCCAAATAACTAAGCAAAAAATAAGATCTTGCTTTTAAAACTCTGATTTGCACAGTTTCAGTTCATCGAGAAAAAATTGTTATACATATTGGGATGCAACATTATGATTGGTGGGATCCATACATTTTAATACAAGACTAGAACATATCTGATTGATAAAAGTAATGCTCATGGGCAGCGTCTGTAATATCTAGTTGCCTGGCAGCTAAGAGTTCCCTGCCATGTTATTGATATACTAGTGGGGGTGCTGTGTATAGACTGAGATGCCTTGCCTCACTCTGAATTAAAAGCAGTAGATGTGAATCATGACTAGTACCCAGGAATATGGCTTGCTTAAATCTCAGCTAGTCCTACACATCTATGTCTAATACATGTTCTCTGGATATAAATATTCCTTCCAACTAAAGATATATCCATTTTCAGACCCTTCAGACACTGGTCTGTAGAATGTTTTTCATACTGAAGGTTTTGATAATGTTTGAATAGTTGCCTCACTTTTTTGCAGCCTTGATGAAAACATCAAGTAGTGAGTTTGAAAATCTGTTTTTCTTTCTACGGTTTATTTTATTTAAGTTAAAATACAGCCCCTCCCTAATACCTATTAAAGGGAAAAGAAAACGTTTATTTTGGAGGTATTAAGAGACATGTGGCTGTAGTACATGCAATACCTTTAGACTTGTACCAGAGATCTCTAGCCTTCTTTTGAATGGGGCAGTTGTATCAAAGTTAAATGGTTTAATGGTTTTATGAATAGGAGTCTGAGGATCCTTTGGTCCTCTTTTGAGGTAGGCTTATTAGCAATGCACATAGAAGCTTTGACATCACCTGGTCCTTGACAATTATTGGTCTGTTGATTTCAGCATCCCAAAAACAACCATTTCAAATTATCTTTACTCCATAGTTCAGGGGCTGGGGATAACTACCCATTATCTTTAGTGGTGGCTGGTGAAGTTTAAAGATAGTGGGGCACTGCCCCCACAGACTTCTAAGGCTCGACCCACTCATGAGATGCCACGCTCTATTCAAAAGAATCTGTATCTCCAGTAATCAATAAATGGTGAATGGAAGCTTAAGATATAATCATGAAAGGTATATAAGTTGTTGTTTTTCTAACACATACTTATCAGAAGTCCTTACAATGCCTATAAATTTGATTTGCTTGTTTGTTTGTTTTTTGTTGGGTTTTTTTCAACAAAAACTGGGAAACTGACTGGGGGAACCCTGTTGTCTATATGGGTGAGCCTCCTCTTGCTATCTCATCCATTGGTGAAAAAGTATTGTCTTCATAAAGCACTGAACCTCTATGTGTTTATGGAATCCCTATCGCTCTCTGCACTCTCTTGTTTTCGGGAATCTCTCAGATCTCTATTTGTTTTATTTATCATAGGAATCCATTTTGGCACCATTTGATTTTTTGAATGTATTACAACTCCCTCAGTATATGTATTTGTTTGTTTGTTTATTTCATTTAATTTCAGTACTGCTATTAAAAGTTGTGCTTTGTCACTCTTGACTGCTACACTGAAATCATTGTTACATATAATAAATGTACAAAGTGAAGGTTACCGTGATACCTTTGCAAGAATAGTTACAATTTTTTTAATACATCATTAGGGTACGTATTAGATTAGAAAAAAAAATAGTAGTTATATAGTCAGTATGATTTTGTTGTAATTTCCATATTTTATTTTCATTCACATATTTATCACACCTGTTTTTAAATTATTGTTATAAATTTGTGTACCACATGCTAACCAACATAAAATGTAGGATTTTAGAAGAGCACGGCATCATTCCTAAATTTGCAGCTTTTTAGAGGAAGGATAATGATTTTAGGCAATGTGATGCTTTGCAGGAAAAAAGAAGAATTTAATTGGCCATTTGTGTATTAAAAGTCTGAGTGGCAGTAACAGCCTCAAGAGCCTAAAAGAAATAGCAAAGCTGAGCATATTAGAGAATATGAAAACTATTATGCAGGCTGTAAAAAGTAGTCTGGTCTGGGAATTGACAGAGCTATTACTAGCAAAATATTAATGCAAAACAAATGGTTATTTCATGAAAATGTATATATTCTTAAAGATATTACATTTATAGTTTATTGCAATTACGTTTGCAATAATTGATAATGCAGAATATGGATTAATTCTTAAATATATGTTTTTTGCCTTTTGTCTTTACTATTTTACATACACTTATGATGTCCACACTGCCATATCTTCTTCTGGCAAATCATAATAGCTTTGCTGACCTGGTGTCATAAATGGAATACACACTGTAAAGGAGGAGACCATATTTAAAAGAAGAAAAACTACCACAACAAGAGGACATAGTCTTAAATTAGAGGGGCAAAGGTTTAAACATAATATCAGGAAGTATTACTTTAATGAGAGGGTAGTGGATGCATGGAATAGCCTTCCATCTGAAGTGGTAGAGGTTAACACAGTAAAGGAGTTTAAGCATGCATGGGATAGGCATAAAGCTATCCTAACTATAAGATAAGGCCAGGGACTAATGAAAGTATTTAGAAAATTGGGCAGACTAGATGGGCAGAATGGTTCCAATCTGCCGTCACATTCTATGTTTCTATGTGTTACTCTTATAAGAACACAAAATTTGTATTTATGAAAGATCAGGTGGTAAATGTGAGTAGGATCTTCACTAGTCTCATTATGCATGTGTATTTTATGATTTGTATATACTTTGGTCCAGAAAACAGAGGCGGTATTGTGCCATGTTGTGCTTCTTGTGATCTATTTTTCTTTGTTTAAATCTATACCTAATAGAAAGTAGTCTGTGATACACCTTTGCATGGACTACATGTGGATTTCTAAAACTATTCCACTGTTCAACTTGATTAAGAACCTAATATGGTAGGATAACTTTAACCCACATGTATATGTATACATCCTCTGATATTCAGCACATGTAGCATAATGTAATTTAATGTGTCAGTTGTGTAACAAGGTATGCCAAGAAGTGAGTGAAACAAGAGAGCAGAAGACCATTCCTACAGGCACTGGCAGTGCATCACCTGTAGTTGATGGGATTTTTCATTTGGCTACATCAACACTAAAATGAGATGAATCGTTGGCTACTTCTAAATATGCAAAATACATTTATGATAAATGGTATATTCAGGGTGTGGACCATATTTTGACCCCTCTAAATTCATAATATATTAATTTTTTTCTATATTAAAGTAGAATGTTGGCATAAAAATGGAGACTCTGTGCTACTAGAGTATTGTTCATTTTAGCATCATTCAGGAAGTGACTTTTACATGATTGTATTCTAAAGTAAGAATTGTTGGGAATTAAAAGTGAATTTTAAATTTAAGGACAAACTAGCTAAACTGAAAACATTATTCAAGTCAGAAAAGCTTCCAGTTAAGCTAATTTAGTCTTAAATGTGATGTTCACTTTGAATTCCCAACAATTCTTACTTTACTGTATAAATGTAAATTGAAAAGCAATCCAGTGGATTGTCCATGGACATAATCTTCATTATAATCTATATATTTGTTAAATTTGCATATGATTACTTATGTTTATGTTTATTGTATTCTATTTCTTTTTTTATTATTTATATGTGATGTTTTGAAGAGGCGTATATATACAAATATTGTCATTCACATATCCAATTTTTAATTTACTCTTCGAAATCATTCATCACTAGTGATGTCCCGAACGGTTCGCCGAACGGTTCGCCACGGACTCATCATTGAGTAAACTTTGACCCTGTACCTCACAGTCAGCAGACACATTCCAGCCAATCAGCAGCAGGGAGGGAGAGTCTGCTGCTGATTGGCTGGAATGTGTCTGCTGACTGTGAGGTACAGGGTCAAAGTTTACTCAATGATGAGTCCGCGGCGAACCGTTCGTGGCGAACCGTTCGGGACATCACTATTCATCACAAATCAATGTCATACAATACCCATGACAGACCATGTTTTATTATTTTTTTTCTGTTAAAATAGAATTTTAGCCGTTAAATTAAGACCTGGGTATTGTTCCCTTTTTTATTATTATTATTTAATTAGTAGTGACTTCAGCTGTCATTTGACTTGCAATCCAGTAGATTGACTTTTGTGAAATATATTTTTTCATATAACTTATTTAATCTATTGATTTTTTTAATTATTATTTTTGTTAGACTTGTGCATTTGGTTTCAAATTAACTTGAACCCTTCTTCATTTAGACCGATCGGTGGGTTTTTCTAATTCCAAAGCTTCTTATGTATATATAACTGAATGACTCACGCAATGGACAATCATATCTCTTTTATTCATGATTCAGAGTTCTGTCTGTGGCAACAACAACAAAAAAAAGATTGATAGGAAAAAAGATGACTGATGTTTATATCACAGCCATTCAATGTTGATTTTATCCAAAGTGAGAATTGACCAATAGAAGAAAATGAGGAGTAAAAATCTTTATTGATACATAATCTATTTAAAGGGACACTATAGTCACCAGAACAACTACAGATTATTGAATTTGTTCTGGTGAGTGGAATCATTTCCTTCAGGCTTTTTGCTGTAAACACTGTCTTTTCAGAGAAAATGCAGTGTTTACATTACAGCCTAGTGATAACTTCACTGGCCACTCCTTAGATGGCTGTTAGAGATCCTTCCTGGGTCATGGCTGCCTAAAATGCATCCAAACATTTAGTGTCTCCTCCCTCTGCATGCAGACACTGAACTTTCCTCATATAGATGCATTGATTCAATTCATCTCTATGAGGAGATGCTGATTGGCCAGGGCTGTGTTTGAATTGTGCTGGCTCTGCCCTGATCTGCCTCTTTGTCAGTCTCAGCCAATCCTAAGGGGAAGCATTGTGATTGGATCAGGCTATTACTTCTGATTATCAGCAGGCAGTGGGCAGGTCTAAAGGAAACAGGGACAAAGTAAGCAGCTTGAATACAAGTAAGATTTTACTATATTTAGGGAGGCATTAGGGGACCAGGGTGGCTAGATGGTGGTTTTAACCCTATAGGGTCAGGAATACATGTTTGTGTTCCTGACACTATAGTGCTCCTTTAAGTAAATATAGATAAGCATAGATTTTTACTGCTGTTCCTATTTTTCCCTTTATTGATTACTTTTTTTTAAATTGATCTGTGCACCACAACACATAAAAATTGGGCCAGAAAAAATATTTACATTTGATATATATATATATATATATATATATATATATATATATATATATATATATATATATATATATATATATATATATATATATATTTAACAATATTTTGATGTTTTTTTATTTTTTGTTCGTTTTTTTTGTTTCTTTTTTTCTATTTATGTGCTCTTTTCAGTGTTTATTATATGTGTGCCTTTTCCAGTGAATAGGCATATAGATACAAAATATCATATCAATATATTATCATATCTATACATCCATTTTCTATTCACTCCTTGACATCAACAATCAATGTCATACAGTACCAGTGACAGACTGTGTTTTATTATTTTTCTATGTTAAAATAAAATTTTACCTATTAAATGTAGACTCTGTGCTGCCTTGGTATATTCCAGTTTTATCATTATCAATTAACTCTTCAACATCATCTAGCACTAGTAAATGTTGTGGTACCTGTGGCAGATGGTTTCTTCTTGTGAAGTGAAACTTCAATTATTGTTACACTCTTTATTCCAGGTTTTTACCAACCATACAACTTCTTAAAGGGCAAATGCGAGATAGCATGAATGAATGATAAACTAACAGATCACAATCTGAAATGTTTGTCCAACTGTAGCATTTCTTCACAAGTCACTTCCATCAAACCATTTGGCATGAAAATGATCTGAACTACTTTTTATCTTCTTTTCTGCAGATAAAATGTTAGATGTTTTTAATCTGGCTTCTTCTTGTGTGTGTGTGTATGTTTCTGTGTAATTGCATATGTCTGTGTGTATGTATACGTATGTACGTATAAATGTGCAGCACTGTGCGCTTGTGCTTGACTGGTGTGTGTACCTGGTTTTGTAACTGTATGGGTATGGATATCAGTGTGTGGGTACCTGCCAGGCTTTATACAAAGTAAACAAAATTAGATATGATAGAAATTATATAAAAAATTATGCATAGATTACCTCTTAGATTTTAGAAACAAGCTTTTTCAGTGTATTTACTAACAGATATGTAAGAAATATTGTGTACATCTTTAATATAAAATATCCAAAGAGGAGAGGTGTAAATAAGTTGAAAAAGTCATGTTATCAGGAAATGTTAATTAGTCTGACTACTTTACTGTCAGTCGGACACTAGGGGAACTGGAACTTAGGTGCTAGCTAGTACTCCAGACAATTGATCCCCTGGGCACCGTTTAGGACATCTTCCTTTATTTTAAGTTATACTTTTTGTTTGCATATCCCTTTTATCCTTAGATTAATTAAAGGTAGGGCCTCCCTTTCTCATTTCTAATACAGTGGAGCTCTCCTGATGTTGGTTTCCCCTTGTGGGACTCTACACATCACCTACTCCTATTACCTACATATAAATGTTTTACTTTGCTCACTTCTGCCTTGTAAGGAATGTACATACCGGTAATGGATTTAGTTTAGCTTTGTATTTATTTCTTTTTAATATTGGCAGTTCAGTTTTAAGCACATGCAAATACAAACATCCAGATATGCTAGCACATATTTGCTAATAATTTAAAATTAAAGAGTCATTGTTACAGTCTGGACACTTTGCATAATTAGCAGACTCTATGATGGTGACATTGCCGCTAGGGGTCCGGTGGCTTGGGGGCAGGGAAAGGTGAGTTTACCTGAAACTGACCCTCACGGGTGCCACCATCTGCTTTTGGTGCTTCAGCATTGAGGTCTATAGAGAATTCCAAAAGACAGCTGTAATGGGTGGCATCTGCTCAGTTTCTAAAAGTGTCAGGTCTAGGAAAAATACTGAGACAAAATAGTCCCTACTTTGTCTCACTATATCTTTTAACTGGATTGGAATTGCAGTAAAAATCCAGCACAGTCAATATGTGTTTTTCATAAAGATTTTATCTTTCTGGAATACTCATTTTGCAGGTGACAGTGCCGCTTTAAGGCCTTTACTAAATATTATTTCAAGAGCTGCAATTGCAAAATTTTTAATAAAAAAATATTGTATTATTTTTAGAAGGCATACTGTAGACAGCTATGAGGTTGAAGCAGACACAGATTTTTTAGGTTATTCCTTTTTTTCAAACAGTGTTAGAAAATAATTTAAGCTTCTGGGCCTGATAACAAATCAGGTGTAAAGTAAATGTCACATTTCTGTCATGAATGTTCCAGCTGAACGAAAACAGTGAATATAAAATGATTGGCTTTAACAACTGCTCATATTTATTACGAGAAAAAGAGAAACATTTGGGGGAAATTATTCTCGTAACAAAAAGTAAGTGATTCTGTACAAAGCATTTTAAAAGAATGCAAGGTAACCTGGAACAAATTGATGTATGCTAAAAGTTAAAAATGGGAGTTTATATGCTTTTTGTGGTTTGGCAAGAACTGGAGTACTCCCAATCACCAAAGCTCCTCTTCTAGACTGCACTAAAAAGTGAGGAATTTTGCTACCTCTTTATCTAATTCACATCAAATGTATTTAACCCCTTTAGGACCAAACATCTGGAATAAAAGGTAATCAAGACATGTCACACATGTCATGTGTCCTTAAGGGGTTAAAAGCATAATCTTATCCAAATGTATTTGTTAGTGTGGAGGCATCTAGAGAATCTGGCTCCCAGGGTGGAATTAAAAGTGTGGCCCCTCAAAGTCTAAAATATAACTGTCTTTCATATTCTAATGTAAAGGTGTACATGAAAATAGTCCTAATTTAACATATATGAATTATTTTTAAAAAACATATAGTGTATAGTGTTATAGTTGCCCCCCCTAAACATAGTAAAATATTACTTTTGTTCAAGTCTGCAGCTGCTGGCTCTGCCCCTGATCTGCCTGCTTGGCTGACATCATCAGAAGTGATTCTCTGAGCCTATCACAATGCTTTATCATAGGATTGGCTAAGACTGTTAATGTGGCAGATCAAGGCAGTGCCAACATAAGCCAAAAACAGCCCTGCTAATCAGCATCTCTTAATAGAGATACATTGAATCAATGCATCTCTATGAGGGAAGTTCTGAGTCTCCATGCAGAGGAAGGAGACACTGAATGGCAGTGCTGCACACTGTGCGGCACTGCCCAGGGAAGCACCTTTAGTAGCCATCTGAGGAGTGGCCAGTAGAGTAATCACTAGGCTGTAATGTGAAACTGCTTTTTCTCTGAAAAGTCAGTGTTTACTGTAAAAGCCTGAGGGGAATTATTATACTAACCAGAGCAAATACAATAATCTGTAGATGTTCTGGTGACTATAGTGTCCCTTAAATATAGAAACAACAACATTAAATCAGTGTTTGTAATCAAAATACTTCCTACAGCATAAATATGGCAAGGGGATCAAGCTTAAAAAGGTTAATACAACACCATTACCATTTCCGTGATTTGAACTAGTCATAGTTTGTGGAGTCTGTATTTTCAGCATATCATGATGAAACACTGCATATGAGTTTAACCTCTTTGCTGCCGCAGTTGTAACACCCTCCAACAACACTTCTTTTTTTTTTTTTTTTTATTACTTATCTTATTGAGGTTTTTGAGTAATATACGACATAAAACAGCGTTAGGAGCTGTTGGCACATGAACAATCGTATGGGCATGGTTCCATGACGCGTTTTGCCCCTCCCCTTGGGGCTTTGTCAAGCGGCTTGTCAAAGCCCCAAGCGGAGGGGCAAAATGCGGCACGGATCTGGAACCTGGAAGTGAATTACAGACGGTCGGCAGAAACAACCAGGACAAGAGATCCAAAGGACTTTTACATTGTGTAATTATATTGAACTTTCCTTTCGGTTTCCTGAGGCTGGTGAGCAGATCAAGAATTTTTCACAGCATCTTTTGTTTTTTTTTTTAATTTGTATTTTATTGGTGTTTTCACAATGTAAAATACATCTGGTACACAATATGAAAAGTTATAAAGTTTACACAGCAATTCTAATGAGTTGAAATAACGATAGGACAGCATGTTCACTAGTGGCTGATATTTGGATCGCTGAGTGGTGCTGTTTATATTAAGCTATATGGGTTGAAAAGCAGGAGTACCTCTAGTGCTGTCTCTGCTTGGCCCCTCCATTATATCATGGGAAGTTATCTCTGTGTTTAGGTCGTTGAGAGGGTTTAGCTGCTGCTTACCAGGCATCAAATGGGTACGTATTTATGAAGTGTGAGCAACTATTGTGTTTCTCGCTGCTAGTTATTAGTAAGGTAACCTCGGGGGGCCTCTATGAGTGTGGTGTGTCTCCAAGTGGCGTGGTTTGGCTAGGAGTCTGGCCTGGGGGTTTAATGGGTGAACTCTGTTGGTTCCCTGTGTATCTATTTTCGACTTCTGGGCTTCCACTGGGATCTTTGCGTTCAGTTTCAGTCTTTGGAGGAAAGTCTCTTTGTCCTCAGGAGATGAGAGGGTGAGTACGTCGTTTCCTTGTGTTACCTGCAGGGAGCCATCCACCCCCCACCGATATCTGATCAACGCCTCTCTCAACTGTCTAGCCACCGGTGTTAACTGTCTCTTGACTGCGAGGACGGCAAAAGGGATGTCCCCGTATATGGCTATGTCATAGCCTTCGAAGTGTATGGTTCCCAGCTCTCTTGATTTGGCCATAATCGCAGATCGAACTGCAATGTCCTTGGTCGCGGCAATTATGTCTCTTGGTGCGTCTGTAGGGGCAGCTGCGGCTTTGCGGACCCGGAATGCTGATGTTAGTGCCTCTGAGCCTGTGTTGCCTCCTATTCCCAGCGAGGCAATGAAGCGTCGGAGGAAGGGCATTGTTGCATCGCCGTCGACGTGCTCTGGGATGCCGCGGAGGCGGATATTCCTCCTTCTGTGCCTGGACTCCATCACTAACATCGACTTGGTGAGTTTCTGTACCTGCTCTGTTAATTCTTGCAGATTGTTGTGGTTGTCCTGCACTTTCTGGTCCCTAGCTACTTCTTTTGTTTCGATCTCTGTGACCCGTTGTTTGAGGGTCCCTATCTCCGTGCGCGTGTCTAGGAGGTCAGCTTTCCACACACGTCGCATGTCCAGCAGGAGATTTTTAATGTCTCTCTTTGTTGCCGGCGAAGAGTCTTCATCTGACTCTGACTCATTAGAGGGGGTCCCCTCCGATTGTGAGGCCGGGGTTTCCTCCTCCTCCTGATAGTTCTCTAGTGCCTCATCCTCGCTAGGCAAGTCGGGCGCCATTTTGGCTGGGCCCCGCGGTGTAGGCCTCTCAAAGGATAGTCTGATATCCTGCATTTTTGGTGCCTCTGGGAGACGAGGTTTCCTGTTTTTTCGCCCCATTGTGTCTTCTGAGTGAGGGTAGTTGTCGCTCAGCGTGTTTTGGAGTCTGTTTTCCGTATTTAAAACGGGTTTTTTGAGATTCTGGGACGGAGCTCTGTTAAAACACGACTTCTCTGGTGCTCGGTTGGCCACGCCCCCCCGCATCTTTTGTTTTTAACTGTTGTCTAGGAGCCGCACTCAATCCCAGCAGCCACCCGTTGCTCCAGAGTAGGACCAGCAATCCCAGAACGACAAAGCAGCACAATAAATTCTCCAGGCACTCAAGGTTTTCAAGTTGACAAAGACCTCTTAGCAGGTCGAAACGTTGCTGCTCCTTTTGTTCTATTAAAACTGCCTGTGAAATTAACACCTTGAGTGCATGGAGAGTTTCTTGTGCTGGTTTAGCTGTTTTTTTTGTCTTGATTTCCACATATTTTACAATGTTTTTGAAAACAATAATACATGCATATTTTATTTCCTTTTATCTTTTGTACAGTTAATGTACAACAAATAAAAGAGTAGCTTTAATTAGGTCAAACAATGTTTCAGAAAGATTTTAACCTGACAAGCATTAGTAATATGTATTTGAATGTTCAAAATCCTTGATATAGCCACTTAAATGTTATAGTAGTATATAAGTAAATGTACTATTAAGCATCTTAGCAAAGTTCCAGCAAGCCTCTGATGCACATGCACAGACGTTAATTTCAATGGGCTATATTACATAGTTACATAGTTACATATAGTTACATAGTTACATCGCTGAAAAGAAACTTGCTTCCATCAAGTACAGCTTTCCTTGCATATATTTGTTCTGTTGTTCCAAAAGAAGGCAAAAAACCTAGTCTGAAGCACTTCCAATTTTGTAACAAACTAGGATAAAATTCCTTCGTGACCCCAAAATAGCAGTCAGATGTCTCATTGGATAAATCAGCTATTACCCCACTAATTAGAAATTATATCCCTGTATGTTATGTTTTTGGAAGTATTTATCCAATTGCAGTTTAAACATCTGTATTGACTCTGATAAAACCACCTCTTCAGGATGAGAATTCCATATCCTTATTGCTCTTACTGTAAAAAAAAAATTCTTTGCCTTAGATGAAATCTCCTTTCTTCCAGCCTAAATGTGTGACCTAGTGTCCTATGTATAGCCCTGTTTATGAATAGATTTCCAGATAATGGTTTGTACCGGCCCCGAGTATATTTACCTAGATAGAATATATTCCAAATCAATTATCAAAAATATGCAACAATGCTGTTTAATCTTATGTTAAAGTGCTAGCTGGTATCTATTAAAAAAAATAAAATAAATTATATTATATAAATGATGCTTATGTTGTGCTATACTAAAAAGTAATAATAATATACATTTTACACATTTGTTTTTTAATTTAGTCTGTATATATGTCAAACATCTAACCATTTTCTCATTTAATCACATTTTCATCTTCTTGCACACTGACTATATTATTAGTGGATAATAAACCTGCATTTGAATATAGTCCATTTATGACCTGTAATTAACGGTTTATATTTTAACCTGTAACCGCTACTAAGTTTGTTATTCCTTGAGGCTATCATTATTTTTTATCTCTAATTTATAGACTTTATGTAGTTAATCATTACTGTCATTACTGTAAAAGCTACTGCTTGCATAGAGATACATGATATACATTTTAAAGTAATCTCTGGGAACTTGCAACCACTTCAGTAGATTTTGTTCATCCATAATCATATGGGAGAACCAAATTATAATAAACAAACATATAAGAGTAATCAATTCTTTATTTGAAAACAGTAT
This sequence comes from Pelobates cultripes, assembly GCA_933207985.1. Lineage (NCBI taxonomy): Eukaryota > Metazoa > Chordata > Amphibia > Anura > Pelobatidae > Pelobates > Pelobates cultripes. The sequence continues at coordinate 136,640,540 of OW240913.1, read as the reverse complement.
GGGTTCAGATACACTTTTATACTAGGGAAAATGTGAATCTAGTACTACCTAATCATGTCTATTATGAATTTAGAAAGTGGTAATGTTTAATGTTAAATTAAAATAGAATAACTTTACCCATGTTGGCAAATGTCACATTAATAATAGACTGGTAATATTAAATTTTAAAAAATAATGAATTGATCTATTTCAGGACTAATTAATTATGAACAACAAAATTTTTAATATATGAGCAGAACAAAAATTATCAGTATGATTTACAGGCTGTTTTACTATGTGGTGTAAATAGCAGGGTGTGGCAAAATTAACATCGCCACTTGTGCCTGGAGAGGACTACTTGCCAGCCTCTTGCCATGTGATTATGGTACCTGGGAGGTTTGGCCCTTTAAATACAGGATTTGGGCATTTTGTGCTGCTACTAGCCCTTTAAGCACAGCGTATGGACTTCTATTGGACTGTGTATGGCCCTTTAAGAACTGTATGTGGGCATATTGAGACTTTTGTGACAATGCCCCTTTAACACGGTGTCCCCAGTATCCCCAAACCTTTAATATACTGTGTTCCTGGCTTTCTCCCACTTGGTTCAGTAAATGGGGCTTACTGAACCAAGTATTACTCAGGCGGACCACACAGAACTGGAAGTGTGAGGCTAATTTACCTCCCAGGCTATAAGCCTGGGAGGTAAATTGCTGACCGCTGGGTGGCCACCGTTCGTACAAACGAACACGTGGCGGTGGCCATCTTTCTTCTGCCGAATGCGGTCAGCGGTGTATGTAGCCAAATCCATGGAACTGAAATCGGCTACACTTTTTAACAAACACCTCTGACCCTTACCTTCTCCTCCATTGAGTTTGCAGCCGCAGAGACTAAGTTCCGTTCGGCGATTTTTTCAGTGTGAAATAGAACGACCGCACAGCCCAAATCTATGGAACTGTTTTGGGCATGAAAATGTGCTTGCGGTCAGTCATAAAGGACTTTCAGCTAACTTTTTAACCCCTGGAAGGAATTGGCTGAATTTTGGATAGGTGTGTAATTAAAGTGTGCTGAGTATTAATATGTAACTTTTATGAAGATTGAATGTATATTTTTAAAGTTACAGTACATGTGTAAAAAGTGTATTTTTCCTGCTTGTGATAATTACTTTAACCCATTGTGTTCAGTAATTATATCACAGACAGAGGGGAGGATTTGTGTGTAATTGCTGGGAGTGTTTTACTATAATGTACGTATTTTATTGGTTGTTTTACAAATCCCTGTGGGCGGTTCTATGTGTGTAAAATGGGCATAAAAGCAGAGTATTTCATTAAAAGCTTCAGTTCTTCTTCACCCTCAATCTGAGTCCTGTCTCTTATTGGGGGAATCTGCTACAATGGATTGCTATGCTCGTCAAACTCTCTTGCTATAATCACTGAGCTCTTGTAAGAGCTGTTCTGTTCCTGTTACCCTCTCTGGGGAAAGAGAGGTTCACCCACTGGAAGCTGGATCCTGGCCTTGGGTCCAGGGTGGGTGGAGACGGCGAGACCCCGGCGCAGCTGCATTGCTGGAAGTGGGGTCTGCAGTGCTGATGGTGTTGGTTGGAGTGCTTGGAGTCCTCGGCGAGCACTAGGAGCATCGATTGGTGGAGGTACTAGGTCGGAGTGCCAGCGGTCCGTCACACAGGGTTCTTGGAATTCAGTTGTGCTAAGAAGCCAATGCTCAATGGGCAAAGAGTCTATTTGTTGTAATTTGGTTCCAGATATTAGCCACTGGGTTAGATATGTTCAGGGTAAACTCCAGAATTAATTTATTATTTGTGAATTTCAGATATTCCCACATCATGTAAAAATATACTGATCTTGGCAGTACGAATGCTCTCAGATGGTCCCAGATTCATTTAGTAATCCTCACTAGGGGCATTCTGACTTAAGTGAATAACTATATGAGTATCCATTGTCACACTTTGATCTTTACTTCAAATTTCTTCACAGAATGCAATTAATTTTGGCACAATCTTTCCTTCATAAAGCCATGTTAATTCCTACTAATGACGTTGTAGTTCAAAATGAATATTTAAATATTGTCCTTTAACCTCTTAGCAAAGGTAGCATCTCAGAAAATACAACCATGTAGATTTTTTTCTTACATATTTTTCCTAATTCCTTAAACTCATTTTTTATAATCCAACATTTATAACAGACAGTCATTAACACAATAAAATAGGCCAAGATACTTAGATATCCTCCAGTCCTTCTAAAAAATTGATTACCCTGTCTGTTCTCTAAATAAATGTGTCCCTTGCCACCACAATCTATGTAAGATTTATCCATTTTAGCTTCAGCATTTTTTATCCCATGCATACTAGAAGGGGAGTGCCTCCTCAGAAGGAACAACTTCCTACAACACTTCCACACCAGAGCTGAAATCACATCTTTAGTTAACGGGCATACCTGCTTGGGTAGGCAAAGGACACACTCTTCAACCACCTCAGAAAGCACATAGGCACATTACTAGATACCCAAATATTTTTTTTTTTCTTGGTTAGTGCAGTGGAAGCACCTCTTGTGGTTGTCAGTATAACAGCCACTAGAGACGTGTTTAACCATTCAATGTAAACATTGCCCTTTCTGCAAAATGCATTCAGACCACTTCATTGAGATGAAGTGGACTTCAGTGACTTTAGTGGTTCAAAGGACCACTAAAGTCACCGAAGACCACTTCATCTTAATGAAGTGGTCTGATTGCATCCTTAAGAACAGTATGATTGTATATGCCATCATGCAGTGCAGGGCATTAACACCCGTTGATAGTTTAAAGCATTATGTATTAAAAGTACCAGCAAGGTTAAATTCCTGCTGATAGCAAAGAACCCCAAGTATCATTGGATACCTAAGGGTCCTCTCTGTCAGCTGCAAGTGGCCCTTTAAATCTTTAAATACTGTGGCTGAGTGTGGTAATCAGTCTATCTTCCCCAAGTAAAAAATAGGGAGCCTCAGTTATCTTTCGATACCGGAAGGTCTTCTCTGTGAGAGGTGTCCTCAGACTGACAAATTAACTATGTGCAGCGCTCTACTTAAGCACTGAACATGGCCATTTAAACTAATTTAAGTACTATGGCTCAGCCGCAGTGGTTTTCAGTGCACCCTTGCATCAGTGAGGTTCAAGGATCTGAAAATACCCTGGCAAGGTCTCCCTTCTTGTCCTTCTTTTCAATGGTCAGTGCTGGGCTCACATAGCCATCTGTACTGTGTGGGCTGGGAAATCCCTCTAAAGTAGGATTAGGGAGTGGAATTAGGTGACGGATTAAGTGCAGCATTAAGAGTAAAATTAGGAGCAGGATTATATGTTGGATTATGGGTTGTATGAAGGAGTTGGGTTATGGGTAGGATTAGGGGTTGGGTTAAGTGTTGGATTATCATTAAGATTAAGGGAAATTATCACTGTAATTCAGAACAGTAATATAATATAAATATGGGGTATTCACAGATGTGCACAAAATAAAATGTGGTTTTTTTTTCATTTAAATTTTTTTTATTGTTGTATTGTGTTATGTATACGTGCACGTTAACAGAAAGGGTGTAATTGTAGAAAGCATGACAAGGTGCCAAAAAGGCCTTGGTCACAAAGTATCACGTCTCAAAATAGCCTTAAACCTTATGAAGTTTGGCACTTTTATTTTTAAACTCCTGATGAAAATGATGTTAATTAAAATAGACGAGTGAAGGAGAGCCACACAAGATGCTTCTGATACATTTACCAGTTATGTAATTGCACAGAAAACTATAAAAATAAAATGAACGTACCCCTTCTTAACTTAATCATAAAAGGCACATTCAAGGGTCTTTGGTACTTTCAAGGAATAGTGTATACTCACATCAGCAATCATATGAAAATCAAATCACAATTAGATTGAAATGCAGACAAATTAGATCTTCTTCAACAACATCTGGTTATGTGCTGAGTAGCTCTATTGCCCATGTAGATCAACTGGCCTGCAGAAATTCCCAGGCACATTATATATGTGTAAAAGACTGAACAGAGATTATGCCCATTGAGCAATTTTGGAGAAGTATGTAAATTAGCAGGAACATTCCAATATCTCCCAAGGTGCTAGTCCTACTTTTGCAAGTTTGCACCAGAATTTAACTTTCCAGATAACTCCCTTTAGTCCGAGAATTAATTTTCAACACTCTGTACAATCAGTGCAGACTAAACTTAGATATATTACAGTCCCTTGAGTCTATCCAAGGCCTCAAATTAATAAGTTTTACAAATGATTTTTCTACAGAAGTCACTATTAAAGTCTATGGGATTGTTTTTTTTTTAGACAAATCATTTGGAAAGTGTTTCTAACAATATTTAATCTTTTGTAAAGTTTATCAAATGGAGGGCTGAGTTTAAATTAAGATACAAAGGAGAAAATTTGCTTCTTACTAAATGTAGAAAAAATGTAAAAATGATTTGGTGCAAATACAATTTCTTATGATGGTGTATTATGTGTATTAGCAGAAAATAATGTTAAAGGAGGGGTCTGGAGACAAGAAAAGATTGTCCAAAACAACATCAGTTATCACCTAGAACCTCATCTTCCACTAATCTTGAATAGACTGAGACATGAAAATATGGGTCCCTGAACAGCAAGCACAGTGTCTGTGAAATGGTGCATTATGGAGAATAATGTACAGATAACATAGGTCACCTTGCAAAATGAGTTTTAAAAACATGATCTGCCTGGAATTACATACATATATTTACGTACATAATAACAATCAGTGTCTGTGTTGAGATTTTACACTAAATCTTCTATTACACAGAATATATAATTTTATTATTTAAGTGCATTTTTTTTTTGGTTGCAGCAAATAACTTGGGATGCAATCAGGATATAATCTTTTTACCCATACAACGAAAATTGATGATAAGTTGGAAATGTAATTGCTACCTTCTGTGAGCTGACACTCATAATGTGATAATTTGTTCGAACTCTAGTATAAGTCTTACCACAGATGTGAAGAAGAGATGTTAACATCCTATTAAATCATCCACCAAATCATATACTTCCCGATGGGATATCATTCATAGTTGATTTATTTGCAGATGTTAATATACAGTATTTTCAGACATAGCGAAATAGAGCTTACTGTTCATTTTTCCCCCCATTCATTTTACATTTGATTCTAGACTTTAAATGTGACTGTGAGAAAACAAAGGTGAAATGCACATTTGTTGATTACATTTTCTTAGATTAGTGTCCTGAAAAAAACCTACCTGCACTTTACCTTTTGATATGACTACATACTCCTTTTTTATAATTTTGCACAGGTTAGGTGAGATAACAAGCTTGAAAAATATTCTATAATACTGCACTTAAATAAGTAAAGAAAGTTTGGTATGATTCTTGCTGGTTTACGTGTTAAAATCATTTGACTCTCTTAAACATTTCCTTTAGGGCTATGTGAGTCAAAGCCCGTAGCAAAGGGTTTAAAACATATTAGTTTAAATGTTGCAAGTTGGTGGTCAATTCACTACAACTCAATATTTGGTAAATACATTCTCAAGCCAGAAAATTTGATTTGTTCTCTGCGATAATAACTTGATGAGTCGTATCCCCAGTATGCTAAATGCTTGCTTGCATTAACTATATATATATATATTGTTCCAGATCTGATTCTGAAAGTATGCAATCAATTATATGAACAAATAAATAATTGAAGACAAAACAAATAATTTTCCTTTACATTTTTTTTTTTAAAGAAAGAAACAAAAATACAGTTCAACAAATTATCACAATTTGATGTAATTTAATTCAGTTTACCCACAATCACATACTAATCGGTTCAACATTGGGGAATAACAGCAGCATGGCATTTAGGAATGTTTCTCTTGAAAAATAACAATGTGCAAATAGATGCTGTTTGTTCATGAAGCATGAAAGGAAGTAAAACAATTGTGACATACAATATGCTTCCTGCTTAACTCACAAATAGTTTTTGCAGCCAACAACCATAACATACTTTTTGAAATGAATGAATAAAACCAATTATATAAATGTTACTAGCAACACCATAAATAAAATTGAACCTGGCAATCAACCACCTAATTTTCCCCCATGACAAGTTGGTAGATGGGAACCACATGTTTTTGGTGATGATGTTTTCAGATGCAGGCTGCCAGACACTTCTCTCAGAATTTGGCTCTGCCTTTTAGCTCTGTAGCCACCATCTTTTGACTTGTGTTATCTGTTCGCTTAACCTCATGTACCTAACCCCTAATATGATAGTCCCCATTACATTCAAAGTTACCCAAACAAAACAGAGAGCCAGGTTCAATTTAGAGATACCCATACAATACAAAGAACCCAGTACAATAAGCAGGTAGCAATACAATGTACAGTACTCACAATAATATATAGCAAAGAAAAAAGGAATTGGGGGCACACCCGGAACATGCATTTTACAGGAATGGTGCTGCTCTAGAGACCGAAATGTATACAATATATAGACTGAGGAACAATGCACACATACAAATATGGTTTTAAATTTTATAAAGCAACTTAAAATCACCTCAGCAAACAAATATGGAGATTCAGTATCAGTATATGGCCCTATTGTGTTAGGCCTTCCACTACTTCACAGTACCCCAATATCAGTGGGTCCTACACTAATTCTAATGACAAATTAAATAATACTTGTGCTAAATTATCTAAAGTGTTCTTAAATAATCTGTTGTAAGAGTATTGTGAAAATATATATATATATATATACATATACACACATATATATATATATATATATATATATATATCTATATATATATATAATTTGTGTTAAGGGCATAGAAAGCCGTAATGACACATATAACTTATATAACTTATACCATATAACAAAATATAAAATATGAACAGTCGTTTGTGGTGTGCCGAAACCGACGATGCAGTAGGCCTGTAATAAAAGAGAGCCTACCCTGAGTATTATTGTTAATAAAGGGAGTGGTGGGAGGGGTAAATCGCCAGACCAACAACGGTAATGAGGAGGGGTCTGGCGATTCTTAAGTAGGGAAATCATGCTCCTCCCACAACTACAGGCTCGGCCTTCCATTTGTGTTCAGAGCATAGAAAGGCATAAGAACAGTATATAACTTATATAACTTATACCATATAACAAGATAGAAAATATGAACAGTCGGTTGTGGTGTGCCGAAACCGACGATGAGGTAGGCCTGTAATAAAAGAGCGCAAAAAGAGTATACCATACAAGATTTATTTCAGCCTACAATTTGACAATCATATAGCATATATCACATGTTCATGTTACAAAAAACTTCATATATTTCCTGTTTTGGTTGGGGTATGTATCTTGTATATGCCAATAATTTCCAGCATCCCAATGTCTTGATAGTATGTACTGGTATGTTTCTGCTGGAAGCAGTGGTGGCTGTTCAAATGTGGAAGGAGTGTCCTGAGTACTGGGATGGATTAAGGCCTAACCTTGGCAATAATACTCTAATATAGAGCATGAATTTACTAGTGGTGAGGGCATTGCCATGTAAGGTAAACAAAAGTTGATCAGGGGAACTGGGAACAATGGTTAGTAATTTATCTAGTACCTGTACTGGGCACCATTTGTTACCGGTAGGGTAATAGGGGATCTTTACCAGTTGATTTGGTGTGGTTTTAGTGTGGTTGAGGGATAGTATGTAGTTATCTGGGGAACCCATAGAAAGCTAAGTAGATAGAAGTTTTAATGACCTGATTAGTGTGTGATTCGAAAGGGGTTGTATCAATAAGGTTGGATAATGATTGGAAGAGTTGACTATGAATAGGTGATCTAAAAGATGGTGTGGGGTTTGAATTCCTAATGCCTTTTAGTATGGTTTTGATTTGATAAGATGATAGGAAACTGTGGTTGTTTGGCCAATGTGTAAGTATATGGTGTTGTATTCCTGTCAGATATAATTTGATGGTGTTGTAAGATAATTTTAATTGAAGGTGGCAAAAAGAAGTGAAAGCTACAATAGTTTCTATTTAATATTTATTTACAACCTGAAAGTCAAACAAGAATCTGTTATAAACACGGAATGCCCTGTCGTATGATTTTATAGTATTGTCAGACAAAGCCAATTGCAAAAGGAGTCTGCCATGGGTTAACAGACCTCCGAATCCAATGTCATGTCCTACAATGACAGAGCCTGGGTAGCCACCTAGGCTTACGTCGATAAAGCGTTGTGGAATTCCTGAAATTTAGAGCAAAACAAATGATCAACTGCTACATTCTAAATGCCAGGAATATGGACACAAACCAAGAAGAAATTATAGTTAGCCACCAGCCAAGTCAATTTCCTCAGAAAGCTCATGATGATCAGAGATTAGAATGACCTTTGTTAATTATATGGCAAGTGGCTAAGTTGTCTGAAAAACATTTCACAGCCTGACCTGACCATGCTGCTCCCCATGCTACTGCAGCAGCTACAATAGGATAGAGCTCCAACAGGGCAGAAGTGGTAGAAAAATCTGGTGCATTGTACACTTCAATAGGCCAAACCCCTCCATAGCCAATTATCACCCAAAATAGCCACAAAGCTATGGTGGCAGCTGGGTTTGTAAAAATAGTAAGGGAGTCAGAGGTAAGTAAAGGGATAAACATGCTTTTCTTGTTCCATCTCATGAGAAATTCCTGCCACATGCATACATCCAAGGTAGCCAGAACGTCCAGTGAAATGTGGGAAATATCAGACTGAAAGCGTGCAAACAGTTTGAGCAGTCTAGATATAAAAGCCCTGCCCTACAGGATAATTTTCATGGCAAAGTTGAGGGTGCAATCCATAGTCTATCCTCCCAACACTTCATTTTCATTGACTTCAAATGTTGATGTGCACATATCATTGGTAAGAATGAAAACACAATGTCTATATAAAAGTATTTATGACAGAAATCTCAGATAAAGCATCCCATGTGGTCAGTGTAGTGAATTAATGGATTATCAGCAACTTGGCAAAAGATTGACATTAGCTTAATTAGCTACAAGTATACCAAAAATTATATAAGCCCTTTTGATGGAAAATAAGATTGGGAAAGGATTAAAGGAAAACTCAATTAAAATAATAATAACAATTTTGTATAAATACCACCAAAGAAAATAAGTATTGAATTAATTTAGTAAGTTTTTGTGGTATATGAACTCTTTGTTTGCAATAGCTGAAGATCTAGTATCTGCAGCTACTGAAAGACACATTGAGTTGTCTTTGCAAGGTGCTCTGGGCAATAACTTGCCTCTTAAATTAAGTGCCATAAAACTAAACTCAAGGATATAACAGGACAATCTGTCTGATTGACAGCTGGGAAGGAGTGTCAAGATTAATTTATAAAAGTTCAATTTTTTTTTGAAATTGCCAATATTATAAAATTTAAAAAATAAACCTCTGACATGCTTTATGTCTGGAATTTGTTGTTCACTTCCTGGGACTATAGCTGCATATAGATAGGTTTACACATGGTTTGTGGCAAAGCATATATCTTAAGTTATGTCATCACAGGTTAACTTACTACCATGATGCTGTAAGACTTTGCAAGGCACTTGTTGTGTCAGAACTTAAGTAAACAAAGGAACAGGTAGCGCCAAATTTGGACAGTAAATGCAGGAAACAAATACGAAATCCAAAAAGTCTCTTGAGATACAGTAACAGAAAGTCTACGATAAAGTCCAAAGAAATACTAGTAGATAAGATACAATCTTAAGATAGGATGTAATCCATCTTCAAATATTCTTAAAATGCTTGGGGGACAATTCCATTCAGTACCAGTATATGGGAAGGTGGGTTTCAATTACCCTACTGGTCCCTACTGTCTCTCTCCACCTGGCCCCCATCCTTTATTAACTTAGGGTTATTATTCTGTACTAGAAAATGTTTGGAAACACTGTGATTTTATCACAGTAATTTTTTATACTTCTACAGCGTTCCCTAATTCTTACTTTTAAGTACCTGCTACTCAGTCCCATATACTGTAATCGACATGGTCATTCAAGTAGATAAATTTCATTTTTAGAGTCATGGGTGATGCATATTGTATATTATATGTTATTTTCTTGTGACATGGGAAATAAAACTGTCCTGATTTGTGGCACTTTCAGGTTGATTTACATGCATTACAAGTATTACATTGGAAAATGCCTTTTTAAATCTTAAAACTGTTAACATTTAATGTATTTTGTTTTTTAATATAGTTCCTAGTAAGGAAAGACTTAATATTCAGAGCTTCTCTGAAATTACATTTTTTTAAATGTTATGGTTTATTAATATTTATCAATGTTTATTGGTAGTTTCTTAATTTGTTTGCACTTATTGTTATAGACTAAAATTTAAGGTAAGCTAAAATCATTTTCCTTTTTATTTTATTTTTTTCATGTAATGAGGTCATCCCTTTTAAGATTCATAGTTTTGTCTATTTGGTTTAGTATTTCACTCTGATTGTAGCTTTTTACTACAATTCTATTATTTAATACCAATGCTTGTTCTTTAAAAAAAACAGAGGGTTCTGTGAAGTTTCTTTTAAGTATTATCGTTTTACTTTTTGGGACATTAACTGACCATGGGGTGTAATGACGGATGGAATAATAAATCAATGTATTTGTGTGGACTTTTAAAAATGTTTTTGAATGTTAAAAAGTTGTTCAATTGTGACTCTGGCCTATCCCACATAAAACATTTTTTTATTTAGTCAGAATCCAAATTTGAATGGCATAAATTACAGAGTTTCCAAATGTCCAGTTTAGCTCGCTGAACAAATTTTATTATATTTGATCATTCTGTTAGTTTAACTAACATTGCCCCACTGGATGCATGGAAACAGGGGACATTGGAGAGGTTTAAAACATGTACCTTCATGCACCCACTGTGGGTATGATGTGGGGGGAGACATGGTGTCCCTTTTATGCCCCCACACATTAGCATAAGTTAGGGGACTTTAAAATGGGAGATGGACAGATCACAGACCCCTTGCCTCCACCCATAGCCAGCAGGTTACAGCTATACATTTTTAAAAATGGGGCACATCTTAATCTCACCCTGCACCCACTCATTGTTAGGGGGTGTGGATTTCTTACTAAATGGGAAAGCCTAATGTACCCACTCCAGACCCCACTTTTATGCCCCTCTACCCGTAGGCATCCTTTGGGGGACTTTAAAATGGGAGGTGGACAGATTACAGACTTCCACCCATGGCCAGCAGGTGGCGGCTGTTAAAAAAAATGGGGAACATGTCCACCCTGCCCCCACCCGTTGTCATTGGGTGGGGGCTACTTATTATATGAGGAAAACCTAATGTTTCCACTCTAGTGTGGAGCTAGTCTCCTTCACTCAAGTCCCCACCCATGGGTTGCAGGTGGGGGGCTCTATAAATAATTATACAAGGGAAGTAACCATGCCTTTGTCCACTCCCCCATCCCTAATAAGTGGCACAGATAGCACACATCCCACCTCAGAGGCTTAGGGGTCTCCAAGCCCCTAACCAACCCCCTGAAACTCCTTGTTGCTATTTTTAAACATTTTGCAAATATTCCCTGGTGGTGTCAAATAGAGTTTTTAACCTCCCTTAAAATAATATGGCTGTCTAATTGATCCCCATGGATTTTTTTTAAAATTATTTATTTATTTTAAATTTATTATTATGGTGCCTGACTAGCAAGAGCTGCCAAGGATTTTTAACTATCTGCCCAAGGACTGCTAGAACTGCCAGTGAGCAAATAGTACTTCAAATTATTATTAACTTGCAAAAAGCAAATAATAATTTGATAATGCATTCGGTCCAGTTTAAATCAGTGCTTTGAGAATTCTCTGGATCCTATAATTTATTTCGGATTTACATGTGAAAGCACATATATCCTGACACATAAAGAATTGGGCGATTGTTGCAAATTCTATCAGGCTGACCACATTCTGATCGAATTTGGCCTTAGCAAATATGAGAATTGTCAATTAGGTCAGAATTCATTATAAAAATACTGAAAAACAAAGATGTGTTGAACACTAGTGAGTGTTTGTGTTGATACCACACTTGAGCCAAAATATTGGTATTAGTCAAGTATGAGGGTTCTGAGTGGACTCAGATGTTTGAACATGTGAAGAATGCCTAGCCTGTGTAAAATATTACTGACAGAGGTATTTACTAAAGTGAGAATTGTTAACTAAACTCTTTAACTGCTTCTCACTTAAAACAATAATACCTTAAAAATAGCAAACTTTAGTACCGTAGGTCTCATAGAAAAATGAATGATGTGTGTTTTTTTGTGATATGTGTTGGTGATGCTTTAATTTAAAAATGCACTCAAGGCTCAGCACAAACCTAATTTGAATAGTAATTAAATCTTATGTCACCTAAGTCGTACATAAACTCTGTGTGTTTTTATAGCTTCTCACCATTTTTTTTCTGATAAGAGTGTAAATATCATCCAGTTTTAACCATAAATAGGACTTTTATAGCTTGCTATTCATTTTATTAATGGCATGCTATTAAAATGATTTCCCTTCCAGATGCCTGCTCTGTTTGGTACTTGAATCTTATATCAAAAATTAAAGCAATCTTCTAAAGTGTTTAGATGAATAAAGAAGCACATTTTATTAAGTTATAATTGCGATCTTTCACTCAGAAGTGTTAAATCTTTATTAAATTTGAATCAGAAAGAATAGTTGTCTAAACACATGCTATTTTACATTTCCTTTGCATCTTCCTATTTCTCACACTTGAAATAAGCATTGCCGCACAGATAAATTGGCAACTATGATTTTCATTTAGATAATTCATTCATGTGCCCTATTCATTAAGATGAAATAAAATAATACTGTAATAAAAATTCTAACTTTTTTTTTAATTAATCATAATATGCATCATTCCTTTACAATTAAAGAAGGTAAAAGATCAAGTTTCTCTGTAACAAATTATTTGTTTTTTTAGTAAACCTGTGACATTTGTTGAGTATTGTCTAGGATCCTGACTTCTTCACTATCAAGTAATTTCTGTTTGAAAACATGCTGTGCATAACTAGAACATTAATTATGACAAAACTGTGATTTTTATGTACAAATTACTGCTCAGCCAAAAATAACAATTGCAATTATGTTAATGTAGACATTTTTTTTTTTTATTATTTTTGTTTATGCTTCATAGAAATATTGAGAGAATACAAGTCTTTAGGAAGTAAACAGGATCCCTTAACCTTCAGTATTTTACATATGACCTGGAATTTTAGATGCAAAAAACTAATTGTGTCTTTCATCATCTGACAAAGGTTGGTAAATAAATATGGTCATATATCCTGCTTGTTGGTGTTTGTAAGAAACCTGATGGTATAACTAGCATTACAGCTTAATAAAAATGTAGACAGAATACAAAAAAAAAAATATTATCTATGTTTGAACATGAACCTAATATAGTAAATACAATTAAATCATATATTTCTAAAATTAAAGGATTTCAAAATATTTTAAAGCAATCTCTTTCATGCTAATATAGTACAAAGTATATGGAATAACTCACTCCTTCACTAATCCACCCTGACTGTAGAAATAGTGTGATTTTTTAAAATATTCTTTACTGTTTGTAAGCAATGGACAAGGTGTCATTTTCAGTCCACTTGCAGAAATTAAATGGGTGGAATGAGTGCAAGCTGGAAATCATTCCTGAATGGACTTACTTTCAGTTTACAAAGGGAATGAAAATAAAAATGTGTATATACAATTTTGTTATTAAAGGGTTTAATTGTTGTGTTCTAGATAAGACATCTAAGTATTGTTATTATTTAGCCCAACAATCTAGGCATAAATATCCATAACGAGCGAATATAGGTAAGCAAACTATAGTGATTGTAATGAGAACAAAGGTGGCTTGGGATTCACAGTTGGATTCACAGTTGGCCAAATTTGACATTTGCCCCTTCTTTTTGGCACTAAGGATTATATCTTACAATCAACTCATTAGAATTGAAGGTATCATCATTGCTATTGCTCAAGACAAAGTTTTGTTTTTTGGCTCACAGATGCTTTTTGACTCACATGCCCAATTAATTACACTCTATGCAAACATGTCCAATCTGTTTTTTTGGGAGTATTCATGCTAGGAATAACATTTGATGAATTACTCTAAGCATCATAAACACTACTGTCCACTTTTGTTCTAGACTGGGTAATTACGCTACCAGGGATGGAGTTACACTTCCAGCAGGATCGTTATATATCTTTGCATGTAAAATATTTCACACTGAAATGATGCATGTATAGACTTCAAATCTCTGATGTAGTCAGGAGTTACCCTTTAAGAACCTTGCATTCAACTTATGTTGACACTTAAAAATTACATAAAATATAATAGTGCAGGAAAACAGGTATTCAACTAAAAGGCATTTTTTTACTTTACAAAATGGTAGATAATGGAAGTGAAATGGACACTAAAATGAGAAACATCCCAAATAATCTTGCTTGCAAAAACATAATATGCATTATATGCAACCTACGTAAATATACAAATGGAAATGGTTAAAGATTTCAGTCACAGTGAGTTCCTGCTATAGTAACAATGTATGTAATAAAACATATAATATGATATCTATTGTATGTATAAATAATATTTTAAAAGGGATCCTCTGGGCTCCATAATAACATAATCATAACAAAGTTGTTATGGTCCAAGGAGATCCGGGCACTCTATTACAGTAAGGGATTAAACCATTTGAGCTTTAGCCCCAAACTATTGAAGAACGTGCCTGATCACTCTAACCAGCTACTTTCTGTATTGGAAATGTTTCAGGATGGACAAATTTCAGCCATATGGTAGTTCAGCTAATCCAAGATTCAGAAAACAAAGCAGATAAACCAAATGGGCATGACAATTTGGGCCAGTTTGTATGCTGCAAATTACATACACTATAAAAACATAATGCTTATCATTAGATAAGTATTTTCCTGCCGTTTGATTCACAAAGAAATAGCAGCCAATAGAGGGGAAAATAGGAGATGCTGTAAAAAAATAATAATCTATTTTTATACAAGGTTTGTTTATTTAATATTAATAAGAGTTGAGCAAACCCGAATTTTTTGCCACCAAACCCGAGCCCGGACATTTCAGTAACAGTTTGGGTTTGAGTTTGGTGTTCGCCGATTTAATGGCGCGTTTTGAAAAGCTGCAGAGCAGCCAATCAACAAGCGTTTGACTCGTGTGCCCTTAGAAGCCATCACAGCCATGCCTACTAATAGGCATTGAGTTATATAAATTCCATTGAGTTATATAAATTTTCATAGTAAGAAATCAAAAGGGAAATGCCTGAGTGATTAAAAAAAAAGTCTACAAAAACAAGTGCATTGGCATTGGATTTATAAAATGTTACATAGCATCTCAAAGTTAAGGCTGAATTGTCAGCACTACTTGTAGATATCTTTACACAGTGTGGGTGACTGAGAATCTATTGATAACAGTACAATTCACAAGGCAATCTTCTTTTACAATGAGTATACTAAATCCAAGGCTTTTAAACAGTAAGCTCATACATCTGACCCTTTCATTGACTGAGTGTTGTGTAAGGCTTTGCTTTTTGAGGAGAATGTGTTGGCACTGAAAAATTCCGAACATCTGCATCTGCTGTTTTGATTTTACATTTGAAAACGTTACTATTGAATGCTGATTATATTATTATAAATTAGATAAGTTATTTATATTAAATAGCAATTCTGCCGTCACAAAAATGAAAGGAATTATGAAAGAATCAAAATGATGTGAAATATTAAATCTAGAAAAATTATGAAACCAAAATGTAACCAAGATGAAAAAAATATTAACTAAAAAAATGTACATGTACAGAGTTATTCACTAAACACCAGATGTTGTCTTGAATGGACAAAAGCCGGTAAACATGACAGAATCTCTACCACTATCCACAGCAATTGCCTGGATGTATTCATAACCAAATGCATTCGGTAAGATGATTATTTAAAAATTATTGTTCACTTGTTTTTTTATTTGCAAGTGAATTGATCATTTAAAGTACTATATGCCCACTTGCAGTACTAGCAGCCAGTCGACTAGTAGTTAAAAATCCTTGGTGGCTCTATGATTAATTATGTGGTGGCTGGCCAGTGCTTTCTAGTCAGCAACGGTATTAATACAGTAAAAATAAATAAATAAATAAAAATCATGTGGGGGTCAATAGGACTCCCATATTACTTTAATGGAGACTTAAAAACTCCCTATAACCCCACCTTCCATTCAGCAGGGTATAGCATATATGCTAAATATTTACAAATAGCAACAAAACAGCCATTCCTGACCATTTGTTTAAAAAAAGGCCCCATCCCTTAGGGATTAGAGATTATTAATTAACAGGGGGGCATAGTCACCCCTTTGTCACCACCTGTGGGAATGTCGTGGGTGACACTGTCCACCCCTATGCACTAGGCCCCAAATTAAAATGTTAAGAGGAAGGACCAAGTGTCCTCCCAGCTATGGGCAGCATTGGGGGGATAATTATAATATTTAGGAGGGGAGATTTTGTAGTCTGTTTGGCCCCTTATGCAGTCGGATGGTTTGCCCAATCTGGTATGGGATCAAAAATATCCACTGATTTCATGTCATTCATATTTCTTTTTACTATAGTTTATACAAAAATACACTATTAGATTAAGACAATCTAGTTGTGAGTTCAGTGCTTCATGGTACACTGTAGGCACAGTAACTGCTTCACATCATTGAAATGGTTATAGTGTCTGGAGTCAATTCAGTGTTAAATCATTTTGTTTTAATGCTAAACATGAGAAAGCATTAGCCTGAGCAGCAATGAATAGCTCTGATTGGCGGAAAGTGCCAGATGACCTATCTTGGCAGCCATTGCTGGTATGAATTGGTATAGCTAGAAGTAAGAAGACTTGTGCACAAATGCTTTTTTATCCATACAAATCAATCCATCTGGGATTTATCTGTAGAATCTTGCTCAATGAATAAAACAAACTCCACCGGAAAAATTTGAGAAGATTAATTTGTTTGGGAGCAGATTAAGAGGTATTTAAATTGTCAGTCTAATAATTATTTTAGTCTCCTCATAGAAACAGTGTAAAATGTATGCAGAATAGAATACTATGGGCGTATTTATTAAACATCAAGTGCAGATTTGAGGCCAATATAGTTAAGGAGAGATTATTACTGAGTGCTAGAATTGTTGTAAACCAGCTATTTGTGCCCTGTATCAGACCAATTTCCTGAATCTGATTTATCAGTTATGAAGACACTGGATAAATATGGTGTGTTTTGCATTGCATTGTACTATATTTTACAAAGTTTATTTAGATTTATTCTAAATACGCTGTTATGTTAATGATAAACTGTAGGTGGAGAACATGTTTACATATTGCATAAAGTCAGTTGATGTTTTGTCAAGCAAGTTTACAGAGAGAGTAAAATTTTAAAATCTGGAAGTTTTAGATTAACTAACGTGTATAGTGGGGATATGGTTATTGTAAACTAACTTTATAGTGTAAAACAAAGGTGAGAAGCCTCAATTACATTTTTTTATGGAAACCATATATTTTACTTTGCCTTAGATTTCATCTCCTGTTTCTTTCTTAAGGATGTATAATTCCTCTTTAGAGATATCAGATGGTTGAGAAAAATGTACATTATTTTTGTTCTTGAATGTATTTATATACCTAGCATATGGCAGTACTCTACAGATATTATGTAATTCCAAATAGATGCTTTCTATACATTGGAGACTTCTAAAAATGATTGAAAGTCTGGAAACATTAATCTAACATAAGATCTAAGTGTTATAACAGATCATGCTGTATTTTTTATTATCTGTCTACACATTTGGAGAGATATTAATTATAGTGGTATATGCACAGTGACAATGGTAATTTTAGAATGCCCATTGGGAATTAAAACAACGGATGTTTTAGAATGGAGACGGATTTAATGTAAGCATATGAAAGCATGAGCCATTTGAAAAATATAGACATTCTGCTCTATAGCTGAAAGTGTTCTGCCATCACTAATGCCCAAAAATATACCTGACATAAAGATCCCCCCACCTGTCCATGCATGTGCATAGGAGCTCAGAAGTTTCAGCACTAGATTGGTAGCGCTGGCTCTGCTGCATTGATAGCCATTGGAAATTAAATTGACCTTTATTTTGTAATGGTTAAAAATATTGTATAGTGTGTACAAAATATACTGGCAATCGAATATACATGACTGGCAGCATAAAGGACAGAGGTGACTGTTCAAATTCTGAACCAAAACCAAATCTAGAATTTGAGCTATATGTTTCCTCAATTTACCTCTTTCATATTAAGTGCCACACTTATTATATGTATATAATTTTGTTAAGGACAAATAGGATTGTATTCTGATATCAAATATTTATACACACTGATCAGCCACAACATTAATTAAAA
Organism: Pelobates cultripes; assembly: GCA_933207985.1. Taxonomy (NCBI): domain Eukaryota; kingdom Metazoa; phylum Chordata; class Amphibia; order Anura; family Pelobatidae; genus Pelobates; species Pelobates cultripes. The sequence goes on along the minus strand of OW240913.1, from coordinate 136,622,135 downwards.
CCACTGACAGATGAAGTAACTAACATTGATTTAATTATTACAATGGCACCTGTCAAGGGGTGGGATATATTAAACAGCAAGTAAACAGTCAGTTTTTGAATATCATGTGTTGAAGCAGGAAATATGGGCAAGTGAAAAAATCTGAGTGACTTTGACAAGGGCCAAATAGTGATGTCTAGATGACTGGGTCAGAGCTTCACCAAAACTGCAAGTGTTGTGGGATCATCCCAGTATACAATGTTAAGTACCTATCAAAGTCGTGCAAGGAAGGGCAACCGGTGAACAAGTGTCAGCATCTTGGATGCTCAAGGCTCAATGAAGCATATGGGGAGAAAAGGCTAGCCTGTCTAGTCTGATCACACAGAAGATGTACTATAGCTCAAATTGCTAAAAGAAATAATGTTGGCCATGATAGCAAGGTGTAAGAATACACAGTGCATCTCAGTTTACTGTGTATGTGGCTGCAAAGCCGTAGGCTGGTCATAGTGCTCTGGCTGACCCCTGTCCACCCACAAATCATTTTTATTGGTGACTTGAATGTCAGAACTGGACCATGGAGCAATGTAAGAAGCATATAACTAGAGAAATACACAGCAACCCGCACACATAGGTAAATCCAAACACTCCAAAAATGAAAAAAGTAGCACATTTATTGAAAAAAGTAATAGAAATAAATACACATGGCATCACACTGTAACATCAGTCCTTGTGAATGTTAAGGTAGCTCCAATATCAAATGTACAAAGTAGTATTAAGTCAAAAATAATTTAAAAAAAACTAACGAATGAGCTTCCCGCAGCTAATGTTCAGACGAGAGACCACTTAAGAAGACCACCCAGAAAATGGAAATGCCCTGGACATGTTTTGCACCTCACCTGGTACTTTCTCAACATATTGTTATTCAAAATGACCCACAGCTTTCACTGTGAAAAACTGCTTTTAAGTTTGGATATATACATAAGTTTTACTGTGCTCAAATCCAGATACAACTACCAAGGTCCTACAGGAAAACAACATCCAAAGGTGGGGATTGTACCACCCAGGCGCTACCATTTGGAGCGGATCTATAGCTCCTGATAATTGTAAGTGTGTTTTTATACTCCTTTCACCAACTGTCAGAAGATACTACATTATATTTTTTTCTCTTGTTTTTTTCTCTTCACATATCCACTGACCATCTCCTGGATTCAAGACTATCTACAAGGTGCTGCTCTCTCATTTCCATACCGAGGTGTTTGATAATGGGCCATAGCTATAGTAAATGATGAATTGAGCCATTTTTAGGGGGTTACTGGGCATGATAATTAAAATTGAGGAATAACAGAAGTCACTCATATCTATCCCTCTGCATAATGCCTCGAAAAAGAGGGACAGCCAAGAGGGGGAGATTGTACCAGTAGGACTGTATCCTGTGTTTTTTTTTTACTATACCGATTACTAGAGTCAATGCCCACAACTAGTGATGTCCCGAACGGTTCGCCGGACGGTTCGCAAACGGTGCGCCACGAACGGTTCACCACGGACTCATCATTGAGTAAACTTTGACCCTGTAGCTCACAGTCAGCAGACACATTCCAGCCAATCAGCAGCAGACCCTCCCTCCCAGACACTCCCACCTCCTGGATAGCTCACTAAGAATGCAGCTTCACAATGAATGTAAAATGGATGCTGTCCATGAGGTGGGAGGGTCTGGGAGGGAGGGTCTGCTGCTGATTGGCTGGAATGTGTCTGCTGACTGTGAGGTACAGGGTCAAAGTTTACTCAATGATGAGTCCGTGGCAAACCGTTCATGGCAAACCATCGCGGCGAACCGTTCGCGAACCGTTCAGCGAACTGTTCGGGACATCACTATCCACAACATGTTCATCTCTGTCAGGTCAGTGAGGTACCAGGTATATATTGGTGTGAACCTGTATTAGCTTTGAGAAGCCATATGCTATGTAATTTGAAGTGATGTATTGGCTCACAAGTGGTTAAGCTTGGGGGTACCCAATTTTTATCAGACACCATGGGGCATTATGAGTGACTCCTTAAAGATAGTGGTATGCTGGGAACACCCTGATTTGAAGCCTCACTTATGGGCTCTATACTAGAAGTTGTAAGAGTGGCAGCTATATCAAATGTGTGACTCTCAGATTTATGCATTAGAATTGCATATACCTCTTTCACAAAAGAGAAACATGCCATGATGAAAAATGTGATTTTTTTTATTTTTCTCCTACCTGCCAACACACCTCACAATTTCCACTTCAACCAAAGTAAACCCTACACCCAATATAAAAATGAGAGAACTGACTGATTGAAGTAGAAAAAGCTGTGATCAGCACTAAAATAGTTTTTTAAAATTATTATTTATTTCTTTGAACTAATAAGTATCATAAAAAAAAATTAAGTCTGGTTGATCAGACAGAACGCTCTGGTCAGACTGATCACAGTCACAATATAATGATCAGACTCAGCAGATACAACAAGACAGTAATTACATTATTTTTTTTTAAAGGTTTAAAATAGACAAAAAGGGTTTGTTTGTTTTTTAAAGCAAAAAATTGGCACTCCTCCACAAACAAAACTGAATAGTACTAATCAGTATGATCACGGTTATAAAACTGATCAGCTCAGAGAGGGCTAATTTTTTTGTGGTTTTTATACAGATTAACTGTGTTGTTTACTTTAGAACACTTAGGATACAAAGTATCAGTGATCTTTCTTCCACTCTCACCTCTGATCAATGTGAGTAAAGACAGAGACAGAGCAAGCGACTAAAGCCAATGACTGTAATTATTGACAAATATTGAATTATTGATATCAGCTTGTATCTGTGATCAAGGTGACTTGGACTTCATCGATTGGATCCTAGAGGACTGCCTTAGTTGCCTGGGATGTCCCCACTATGAATCCCGGGTGGTACGTTTTTAATCTGACGGGAGTGGGGTAACACTGATGTTAGGACTTTCTTTCTCTAACAACAAAGCAAAAATTGTCTCTTGAGAGCCAAGGTTAGAAAACTGTTCTGTATGTGGTAAAATGCCATCATTGCTCTATATCAGGGGTATATAATACCCATTGTCATTATAGGGTTAAGAGACCTTAATAATAACAAAATAAATATATGAGAATGGGAATCAGTGATCCTTGTTTTTAACGTAGCTTTTGTTATATTTTCTCATGTGCACATGAGTCTCTTAGCATAATGTTAAATAATGCATGCTTATAAATCAACTCACACATATTTTAGAGCATTGATATATATTAAATTGGTGTTTCACATATCAAAGAAATGCAATGGAGCTATGCAATTGTACATTCTTTTTTGTAAACTCTAACTGGCAAAAAAAAGCTAATTATGAAATTGTAGCTCGTTTGCTAAGTATTTATGAGTTATCAGCAAGCTTTTGGTGTCTTTGTGTATTCATAACCTGCAGCACACACATATCTTTTAATTAAAAACTCTGTGTTAAAACCTCAGATATGTTGTTCTCTTGAATTTTATAACTGATGACATTCAAACATAGAAAAGATAATTCTTTTATTTATTTTTTCAGTTATAAAAGACACCATTTGGGGGTAATTTATAAGACGTTGTTTCTTCATAAGATCAGAATCTGTAATTTCTAAACTCAGAATGTATAAAACTGAATTTTTTTCATAAAACAAAGCTACAGGATCCTTCTCATAATAGCTTATTGCATTTCCAAATATACATTTTTGCTTATTTGAAATAGTTTACTACAGGATAGGCAGAACATCTAAGCATAATTTAAGTTTTTTTTCTAGATGCAAACCCAGTTTTTACACCAATGTATATACGCATGATATCTACACAACCTTTCTGTCTCATTTGTTGAAAAATTGTGTCTGTCATCACAATGCATAGCAGTTACACAGAATAAATATGTATAGCTACTTTTCTCAAACAGAGTCCGCACAAAATTACAGAAGAAAATTCCACAAATAAATTATAAATTATTAAGCATTATACAATAAAATATTTTTTTATTATAGGGAAAAAAACACATCAGCTCCATTGTTTACCATGTACATCCAAAATGTTTTAACAATTTAAAAATAGCATTTGGTTTTGTAACCGCTGGTGGTTCCCTTATTTACCACTATAATGTCTTAAAGCATAGAACTTAGTATGGCTAACCATACAGATATCTTAGCCATAATTTTATATAGTGTAAGAGATCCTCTATTTAACATATATAAATAATTGAGAATACAATATAAAATAAGGATTGTCTTGGAAGCAAGATTGTCTTTTGGATATTTATTATATAAAAATATAAAATCCATTATAGCAGAGTTTATAAGATTAAATTACATGCTTGCAAATATCATTAATAGGTTAACATACCCTTCTGAACATGTCATCATGTCAGCCTCTCTGTCATTTTAAGATGGAGCAGCGTCTGTCTCCAAGTCTCTCCTCTGTGTCTTAACATTTAAAAGTACACCTATTTATACCTTAGGTGTCTCCATTTTAGGTTACTGTAGTTCAAATATGAAAAAGTAACACTTCTTTTACTTTATTCAATTTAGGACCTCCCTTAACTTGGCAAACATACAAGGCCATAACTAAAGGGTGTATACGTCATGGAAATTTTCCTGACTTAGTTCAAGATGGCATCTTAAAGTCTGAATAGGTTATCTGTTGTTTATACTAAGTCGTAAGTGTACAGTCGTGGGAGATTCCCGGATTTGGGGAAGTTCCATTAACTTGGGGTTACCACAGTATATTGTGTACTGCAAGTGTCGTAGTATAGCCTTGAAGCTTGTTTATGCATTATTGTTATTGTAATTCGTCTGGGACAAAATGGCGCAAACATATTATGCACTGAGGTTATTGCTTAAAGAAACATCTATGAAAAAACAATATGTTCCATTTCTAACACCTTGTCAGTTTGCAATATGTCTTAAAGACAAAGTACACAGTTTAAGAAATACAACATTTCATTCTAAAACTTGTAATATTTGCATTTGCCCGTAACAGTTTTAATAAACTATACATATTATAAATGCACAAACAAGTTTCAGTTAAAGTTAGTAGTATGCTTAAAATGGTACCGTAAATGATCTTTTAAATTAACACACTTTTGTTATTAGAGTTGGCTAATAAAAGGCTTGAAATATCTATTTAGTAATATTTTCACAAGAATTTAGTAAGGAGATAGAAAGAATAATTAGAAATGTATATAATTGTGGCCATTTTATGAAGTACTCCAGTCTTTTACCCAACATCATGCATTTTGGATCAGGTGCAGCATGAAGTCTTCCTTTACTTCTGAAGATATTTAGAGGTCTTGTGTCGGCTTGATTGCATCATGGAGTTCTTGCAGAAGTATTGTCCTTGCATTCATTCTGAACAAAGGTGCTTTTCAGGGTTTCATAGACCATTGAGTAAATTAACTAAACCAAAGGTTTTTTTTTTTTTTTTTTAATGTAATACATGTGTAGTTTGCAGAAGTACAGATAGCACCATTAAATTAAAAAACACTATTTTCAAATCCTCAATTACACAAAAAACATACTCAATAAAAGATTTCATTAACTGCAACACAAAAAAACTTAATTTATTTACTGGAATGCCTATGTGGACTTCAATATGTGGGTATGACCACTAGAAATCTAAAGATCAGGCTAGCAGGACATTGCCGTAATATTGCTGAGGTTTATGAAAACCATTCAGTATCAAAACATTTTTTAAAACACAATAAAAATCCTAAATACTTTAAATGTATAGGTATAGATGAAGATTTGCATATCTCTTCTACCCTTATGTATCATTCCACTATATGTCCACAATTTTTTTTTTTTTTGGATGGGTGAGAGACCTTTCAAAAATCTATTGAAATGCAATACAGGTTTTCCTAAGCTGGGTTATAGAGGTAGTGTTATGGTTCAAAATCACCTCAGCCAGGATATTGATCAATGCCCTCCCCCCAGTTATAACATCCCCTTTGGCTTAATGAGTGGACATTCCTAGCAAAGATATATTAATGAATATCTGTGTTTCTCACATCTCCAACATGCAACAGGTATAGAGTATTTAATCTGGTAAGAGTGAGATACCAATTAGTGACGAGGTTATAACTAGATTCAATATACTTTCGTGAGTTGAAAATACAATTTGCTTTGACTGAGGAGGCTAGAGTGCAATATTAAGGTGTAATTCCAACTGTAATTAAAGGTGCTGTACTATGGGAGCCCATTTTCTTCATCTTAGAGTATTAAACTGGTATGAGATGAGGAAATAGACCCTATGTAACTCCTAACATTGTGATATGTAAAAACATCAATCATAGTGGGCGTGCAGTCCCTTAATAGGGGGCGTAATGGTGTAGGAACTGTCTAAGTTGGAAAAAACTTTCTGAAATTAGCACCTTTCCAAATATTAAAGATAAAATTGGACTGGCAAATTGTAACGGCACCCCCAGGCATAAAAGGAGTTAACTGCCGTTTAGGAGATATTCCCCTTCCAGATATTCAGGCATCTACTGCAATCATCAATCTCCCGAACTGCAAACACATGAATTCTCCAACTCCCGATCTGGAACCATACGAATCCTCCAACTCACGAACAGGAAACACACGAATGCTGTTAAACAGCCGAACAGGAAAAACCATATGAACAGCTTACATGCCTGGCAGTCGCACTGTAACAGCATACAATCCAATTCCCCCCAAGAACGAGATGACACTTCGTTTGAGGATCAAGCAGAACTGATTTACTGGGGCTACCTGTCCGGCTTTTATGCAGGTCTCCCACCTCTTTCCCATAGTTTTTCAGTATATGAATGGGCTCCATGGCTTAGCTATCTTGGGTAACACTGCTCAAATAGGGAAAATAAAAGGTTTTTAATGCAGGTCACAGTCCAGCGGCAAGAGGTGGGCAACCAGGCTCCACCAGTGGCCAGTGGTGAGGTTGGTTCCGCCACACAAATAAAGAATATTTTTCTTATCTAAGAATAAAAAACTTTCTTTATAAAACACCAATAATTAAAGATTCATCCTTCGACAAGATCATTTTTGGCGAGGCTAAAAAAAATTCCTCAGTAGTTAGAAGAGCTCTGGAGGAATTAAACCAAGAGGTCAAGTTTAATACGATCTTCAGATGGGAAACCGACCTTGGTAAATCTTTTTTATATCAAGATTGGTTAAAAGCATTTGAAGCCTTAAGAAAATCAGTTAATTGTATAAATTTACAGGAAACATATCTTAAACTGATTCATATATGGTACATGGTCCCTACGAAATTATGTAAATTCCAAGCTAATTCTTCAAATATCAGTTGGCGCTGTAATAGGGATTGTGGTTCATTTTATTATAAAGATTAAACTATCCACACTTTGGCAGCTTAACAACCCTGGCATACTTTTGTAAGATAAACATGAATAATCCCAGCCCGTCAGTGGCTCTATCTATATTGATTATTGAATTTTGTATATTCTGTGATGCGATTTTGTCTCTCCCCTTTCCCCAGTCCACCGACGGCCATTCTGATACTTTGTTTTCATGTTGTACGTTTCTTTTTATGTTGTACATATTGTAATGCAATGTATTTATGGTGTCTATTTCTATGATACGATTATTTTTCTTTAATTCTTGTATAAGCTGTAAAATTATAATAAATAAAAATAAATTAGAATAAAACTTTCCCAACATGAATCCAAAAAAAAAAAAAGTTGGAAAAAACATCAGATAGAGAAGATATGCCAAACAGTCTAGATCGTCTTGAGAGTAATAAGGAATAATGTATTAAAGTATAAAGTAAAGATATATCAGGGGACAATTATTTAACCCTTTTCCAATTGAAAAATGGGATAAATCCTGGGATGCAATTCCCGATCGAGCTGGGATATAAGAGTTGTCTGCCAGGGTAAAGAGGATAAAGGAGCAGTTACAAAGGAGACTTCCAAGTATGGACAATTTTACATTTATTTATACAGCACCATTCAATTATTTGTGTCAATATAGTATAAATGCATATTCGACAGACATACATCTCATGCCAACTAAAGCCAGTTATTCTTTGTAAAACTAATTTGCATATGCCCATTCAGAATCCTTTGCGGTAGTAACATCACTGCAAATTTGTGATTTCTGTGGGAAAAGCAAGTCAAATGGCTTGACTGGTGTGCAGATTTTCATTTAACATTGTATTAACTATCCCCACACCTCCCCACCATAACCTTTTTGGTAAATGTATAAATCTAGACTTGGCTGTTTCCACTACATAATGATAATTGCTCACCTTAAAGATTATAAACAGTACAATAACTGGACCATAATACATAATAAATGTAGTTTAAACTTCAATGGTGTCTCTTTGTGATCAAGGCGACCAGATTCACCATGTTTTCTGGGACATACAGTTGAAAGAAAAAGTATGTGAACCCTTTGGAATGATATGGATTTCTGCACAAATTGGTCATAATATGTGATCTGATCATCATCTAAGTCACAACAATAGACAATCACAGTCTGCTTAAACTAATAACACACAGAGAATGAAATGTTTCCATGTTTTTATTGAACACACCACGTAAACATTCACAGTGCAGGTGGAAAAAGTATGTGAACCCCTAGACTAATGACATCTCCAAGAGCTAATTGTAGTGAGATGTCAGCCAACTGAAGTCCAATCAATGAGATGAGATTGGAGGTGTTGGTTACAGCTGCACTGCCCTATAAAAAATACACACTAGTTCTGGGTTTGCTTTTCACAAGAAGCATTGCCTGATGTGAATGATGCCTCGCACAAAAGAGCTCTCAGAAGACCTACGATTAAGAATTGTTGACTTGCATAAAGCTGGAAAGGGTTATAAAAGTATCTCCAAAAGCCTTGCTGTTCATCAGTCCACGGTAAGACAAATTGTCTGTAAATGGAGAAAGTTCAGCACTGCTGCTACTCTCCCTAGGAGTGGCCGTCCTGTAAAGATGACTGCAAGAGCACAGCGCAGACTGCTCAATGAGGTGAAGAAGAATCCTAGAGTGTCAGCTAAAGACTTACAAAAGTCACTGGCAAATGCTAACATTCCTGTTAGCGAATTTACAATACATAAAACACTAAACAAGAATGGATTTCATGGGAGGATACCACAGAGGAAGCCAATGCTGTCCAAACAAAACATTGCTGCACTTTTACAGTTTGCACAAGAGCACCTGGATGTTCCACAGCAGTACTGGCAAAATATTCTGTGGACAGATGAAACCAAAGTTGAGTTGTTTGGAAGAAACACACAACACTATGTGTGGCGAAAAAAAGGCACAGCACACACACATCAAAACCTCATCCCAACTGTTAAGTATGGTGGTGGGGGCATCATGGTTTGGGGCAGAGGCGTACACATGACCCATGGGGCCCCGGTGCGAAAATTGATCCGTGGGCCCCCCCCTTGCGCGCGGGCCGGGCCGCAACACATGGCGGTGGACACCTGGTCGCAGGGGTTACAGGGCTGCGACCCCTGCGACCGTGGTATGTATGCCAGTAAAGGACCACTACAGACACCCAGATCACATAAGCTCAATGAAGTTGTCTGGGTGTCAGGTCCCTCTAGTTTTAACCCTGCAGCTGAAAACATAGCAGTTTCAAAGAAACTGCTATGTTTCACTGAGGGTTAATCCAGCCTCTAGTGGCTGTCTCACTGACAGCCGCTAGAGGAGCACACTGAATGTCCATAGGAAAGCATTGAGTAATGCTTTCCTATGGGCGGTTTGAATGCGTGCGCGGTCGCATTCGGAGCTGAGAGGCTGAGGGATCCCCAGCGCCAAGGGAGTCCGGCGCTGGAGAAAGGTAAGTGCTGAAGACACACACACACACACACTTACAGACGCATACACACTAGCTAACAGACACACACATTTACTGACAGACACACACTCAGCGATAGACATACATACACACTCACTTACAAAACATACACTCTCATTGACAAACACAAACTCACTAACAGACATCAAACAGACTCACTAACACACACACACACTCAGTAAGACACACACAGTAACACACTCACTGACACTCACTAGCAGACACACACTAACACTCTAACACTCACACACACTCTAACACTCACACACACTAACACTCACACACACTAACACTCACTAGCAGACACACACACTCACACTCACTCTAACACTCACACTCACTCTAACACTCACTCTAACACTCACACTAACACTCACACACACTCTAACACTCACACACACACTCACACTCACACACACTCTAACACTTACACTCACACGTTTAAAAATTTAATCCCCCCAGCCTCCTTACCTTTTGGAGTGCTGGGGGGATTCCCTGGGGTCCAGTGGTGCTCCTGGGCTGGCTGTCTGGCCGGTCTGGCAGGCGGGCGCGCGAGGGAGAACACAGTGCTTCCTCTTCAGCTCCCTCGCGCGCTGCGTAGGGATGCCGGCGCCGGAAGATGACGTCATCTTCCGGCTCCGGTATCAGTGTGGTGCGCGAGGGAGCTGAAGAGGAAGCACTGAGTTCTCCCTCGCGCGCCCGCCTGTCGGGTGATAGCAGGGCCAGCCTCGGGGGGCCCTGGGGTGGTCGGCTCCTGGCCCCCCCAGGGGAAGAGGCTGGCCCTGTGGGTACATACCGGGTAGCAGGGGCGGCCGGGCCCCCTGGTGGGCCAGGCCCGGTCGCAGGCGCGACCCCTGCAACCCTGGTATGTACGCCACTGGTTTGGGGCTGCTTTGCTGCATCAGGGCCTGGATGGATTGCTATCATCTTAGGAAAAATAAATTCCAAAGTTTATCAAGACATTTTGCAGGAGAACTTAAGGCCATCTGTCTACCAGCTGAAGCTCAACAGAAGATGGATGTTGCAACAGGACAATGACCCAAAGCATTGAAGTAAATCAACAACAGAATGGCTTAAACAGAAGAAAATATGCCTTCTGAAGTGGCCCAGTCAGAGTCCTGACCTCAACCCGATTGAGATGCTGTGGCATGACCTCAAGAAAGCGATTCACACCAGACATCCCAAGAATATTGCTGAACTGAAACAGTTCTGTAAAGAGGAATGGTCAAGAATTACTCCTGACCGTTGTGCACGTCTGATCTGCAACTACAGGAAACGTTTGGTTGAAGTTATTGCTGCCAAAGGAGGTTCAACCAGTTATTAAATCCAAGGGTTCACATACTTTTTCCACCTGCACTGTGAATGTTTACATAGTGTGTTCAACAAAAACATGGCAACATTTCATTCTTTATGTGTTAGAAATGAGAGATAGGAACAAGAGTAAAAAATATATCGGGTTGCTAATGAGAAATGGGGGGTAACCCCTAGTAATTATTATATTATATATTCAAGCTTTAAGAGCAATTCCCACATATCTAATTTTTTAATTTTTTTGCCTTACTACTCCATTATACATTTATAAGCCTGTTTTCACTATGCATTTTAGCTCCAATGAGCTATTTCTACATATTTAATTTTTTGCCTTACAATTCTCTTAATATGTATTGTTATAACTTAGTTTTGATATGTGACTATTGCTTAGTAATGATGTACATCTTTATCAATATGCCTGCTTATTAAGCAGGTACTTGTTTTACATCATAGTCTACTCCAATTAGTTAATTCACTAATATTTACATTTTACATTGATTTTTCTCTTTCTATTTATTTTCTGTGCCGGTTTCCCCTGCGATCACGGGGTAACCGGCTTCGGCATTTGACTCCGCCCCCTCATTTGTGATTGGTCCGAACACTGACCAATCCGAGAGGAGGGCGGGCTATTTAAATGACGGCCGGCGTTCTGCTCGGTTCCCCTGGAAGAGCCTTTGTGGCGAAACGCGCGTCGGGAGTAGTTAGTGAGCGGGTGGTTGGAGCTTCGATTTGGGGATTATGCTGCAGCTAGTTTAGATGATTCAGGATATATTTACTTTACTTCACCACCCTCTCTTCTCGTTTATTTCTAGACCTTAACCTCCGTGAACCTTCTATTGAGGTTTACTTTTGATCGATGTAGGCAGGTTACTTTAGCCCCAGAGTTATGGGTGTTAGGAGACAGTACTGTTTATACTAGGGCTTCACAGTGAGACAGATTCAAGATCTTCCTTTTACTATAGACACTTATGAATGTCTTTAAGATACTTTAGGCAAACTCCTTTTTTTCTCTTTCTGTCTCTGTGAATAACCTAGTGACTCTTTTTATCTCTATTCTCCTTTCTCTCCGTTTTTTATTGAATTTATTATTTTCTGAGGGACAGCCATTACATATTTATTCAAGTATTGATGATTTTTTAGAAGGAATTTATTAAAAGTTATTTTTTAATTACTTTTCTTTGGGTTGCACTGCAATTACAGGGAACCCTTTTGGGACTGATTTATCTTAACCCTAGGGTTTCTCTGCTTTTGTTCATTCTCTCTTTTTTTTGTCTTTATGTGTTATTAGTTTAAGCAGACTGTGATTGTCTATTGTTGTGACTTAAATGATGATCAGATCACATTTTATGACCAAGTTGTGCAGAAATACATATCATTCCAAAGGGTTCACATACTTTTTCTTGCAACTGTATATCACATATACATACTGATGGGCAGCACATGGAAAGGGTTGCCCTGTAGTATGTAGATTTCAGAAGAAGATGTATTAGATTAAGCAATGAAGAATCTTGCAATTAAGCAATTAGGCAGTAGGCAATATTGCAGAATATGCATTATACATAATACAGGGCAACCCTTTTCATGCATTTTCATATGTATGGGAAACTTATATGTCTCCCTGTAAACATGGTGAATCTGGTCACCCTGTTGGTGATGTCTCTATGGCTACAAGATATGATGCGCCAATATGTCTTGTAAAGTTAGATCATATTGACTGGAGCTGTTTTTCTATTCAATAGCATGTCCGGTAGGATATAATGTGGGTTGATTTGTCAAATGATTTGACCTTTTGTGACACACACAAGGTTGATAGCAACAGTCCTCAGACTAAACCTTTTTAGATACAGAAAATTATATGAAATTGTGTCCTCCAAGAATTCACTTTAAAATTGGTAATCTGTTATGATGTATAGATTAAATCGCTACTTGAAATGAAATTACATTGCAAATTTATAGAAGAGATCACAAATGCATTTGCTATTTGAAAGGAGATTTAGAGAGAAACACCATTATATTTTTAAAGTATCACATGAGGTCCAAATTGTGTCTAATAACGTATCATCACTAAACGAGCATGTTATCATGGTGGGGTTTATGAAACCATGTTCTTTGACAAAAAATCATTAGACTTGGAGGTTTGTTTTGGTCTGACCTGCATTTCATCTACATTAGGGATGACTAAGTGAAGTGTCAAATTCCCAAATGGCAGAAAAACGATCTTATCATTGTATTGTAAAATATATCCATTTTATTATATTATGTATATTTTTTTGCAGGTCACTGATTGGATTTTCATGCTCTTTTGGTTTGTCTGATTTGGTTCTTTAATCAGTTTTTCTGTATCAAAATCCTGCAGTGCTGAACTGACAACGGCTGAAATTCAGGTGCCCCCCCTCGAATTACATTTTTTTGAGGTGGGAAATTGTTAGTTTGAGCCAAGTTTTCTCACCAACCAAAGTCTAAATCATGCACTTAAATATCATCTGCTTTTAAATTTGCAAAAAGATTGCATGCAAGGCTGATTCCTAGCAGAAGAAATAGGAAGAAATGTGTTCTATCGCTTTGCTTTGTTCTCCAAAAAGGAAATAGGCTGGCAGGCATTAAAATAGAGAAAATGGGTTGAGCAAGTGTATACTTCATACAAAGAGAGTTCTTCTACTAAGACTTCTGTGCCACTACCACTGCCAGTACTGCCACTGTCACCATTATTGACATCTTAATCCATTTGATATATGCCAGTCCTACAAACATATCCAGCCCTCTCTTTTTCACTCACTCCCCAGAATAATGATGACAAGGCAGTAAACTATCATATCATATTCCAAATTGCAAGTTTTTAACTCCTATGACCAACAATAAATCTTGCTCCCTTGATAAAGGCAATCCTGCCGAACTTCTGACAATTTTTCCCTTCTTTTTTGGTAGGTATTTTTATGTTGGGTAGCTTGTTTTAGGTATCATTGTGACTCTTTACTATATGCTTTTTTAAATTGAGTATTGTTTTTTACATTATTGTTAATGTTGTTTGGTATAAACTTGGGATACCTAGTGTACTGGGCCCAACTAATAAAGTAATTTTTTATCTCTATGGTTGTGCTCCTCATTTGGTATTAACCAACAATAGACAATAAACAATAGACAATAGAACAATAGAACAGCCTTCTATCTGATGTACCCTCCCTTCTCCTCAGTGCCCACTGCTTTGACACATCCATGATATTCACACATGGCTTTGAATTCCATGGCTTAGAAACTTGCAAGATTGGAACTTGGTCTACACTTCTTGTGTCACCATTTATTTAATTTTCAAAAAAGCCTTCCTCCAGTGTCTTCCTGTATGTATGTGTCTGTCTGTCTATCTACTGTTCTGCTTGTCTGTCTGCCAGCCTGTCTATATTACTACACACATTTTTCATTAACAGTTAATACAAGCTTTATTTTACTTTGGGCCTAAGAAACAAATACAGACTTATAGTCCATGAACTGATACGAAAATGTAAATAAGAGGTCCACTTTAATAACCCGGTGAAATTCTAATATGAAATAATAACATTGACTGAAAATCTTTTAGTCTCATTCATAAAATCTAATTTATATTCAACAATTTTTCAAACTCCAAAGTCAAAAAGTTAAAAACCTACACATTTTCTTGTCATTATTATACACTAACTGTTTCTAATGTATCATTCACAAGCAAAACAAAAAACGTAGACGCTGCAAGGAAAGCTAAACAGAGCCAAGTACACACAGGGAATAGCTTTACTTCTTTGTAGCTATGTTCTGTTTTCATGTTGGAAGGAAAGCCTCTAGAGTTCTATTTACTTACTTTATTTGTGGCAGAGAAGATATGACATCCAGCACTATATGCAAGAAGGACAACAGAAATATAAATCCCCATCTCAGATTAAGATTCTCTGTTCACAGTGGTGTGCAACATCCAGTTCATATTAAACTATATTTTAAAAGCAAACCTTTTGTGGGACATTGACAGATTAACCTTTTCCCTTTCAATCCTTTTCCTTTTGCAAGCAATTAAAACTAAAACTTGAAAAAAACACATAACTTCTTATCTACTTCAGCACGACTCTTCACCTGGCAGAAAAACACATTTTCTGACTGGGTTTCAAAAGATCTTCAGTATTGGGACCTGGAAAATCTTGCTAATACTTGCCCTTCATTACTTTACAGGAGCTCAAGGTGATCAGAAAGCAAAGGACTGCATTTTCAAAGAGGGGAGTACTCATGACATTGTACAGAACACTGGTGACACCTCAATTGGAGTATTGTACGCAGTACTGGAGACCGTATCTCTAGAAGGATATTGATACCTTAGAGAGGGTTCAGAGAAGGGCTACTAAACTGGTTCATGGATTGCAGGATAAAACTTACAAGGAAAGGTTAAAGGAACTTAACATGTATAGCTTGGAGGAAAGACGACACAGGAGGGATATGATAGAAATATCTAAATACATAAAGGGAATCAACACAGTAAAGGAGGAGACTATATTTAAAAGAAGACCCACTACCACATAGAGGACATAGTCTTAAATTAGAGCAACAAAGGTTTAAAAATAATATCAGGAAGTATAACTTTACAGCGAGGGTAGTGGATGCATGGAATAGCCTTCCAACTGAAGTGGTAGAGGTTAACACAGTGAGGGAGTTTAAGCATGCATGGGATAGGTATAAGGCTATCCTAGACTTAAGATAAGGCCAGGGACTAATTAAAGTATTTAGAAAATTGGACAGAATAGCTGGACCAAACGGTTCTTATCTGCCGTCACATTCTATGTTTCTTGTTTCTATTTGAGTTTATTAAGATTATTTTGGACATGGAGTGCATGCAATGGTGCATGTGGTGTAAGGTTTAAAGTTTAAACCTTTGTACAGATTAAAACCCTTGTTGTTGACACTTTGTGCTGTTCCAATCAACTTAATCATAAAAAATAAAGAATTATAAAACATATTGTCATAAATAATAAACCAAAATCAACTCAGTTCGACCTTAGTTTATGTGATTTATTTGCAACATAAAGTGAGTGTTACTGCTTACACCTACAGTAAATCAGAGTTATTTTTTGTTATGTATTTTTTGTATTTAAATATATAGTTAGTATAGTTTTATCTATATTGTCCTTGTTTGTTTGTTACTTAGTAATACAGTCTTAGAAACACTGGAATCAAAATGTCACACCATGCGATTTCTCAGAATATCAGAGGCAATAGGGCATATGTAGTTTACCTTATATAATCTGTGGCCTGCAATATATTTGAAATCAGAGTTTTCAAACATAGAATCTGGTAGCACAGGACATCCATTTTGAATAGGAGCTACAATACTCTCAACAGTAGCTCACCAGAGTTGAACCTGAAGCTAGGAGACCCATTGGGTGTCCCCCATACATAGAGCCACCAATGTGTATCTCGGATCACAGGCTTGATTGGGGGCAAGGGCTCTTTAACAACACAACTGGCACCTGACAGAGAGGGAGAGTAGACTGAGAGAGCCTGAACCAGTGTCAGACTCCCATCAGTTTGAGCTTGCACCTGAAGCTGCACTCTTAATGTACAGAAACAGGAGGGTGGCTAAAAATATGTAAATTGTGACCTTTTTGTATATTTGTATCTGTGTGTTTATCTATGTGTATCAGTGTGTGTGTGACAGTGTGTATCCGTGGCAGTGTGTAACACACCCCTACATGGTTGGGAAAATGGTAGCTCTTCAGCTGCCAAAACTTGGTGATAATTATACAAAAGTTGAAGGTCTATTTTTTAGCCATCTTTGCTTCATAGGGTGGCTCAAAAATGTATTATCGTGAGCAGTTTATTGGCTTTGGTGAAAGAGTGGATTCTTACTGATGTGGATGACACCATGAGACATAGGAAACTTTTGTCTACAGAGTAAATATCAATATATCTAAAAATACACATTAACCCCTTAAAACCGGAGGGCGTACCTATTCTAAGTGGCTCTAAATGCCGCAGGGTGTAATAGTACACCCTCAGGGTTTTTCTTACTTACCCGGTCGCCGGCGATCCCATGCCAGCGATCGTGATCGCGATCCTGTCTCCTACGCCCCCCCCGGCCATGTGAGAGTGGGGTCCTTGCGAGGACCTCACAATCACATGGCCGTGTTAGCTGGCTGCTGCATTGTCAGCAGGGGGACTGCCTGTAATGACAGTTAGTCCCCCTGCTGGCTGGAAATCAAATAAAATAAAGTTAAAATCAGTGTAAAAAAAAAAATTATATACTTAGATCATATATATGTATATATATATATATATATATATATATATATATATGATCTAAGTATATATATATACACATATACATACACACACATACACTGTCTAGGTGTATTTTACTATTAATATATATATATAATTATATATATATATTAATATCAAATTACACATAGACCGATACTGATTAAATATATATATATATAATTATTGTGATATATATATTTATATATAATATAAAAAAATAAATATGTAAATACGTTAAAAATATAAATAAAAAATAATAAAAAATAAATAATTAAAAAATCTATAAATGTGTGTTATTTCTTTCTAACTGTATTGTGATATTAATATATATATATATATATATATATATATATATATATATATTTATTTATTTATATCTAAATACACGTAGAACAAATTAATGTATATATCTAGATACATAAATATATACGTATATATCACTATATATATATACCTATATATAAATACAAATATAAAAAAAAATATATATATATATATATATATATATATATACACATACGTAGAATATATGTATACATAATTAGGTAATTAGGTATTTTAATTAATTACAATTAGCGGGACCTGCCTGACAACCCATGCCGAAAGTATAGGGAATTTAATTTGCTAGCACTATATTTAACTCTATAACTTTCCAAGACACCATAAAACCTGTACATGGGGGGTACTGTTTTACTCAGGAGACTTAGCTGAACACAAATATTAGTGTTTCAAAACAGTAAAATGTATTATAACGATGATATCACCAGTAAAAGTGAAGTTGTTTGCATTTTTCACCCACAAACAGCACTTACACGGATGATATTATTGCTGTGATACTTTCTACTGTTTTGAAACACAAATATTTGTTCAGTGAAGTCTCCCGAGTTCAACAGTACCCCTCATGTACAGGTTTTATGGTGTTTTCAAAAGTTACAGCGTCAAATATAAGGCTTGTGTTTCATTTTTTTCACATTTCAAATTTCATTCCTGGGCTACTATACAGTCTCAAAGGCAACGTAACCAATCTGGCGAATTTCAATTTCAAATGTAACGTGCTATATTTAGTTACATAGTTACATAGTTACATAGCTGAAAAGAGACTTGCGTCCATCAAGTTCAGCCTACCTCACATTTGTTTTTTGCTGTTGATCCAAAAGAAGGCAAAAAAACCCAGTTTGAAGCACAATTTTGCAACAAGCTAGGAAAAAAATTCCTTCTTGACCCCAGAATGGCAGTCAGATTTATCCTTGGATCAAGCAGTTATTACCCTACATTGAAAGATTATATCCTTGAATATTCTGTTCTTGCAAGTATGCATCTAGTAGCCGCTTGAACATCTGTATGGACTCTGATAAAACCACTTCCTCAGGCAGAGAATTCCACATTCTGATTGTTCTTACAGTAAAAAAACCTTTCCTTTGCCTTAGACGAAATCTTCTTTCTTCCAGTCTAAACTCATGGCCTCGTGTCCTATGTAAAGTCTGGTTTGTGAATAGATTTCCACACAATGGTTTGTATTGGCCCCCAATATATTTGTATAATGTTATTATATCCCCTCTCAGGCGACGTTTTTCTAAACTAAATAGGTTTAAATTTGTTAACCTTTCTTCATAGCCGATATGTTCCATTCCTTTTATTAATTTTGTAGCCCGCCTCTGCACTTTTTCTAGTGCCATAATATCCTTCTTTAGAACAGGTGCCCAAAATTGCACAGCATATTCAATATGGGGTCTTACCAGTGATTTATAAAGAGGCAAAATTATATTCTTGTCCCGAGAATGAATGCCCTTTTTCATGCATGACAATACCTTACTGGCCTTGGCCACTGCTGATTGACATTGCACATTGTTGCATAGTTTGTTGTCTATAACAATTCCCAAGTCCTTTTCATGTGTTGTTATCCCTAATTCGCTTCCATTAAGGGTATACGTTGCTTGTGTATTCTTTACGCCGAAGTGCATAACTTTGCATTTTTCAACATTAAATTTCATCTGCCATTTGAGTGCCCAGTCCCCCAGTCTATCTAAGTCCCTCTGCAGCAAAGTAATATCTTGCTCACATTGTATTGTTTTACAAAGTTTGGTGTCATCTGCAAACACTGAAACATGACTTTCAATGCGGTCTTCAAGATCATTTATAAACATGTTAAATAGAAGGGGTCCCAGAAAAGACCCCTGAGGGACACCACTTGCCACCTCTGTCCAGCTTGAAAATTTACCATTAATGACAACTCTTTGTACTCTGTTTTTAAGCCAATGTTCTATCCAAGAACAAGCATTTTCATCTAGACCGATTTCCTTGAGTTTGAACACTAATCTATTGTGTGGAACTGTATCAAATGCCTTGGCAAAATCCAAATAGATCACATCCACGGCAACACCCTGATCTTTACTTCTACTTACTTCTTCGTAGAACGCAATCAAGTTAGTTTGACATGACCTGTGCTTCATAAAACCATGCTGATTTTTGCTGATAACCATGTTCTTCTCAAGGAATTCTTGAATATTATCCCTTAATAACCTTTCAAATATTTTACCAGCCACAGAAGTTAAGCTCACAGGTCTATAATTTCCAGGCAAGGATTTTGAACCCTTTTGAATATAGGAACCACATCTGCCTTCCTCCAATCCTCCGGAACACTTCCTGAAAGAAAAGAATCTTGAAAGATTAAAAACAGAGGTTCACTTATTTCTGCACTTAGTTCCTTAAGTACACGTGGATGGATACCGTCAGGCCCTGGAGCTTTGTTTATATTAACTTTCTTTAGTTGCTGCAGCACCTTGTCTTGAGTTAACCAATTACAATTATTCTGCAAGTTTTTAGTAGCAATCATTTGCACATCTATTGCCATGGGTTCTTCCTTAATATATACGGAGGAGAAAAAGTTATTTAAAATTCCTGCCTTTTCCTGGTCTTCATTAATTAACACCCCTGTTTCAGTTTTTAGTGTACCTACACTTTCATTTTGGTTTTTTTTAGAATTTATGTACTTAAAAAATGCTTTGGGGTTGGTTTTGCTCTCTTCAGCTATCATTATTTTATTTTGAAGTTTAGCAAGTCTAATTGCCTTTTTGCACGCATCATTTGCATCCTTATATCTTTTATAAGATGCATCTGATTTGTCCGATTTAAATGCTTTAAATGCCCTTCTCTTAGTTTGACCCTGTAACTTCCCAAAACACCATAAAACCTGTACATAGGGGGTTCTGTTTTACACGTGAGACATTGCTGAATACAAATATATGTATTTTATTGCAGTAAAAGCAAACAGTATTATGACATTGACAATTAAAATGTTATGTAGAACAAAGAAAATAACAAAATTTCTTATTTTCTCCCATTTTTTTCATATTAAATTATGTTTCATAGCTAAATATTTGATATTAAATGAAAGCCCTGTTTCCCCTGAAATAAAATGATATATAATAAGTGTGGGTGCATTTAATATGAAAGAGGTGAATTACGGTTGGACAGACATGTAGCGCAAATGCCAGGTTTGGTTTACGTTTTATTTTGTTCTCAACATGTACATTTGCCTCAATTCTTAAGGGGTTAATAGTCAAGGGATAAAATTCCATCAAAATACCTTTTATAATGATTTTTTATTATTGTTTTTGGTTGACTCACTATGTTTTCTGCCTAGTGATTGATTTCTTACTTGAAAGTATATTATACAGTTAAATAAATATTTAAATACATATCACATCAACCCCAATGCAATATAATTTTCAACTGTGCAGTGTAAAATACATAAATACAGTTAGGTCTGGAAATATTTGGACACTGGTACAATTTTCATAACTTTGGTTCTGTACACCACCAATATGTGCTACGGTCGAATGAATGTGTTAAAGCCGAACTTGCAACTTGGAAATCGTAATGCATTCAGTATGCTACATAGAGTAGTAATGTTTGTATTGTATCACATAACATAAGGCTATCAAGTTAGATTTGGTCATGATGTGATGATCAATGTAACCGCAACTCCAATAGATAAGACATTTTTCCAGTTTGACTATTTTGACTTTAAATTTGAAATTCATATTGAATTCACTTTGAATTCTCACTTTAGTGAATAATACTGTAGGTGTATCAATCTATGTATATTGGAGAAGATGCATTTGTACTATAATTAGTAAGTTTTTGAATGTTTAATGATTATTAAATTTATGGTTACACTCTCTATTAAAAAAAAAAAATCTTATTTTATTTGGTATATACACTGATTAGTCACTACATGAAAAATGCAATAACTGACATATAATCAATGGTATTCACTTCACCTATCAATGATTTTAATGTTGTGGCTGATCAGTGTTAAACATTCAAACATAAGACACAAGCAGATAAAAGTAATGTAGTATATGGTATGAAATAAATATAATAATAATAATTATTATTATTAATACCATTTATATAGCACCAACATATTCCTTTAGCACTTTACAATTATAGAAAAGGGAATATTTAGAGGTGAAGAAGGACCTGCTGAAACAAGCTTACAATCTATGAAAAGATATCAATTATATTCTATATATTACTGAATATATGTTATGTATTCTGTTACGTTTGCAGAGAGATATCATCATCTACAAATAATGTAATAGAAATTCAATCTCACAAAAACAATATAGTAAACACAAAAACATAGAAAAATGGAAAATGTTAAACTGTATTGTTTACATTTTTGATATAGTAGCATCAAGAGAAGAGATGCTGAATAAGCATTGGTGTGATGTATTTCTCACAGAAATTCCCATGTGATTTTTTGGATAATAGCAAATGCCCAAGTGTTCTACTCGGCATGTGCAGGAATTTCACAGTGCTATCTAGTGTAGGAAGATGACGTGTCCCGCAGGGCCTTCATCTGACCACACAAAGATGGTGGCGCCTGGGAGCTAGGTCCCGGCATGAAATAAAGATTTTGCAAAAAGGTAAAATGGGGAGCCTAAGGACATTTGGAGGTGACTATAAAATAAAATGTAGTGGAGTCTGGAGGGAGATTGAAAAAAAATAAAAAAAGGATGCAGCCATGACAGTAACGCTAAGTATGAACAAAGAAAACGTATTCTGACACTCCTCATTTAACAAACATTGCAATTGTCAAATAATGTGTATCTGCAATTGGTGACATTAAGCAAAATGTTTATAATAAGATGGAAAACTTTCTCATATACTTTAGGGTAAAGCAGTCATTTTGGATGATATAAAACATGCAACAGAACATGGTAATGAAAAGGGATATGCAGTACCATTTTGAATCAGTGCAGAGCGCTAGGAGGATTTTTGAATGACAATGTTGCTGAATACTTCTGAAAAGTAAATGTAATGAAAGAATTGAGAAGCTAAAAAAACTAAAATAATTATATTGATAAAAGAAAATTGCCTAAGTGATGCAACAAAAAAAAACTGCCTGAATTTATAATAGCGATTTGTCAAATTCTTGGCATTTCTTGTGAAATTTCCACTGTAAATGGTATGCGTGTGCTTGTTATTGTAAGGGTATATTTGTTGGCAAATATAAATGTTGTATGATGAATGTCATTCAATATTTTGCTGTTATTAGTAGTAATATTATCCTCTGAACACCAATTACCGAGAATTGCTTATTTGTATCACTTTTAGCCTTAAATACTTATTGGCTTTTCTTTAGATTCTATTATAACTTAAAATTGCTTTGAATATTTTAATATAAAATATTGAGTTTTTTGTTGCAAAAAGAAAAAGCACTATTGAAACTCCTTTTTTCAAAGCAGCCGCATTTCAAATGACATCATTTCTATCAACTGAATATGTTTATACTTTTCATTTTTTTAAACGAAATAAAAGTGCAAAAAGAGTGTTTTAAAAAAGCCTATATTTTTATACAGATTATTTTTAAGAATCACATTTGGAATCACAAAAATAATTATAACATAAAACACCAATGTTAGTATATGTGCATGTTATTTTAGTCCATTAATGACAAAACATGAGCGTTAAATATCTGATGGTAACAAACCATTAAGTCAATGTCATTTCACCATTGCCTGCATTAATGTACTGTCTCTGTGTGCCTCATTATAGATTTTTTATTGTGTTGAGCTCATTTTGTAGCTGCATTTCAAATAGGTGGTAACATTATATGCCCCATGGCCGCACTTAATTTCTAATTGGCTGGTAGTCTTTCCATTTGCCAGGAGATTAATTTCCAATGTGCTGAGTGGACGAACACCTTGCATCGAGGGCCAACCAACTCCCTGTGCATTGGCTGATCATTTACATTTCTTTGATTTGATTGGATGTGTTCATGTAATCTCTCTGTTGTGTATGCAGGTCACAGTGATATATTTGACTGTGTCTAAAATTATTTTATTTATTTGATTGCACAGATTTTTTCAAAAACTAGTAAAGTGATACCTATTTTATCACACTATTGCTTGCTTCAGTTCCTGTTGAGAAATTTGCACCTGGAAGTATTTCTGTAAGACTTAAATACAAATTCAGAAATTAAATCATTTGTCTTTATTAGTACATGGAGCTTTCTTTATAAGTCTTCCTTAGCAGTCAGAGCAAGAAATCAATTTAGTTAATTACCCAGTAAAAAGCTATCAATTTACTAGTCACCATGTTTGTGGATTTTTTTTCCACAGCCAGGTCTGAATTTAGATCTAAAGTGAGATATAGACACAAATATGCACCGAGGGCTTTTAAAAAAACATTTACTGTCAAAAAACAAACAAACTTAATATCAATAGCCTTGTGTATTTAATGTTTATTGTTTGAAAACATATCTACAGTGGGAGGACACGTTAAAATTGTGTGTAGTGTTTGTATTCTCTAGATAGCAGGGAAATGTTGTGTTTAACATATGAATGTTATTTGTGAATATCATATGTACAGTGTGTATGCTGGGATATGGTGTGCATATCATGTATGAATCATGTGGGCAGTTTTTGAGTGCTGTAAATGCTAAATGCAAATACACAGCACATTGGGTAAATGTAAGGTCGGGATTCCGAGCACAGGAAGTAATTCATGTTTGTGAATGTATAGTGCTACATGTGAATGGACAGCACATCCTTTGCTTGGATGCAGAAAGCATGGTGTGCAAGAAATTAAAGAAATTGGTTTAGATGAATATGTTTGTTCTTGGCTTGAATATTGGTTAAAAGATTGAGCACAATGAGTTAACCCCTTAAGGACCAAACTTCTGGAATAAAAGGGAATCATGACAAGTCACACATGTCATGTGTCATTAAGGGGTTAAAAATGTTCAAGATTGGGAACAAGAGCACCTCAGGTATTTTGGCTTGGATTTTTTTCTCTTCATGGCCTGTGCCAGGACCTTTGGCTACACTGGCGAAGATGCCTTTTGCAGTCCACCCCACACCTCTTTGTGTGTCTTACACCCCTTTTGTGTGTCTTATTCTTACCCCAGCTACTCTGTGTGTCAGTGTCTCCTCCCAACTCAGTTGTGTGTCTTCCCCTGGCTCCTCTGTGTGTCTCTTCCACAGGTCCTCTGTGTGTCTTTCTCCCCCCAGCCTTTCTGTTTTACTTTATCCCCCCAGCCCCTCTGTGTGTCTTTATCCCCCTACCACTCTTCTGTGTGTCTCCTTCTTCACCTTACAGCCCCTCCATGTTTCTCATTCCCCCCAACCTCTCTTTGTGTCTCATTCTCCCCCAGACCCTCTATGTGTCTCACTTTCCCACAGCCCATCTATGTGTTTCCCTGAGCACCTCTGTGTGCCTTTTTCACCAGCTCCTTTGGTGTGTGCCTTTCTGTCAGACCTGATAGAGGATAGAGATAGTATACAAAGGTCCGCTTGGCCACGCTATATAGTGTGACTGGCAGGAGTGGGAGTGCTCCTTTTTTACAAGCTAAAGATATTTTGTTCATTTTAGCCTGGTGGACCTAATATCATAGGCATTCAAGGTACAGCTAGCAATAAGCAATAATTTATGCATTATGTTCCACATCTATTTTAGATGTGGTGGCTGTCTTCTATATATCTAAGATAGTTTAAATGTCAGTTAGACTTTTACTTGAAATGTTTAATTCAGGAGGGGTTATAGAGGGCATTTTCATATTCAATCAATGGGCTGTTTAACTCCTTAGTGTCAGTGCTTCATTATACTGGTTTGGTAAATAAAGAGACAAGCCATGCCCACATAAAAAAAAATGATATATAAAAAAAAATGTATACATTTGATTATGCAGTTTTTTTCATTAGATGTATATCTAAAAGCAGTTTTCATGTCTTAAGCCTTTGTAAGCCCTCCCCCTTTTTCCTAGTTCAGACTTTATGTGGCTGTCCAATCACAGACCTTTCTCAATGTAAAGTATTTGCAAGGCAGTTGACATGGCCAATTGCCTGCCTCTTAAGTTTAACTCCACTGAGCTAAACAAACCAGGAAGTAACAGGACCTGTTGTCTGCTTGAAAGCCATGGGGGTGTAACAAGGTTTATTTACAAAAGTGCCAATTCCTATTGAAATATGCACATTTTTAAAATGAAAAACAGAGGGCACACATGAAAGATTTCACCAAGTTAAAATGATTTTGGGGTCCCTTTAAGAAACACACAAAAAATATATTTATTCCATATATTTTTTTAATTAGATGTTTTCCTTTATAATTTTACAATAATGGACCCACTTTGAAAAACAAACAATAAAATAGAACATTTCAAATCGATATACAATTTAACTGATATCCAGTTTTGTCACTGCAGCCAAATACTCTTCCAATAAAGTCATCAATCCTGAAGATTTTATCCAGTCAGATACTTCTCATAAGAAAGCATAGTGTACACATGGTACATGCACTGCAATATTTGTAATATCCTAATTTGGTGCTTCTCCTAGAGAGGATGTAGGCACACATCCACTGTCCAGCATCAGCATACTTTGCTTACTGATGCCAGAAGTCAAATAGATTAATGTATTGAATCTATTTTCATCCAAAGCCCTTTCTAGGCATCTTAAGGACAGCAGCTAGAGGCTTGGGAATTGCAAAATTTAAACAGTGTCATTGTTTCAGAAACTGTTTATAATTGTAAAGCTCGACAGGCAACATCTATGCTCTAAAACACTTTATTGCAATCAAGTGATTTTGATACTTAGACTGCCCCTTTAAGGACCAAAATAATTTTGTATTTTTTTGTCTATGAATTTGTTCTAGAGCACTTTATATATATTTACATTTTTTTACACGTACAGTATATAAATATATATATTTTTTGCATTAAATCCGTTTTTATTTCAGTAGAGGTGTATAACAGTGAAAAACAAACACATATGAACAAATTGTAGATAAGTGCATTTAAAAGACATATGCGTTATACAGGAAATTTGTGAAAAAACCCCAAAACAAAATAGTAATATTTCACATCAGAATACTAAACTATTAACAGCACATACAGTAGAGCTGGGACACAGACTCTGTATTACACACCTCAGCTCATGACTATCATAGAGAGTTCCAAAAAAAAAAAAGATGGGGGGGAGAGGGATTGGAAGAAAAAGGGGGGAAAGAAAAGTAAGTTACACTCTTCTCAGCCATATCAATTCAGACCACCCACTGTAACTGTAATAGACTGAAAGTATTAAGTAGAAACACACTGCCAATCACCACCACCAATTGTTGTTCAGGTTGAGCAACACAGAGATGATGGGCTGCTCCTGGCCACCAGTGTTAAAGAGGTACCACTAAGTCATCGTCATCAACATTGCTAACTTTGTAGTTAATAGTTCCATGCTAATTTCCAGCATTTACTTTCTCCCCTGAAGACATTAACTATCATTGCATATAATCAGTATAATCAAAGTGAATAAAATTAATTTGAAATATTCTCATAAAAATAATCACAAGTGCAAAATAAATGATGTTTAACAAAATTTCATGACAACTTACGTTTAACAAAATCTTCATGTAGAGAGCTCTAAAACTAGATTGTCAACTTGTTTTATGAACTAGTTATACATGTGCACAGGCAGACTGCTGTACAGAAATCAGCAGAGCTTGAAACTATTCTTATAACAATAGTGGAACTTACTTGGAAGAAAAAAAAGCTGGAGCTATGATGATCCTTCTGAAACAGAAATAATATTTAGCCTAAAGTAAAACTCTCTAATGGGATTTGTATACCGTAAAATATATACATGCAAAGACATTTCAAAGTGATATTAAGGTTGCACTGAAGCAACTATTTGGGTGTCTTGTGTTTAAAAAGAAGCAGTTTAATATTTTTACAACAATATACAGAAGTAAATTGCAAGCATTGTTCTTTATGTTTTATAGGGAGGGGGGTAGGATTTTGTTTTCTAATTTAGAAGAATTCTGAAACACGAGTCACCAAATCCCCCTAAACTCGTGTTTCTGTCTTGTGGCTTGTAAGAATCTTTTTGGTATTTTACCATTTCTTTATTGTATTTGCCCTTGCTTCTGTCATTGTGTTTATTTTTATTGTATGTTTTCATTTTGGTACTTTTTGTGCATAATAAATCTACGGTTTTTGAGATTGTTATGGTGTGCATTCTATATTCTGTAGATATTTGAAACATTTGAGGGAGTGTTTATATGGTTTGCACCTGGCTATTTTAATACAACTTTGTCTCTCCATGTGCTGTTGTTTTGCAAACAACAACTAGATGCATACTTGCAAAAACAGAATATTCAAGGATATACTTTTTCAATGTAGGATAATAGCTTCTTGATCCAAAGATAATTCTGACTGCCATTCTGGGGTCAAGAATGCATTTTTTTTCCTAGTTTGTTTCAAATATGGAAGTATTTCAAACTGGGGTTTTTTTTGCCTTCTTTTGGATCAACAGCAAAAAACAAATGTGAGGAAGGCTGAACCTGATGGACGCAAGTCTCTTTTCAGTTATGTAACTATGTAACTATGTATACATGACTCAAAAATAGCAAATTTAGTCTTGGCAATCCTCACTTAGGTATAATATATGAACAGAGAGTTCTCAATCTTCTGATCACTTATCAATGATCCCATATTGCTTTCAATGGGGAGATTTATCAGCTGAAAACTAGACCCTAAGAGCTAAATAATAAGCAATCACCATGGAAACCAACAGAATGTCACTCAACAAAAACAAAAATATCTCCTCATTTATCTGAAGAAGAAAGGTATTTTAAAGTGCTGCTTCTTTCTGATTCCCATTTACAAAAACACCTATCTCTGTTTTCAGTAAATAAACTTTCCTTTTTGAGGTATTTTAGAATTCATCTACTTAAAAAATAGCTTGGCTTTTGTGGTTGCAATACAAAAAGTGCTCCAAGCTAAACTAGGAAAAAACATTGCATAAATGAATGAAATCACCATTACTTGTGTTCCCAGGCAAATATGGGACTGTATTTACCTTATGAAATCCACCAAGGTACTGCAAAATACTTTGTCTTTGTACCTCGTAATCCACTCCATGCACTCCTCACCTTATTTGAAGGTTTCTAATATGACCACTGCCATGGAGGATTTTGGTACAGCGGGGCATGCGGAGGACTGAATTTCCTCACCTAAACAGTCTACATCTGCAGACTGTTTGACAGTCTTTTATTTTATCCGATTCTCTCTAATAATCAGCTCCGGGTTGTTTTGGACTAGTTTTATAGTGTTCAATTATTAGCGTTGTTCATTTGAGGTTTTTGTATGGTTATTTCCATTCCAGGTTTTAGAGCAATATTTAGTTGATAATCCCCTATCTCCATATCTCTCATTTATAGGAGGTGAAGCTTTTTAGCCAGATAAAGCAAGATACTAGATACAAGATACTAAAGCCCCCGTAATGGACCTGCATAAAGATTTGCCGGGTGAGAAGACCGATAAATCAACAACTGATAATGTAGTTGACATACATAACGCAATCACAAGTACTCTGTCCTAACGGCTGAACTGTAGCCACTGCAATCCAAGTTGACAGACCTTGAGGATCTGTTCTGATGAAACAATTTAAAACAACCTCCTAACCTTTATATAAAGGGTACTTTTCCTTCATTCCAAATATACACAGAAAAAGGCATTTAATGTTACCATTAGGCTTTGGTAATGTATTTATTTTAATGATATGCATTCTCTATACTAATCGCACACTCCCATCCCACCCACAATGGCCTTAGTTTACATTTGTTAGTTCACCCATTGTAAAGTGCTATGGAATTTGTTGGCGCTATATAAAAATAATAATAATATGTCCCTCCCTCCTTTTGTAGTTTAATACCAATTTTCTAACCATTCTCTTCCACTGCACAGCAAACCCTCTTTAATTCAGGTGTTTTACATCACACCTCTTAAGATTCTACCCAAGTGAAAAATCAGCTCAATTCTCCTTGTTACACCATGCCTTTAGACATGCATTTATCTCCCTAATCACTTATCTTCCTGCATTTCCACCGTACCATATTGCAGAAGTAATATCTAAAATAAAATATTTAATTATGATATATTGGAAGCAGTTTTATTCAAATTCTCCAAATACATTATTTTATTTTGATTTACCCTTTAAGTCCCCCCATCTTCCTCTGCACTTGTCATTAGTTCTAATTTGGACCATGACAGCTGGGTAATCTCTGGACATTCCTTCAAATCTATCCACTATTTCAGCAGTATTGCAATTTGTTTCTCCGGATCTCAAATTTGAACTTCCAGAGAAGTCACTTGCTCCCACTTGCTGTAGAGGTATGGACTCGGAAAGAAAGGTATGCATACATTCAGTAAACAGGGCACTGTATTAGTCCTGCTTTCTATGTTTCTATTTTGGGGACTCAGTGTTATTACTCAGTATCAATTTTGGAAAAATGAATGTGGAACTGTCAACTTTGAGATATAACAGTTGGAGTTCTATCTATAGAGATATCGAATTGTACATTTCATGTACTTACTATAAAAACAAAACCTCTTCTAGCCCCTTTTTGCTTTGCAGAAGATAATAGATTTTGATGGAAGGTGTAATTAGTGTTTAAAGGGACACTATAGTCACCCAGACCACTTCAGGTCAATGAAGTGGTCTGTGTGCAAGGTCCCTCAGGTTTTAATCCTTCACATGTAAACATAGCAGTTTCAGAGAAATCTGCATCCAACGTGAAGAACGTCCATAGGAACGTCCTATTGACTGTTTGAATGCGCGCGCCTTCCGCTCCACTTGGGAGCTGATTTCGGCAGGGGAGGAGAGGTCACCAGCGCCGAGGGAGCCCAGCGTTGGATTAAGGTAAACTGCTGAAGGGTTTTTAACCCCTTCAGCCCAGCGGGAGGGGGACCCTGAGGGTGAGGGTCCCCCCAAAGATGATATAGTGTCAGGAAAACGAGTTTGTTTTCCTGACACTATAGTAATCCTTTAACTATTTAATGAAATAATTTTTTGTACAACAATTTCACCAGTATTATTTATCTTAGTTATTAAAAGTAAAAAATAAATATTATGCAGTAAAACTTACTAAATTGGAAAGTTTTACATCTGTTATAAATAATATGCTGTATTTACTATCAACATATTTTAAATACAATCCCTTTACCTGCTTCTTTAGAGATCTGGTCTATTTCCTACATAAAGTTGTTCAAACACACCTAAATCACCTGCTAATCAGAAACTGAGTAAAGCACTCAGAGTTGGTAATGCTACAGACAACATCATATTAAGTGAATATTGCCCCATTTCCAGAAATGCTGTTACATATACACAAAAAAAAATAGTTAAAGCATGATACTTACTAATGTGATAAAAAGCATGTTAACATTATTTGTAGCATTCATCTTAGTGAAAGTTGGATCTTTGATTTCCATTAATAGGAAATTAAGCAGCACTGACAAAGTTGCATAACAGATTAATAATGCATAAAAAGAGCAAACTGACGAAGGCATTATTTTTAAATAAAAATTAGCAATAGACACATTATTTAACAAAAGAATAAAAGCGAGATACTATTTAGAAGACAAAAAGTGCAACACAGTACTTTAATACATTGAGGTCCAAAAATAAAAGAAACATTTTACACAAGTCAAATTTGTCACCATTTAAAATAAAACTGCAACTTTGTTATTGTGACGAGACCAATCTCGCCACATTGCATTGGAGAAGCCTGGTTGCTCGCCTGTTGCCTTTGGATTATGGCCCCATGTTAAAAGGCTTGATTTTACCCTGCAAAGACATGAAAGCCGGGTCATTTGGTGCTTGCCCTGTTTGAACGGTGATACTCCAGATAGCTATGCCATGGAGCCCATTTGTATAATGAAAGACTATGGGAAAGACTTTGGCTCCATGGCAATTGAACTGTATGTGTGTGATCTGAGCGCCATTCAGTAATAATGTGCGCTCAGATCTGAGCTATCTGGGGATATGTTGAATGTACCTGTTTTGTGCAATGGCTGCACAGTTATATGTTTTTATGTGTTTTATTGTCTTTTGCTGCCATGTGTTCAATGGAGTTTTGCCTCTGTCCTAGGAAATAATTGGATTACTTCCCAATTATCTCCAGGATAGAAGACTCTGTGGAACTGGTTTTGGGCAGAAAAGCCACGCTTCCTTTGGTCACAAAGGAGTACGATCTATCTTTTGAACCACTGGACTAATTTGTATTATTTTGACGTATGTTTGTATTTGGAGTATGCTGATTCTGAAAATGTAAGTTTCTCACAATGTAAGAATGTGATGCATACTTTTCAAGTTATGAATAATGTGGAAAAATTTTATTTCTCTGCTTGTTATAATTACATTACCCATTGTGTAAGGTAATTGAATCACATGCAGAGGGGAGGATTTTGTGTGGGAGTGTCTGAGTGTATTGTATGTGTTTATTGGTTGTGTTCCAAAACCCTGTGGGTGGTACTAATGTGTAAGAATGTGTAAATAAAACAATAAACCCACAGCTCTGTCTGTTCACTGCTTGACCCTCAACACGGAGCTTTGTCTCGTTTTTGGGGGGATTTATTGTATGCTGTTCCAGTTCGACTGTTAGGAGTGTAAACCTATTCGTATGGTTTTTCCTATTCGGCTGTTTACGGCATTCATATGGTTTCCTGTTTGGCGGATTGGTGTTCTGCAGTAGCTGTGCCTGTGTCTCTGGAAGGGAAGATCTACTAAACGGTGGTTTAACCCTTTTATGCTGAGGGTGCCGTTACAGTTATGCTTACTTATTTCTTATATTTACCAAATATGTGTTTGCGTTGTATGAAAAATACCATTAAATATTAAAATGTACACCTCTACATCAAGCTACTGCCTGTGTCCATCTTGTTTCCCTGAAGTCATTATATAAATTCTCTCATTTACACCTGTCATTCAGCATGGGAAAAGAGAAGAAATTAAATGATTCTGAAACTCCTTCTCATTTGCAAAGCGTGCTCCGGCTGTGCCTGGCTGTAATATATTGTGAAGTAACTTCAAAATATTTAAAATAAATATTCACGTGAACAATGGGAAAATGGTTAATACAAGCTATCAGTTATTTTCTATGTTTTATTCAATGGTGTAATTTCCACAGAAGTGAAGGTTCCCATTTATTATTGGCACGGGTTATAAACACAAGATCATTACAGACAATTCATTGCATAATTTTTTTTTATCAATATAATAGTTTTCTCTGGTCTTATTTAAATCTTTTAGTTCCCTTCACTAGTAGTCTACAGTGGGATAATATAACTTTTATAAAGCAAAACAATATATATTCAGATTATTATTCAGATAGATAGATAGATATAAAGATAGTGAGAGAGAGAGAGAGAGAGAGAGAGAGATAGTATCACCCTCCATGTTTCTCTACAATTCATTTCCTGTCTCAAATCAATGTTCACATTTAGCAACAATTTCAAATATTAAACAATGTAATATATCTGGTAGCCACAGGCTCTTGTAAATAAAACAACATGAAATATATTCTGTTTCAACTATGTATGCTTTGTACATCAAATTATAAATAGTTTGCAATGCTCCAAGCAAAGGCATCTTACTGGTTGAAAACCCGCACCAACAATTAGTTTAATGCAAAAAAAAAGTGTGTGAGTAAAAAAGATCTACAGTTGGGATCTACCCTATGACATTTTTTTGGGAACGAGGGGCAGAGTACCTTTTAACACTATATAATAAAGCACTAATATGGCATGGGGACAAACATACAAGACATGGGAGCTCCATAGTCCTATAGTATATATTGGGACAGGACCAAAGGCGCAGTACTTTGATCTACATTTCCATTGGCATCATTTTGATCTTTCGTTAGTAGAAGGTAACAGATGTTTGGTTTTGGGATGTGCATGGGCAAAAAAATTGGTTCAGTTCGGCACTTCCAAAATCCGGGACTTAGGCAATTCGTCACGTCGTCACTTTGGTTCGGCACTTCTGAAATTTGGGACTTTGGCAATTTGGCACTTCGGTTTGGTTCAGCACCTCCGAAATTTGGGACTTTGGCAATTCGGCACTTCGGGAATTCTGGACTTTGGCAATTCCCTAACCCTAAACCTAACCCAACCCTACCCCTAACCCTACCACTACCCCTAGCCATAACCCTATACCTACTCCTACCCCTAACCATGAGCCTAACCCTTACCCCAACCTTCCTCTAACCCTAAGCCTACCCTTAATCCTAACCCTGGCCATTGGAGCAACTAAATGACCTCCATTTGTCTAAATATACATAGAGATTAAGGAGAGAGCACAGGTAACTTTTTATTTTCTTTGGTTTTACTATATATTGGGGCTGATGTGTACTGTAGTCATTGCTGCTGGCCCAGTAGTGATGGGAGTGAGCGCAGGACTTCTCTTTTTGTATTTGTATTTACTTTGCATCACACAGCCTTGTTACAATGCTGCCGCCAATTAAGGGTTAATAAGTATATAGGGGTGTATATAAAAAATACCCCTCTCTGTCTCATTAGAGATATCTTTGCCAGAAGCTCAAGGAACCAGGCTGAAGGGTCAATGTTAGGACCCGCTTAGGGGGGTCTGCCTTGACGTTGGCAGAGGGGCATTCCGTCTAATGACCATTGGAGCAACTAAATGACCTCCATTTGTCTAAATATACATAGGGATTAAGGAGAGAGCACAGGTAACTTTTTATTTTCTTTGGTTTTTGCAATAAAACAAGTACCTGTAGAAATAAAAGAAAATGTACTTACCATCAGTTTTTTTTCTCTTCTCTTTTCAGCTCCAAAAAAAGGTAATAATTCCCAAAGTAACTAACGAGGAATAAAAAACAGAATTGCAAAAAATATGCCATCTCTTATTTCGAAACTTGGCTGTCAGAGTCAACCAATCCAAATGCTTTTTTTTTTTAAGCCTCATAGTTACACAGGCTGAAAAGAGACGTGTCCATCAAGTTCAGCCTTTCTCACATCTGTTTTTTGCTGTTGATCCAAAAGAAGGCAAAAAAAAAAAACAACAAAAAACACTTTGAAGCACTTCCAATTTTCAACAAACTAGGAAAACAATTCCTTCTTGACCCCAGAATGGCAGTCAGATTTATCCTTGGATCAAGAAGCTATTACCCAACAGTTGAAAAATTAAATCATTGAATAGTATGTTTTTGCAAGTGTGCATCTAGTTACAGTTTAAACATCTGTACAGACTCTGATAAAACCACTTCTTTAGGCAGAGAATTCCACATCCTTTTTATTCTCACGGTAAAAACACTTTTCCGTTGCCTTAGAGTAAATCTTTTTTCTTCCACTCTAAACGCATGACCTTGTGTCCTATGAATAATCCTGTTTGTGAAAACTTTTACTGATATTGCATAGCGTGGGGAATTTTCCCGCACAGCGTAATAGGTATCATAGAATGGAAAGTCTTTAAAGGGCAAAGATGGATTAATTGTATTGCTTTGCTTTTTTTTCACCTTACTTTCACAATTTTTTATTTTTTTATTATAATTTTGTCAAGTATAATGGATTTAAATTTTGCCTTTTTTGTGGTTGAAGAAAAGAAGATTTAGAAGAAAGAAGATTTCTGATAGTAAGTATATTTCTAAATGTATTTATTTTTAATGCGTGATGGCTAGGGAGTAGGTGGCAGGACATGACACAATTTGTGGGGCTGAAAAATTACATGTCCACTCTTACCTATTAGAACCCCTGCTTGCTGCCAGTTTGTGTGGGCTGAAGGACACTCTGTTGCCCCCCTCCCCTTTATATTATAATTGTCCCCATCTTCTAACTACAGGTGGGGGGCAGTGGTGGCATTAGCATTTTTATTTATTAAATAGACCCCACCTGTTTCCAATATGATCTTCCAACCCCCATTATTTAAATTAAAGTCCTCCATCCAATGCC
This sequence comes from Pelobates cultripes, assembly GCA_933207985.1. Taxonomy (NCBI): domain Eukaryota; kingdom Metazoa; phylum Chordata; class Amphibia; order Anura; family Pelobatidae; genus Pelobates; species Pelobates cultripes. The sequence continues at coordinate 136,586,490 of OW240913.1, read as the reverse complement.
CATGGGTGAGGGCACATGGGGGACTATGTCCTCCCTGTTAAATAACATGGGAATAGGGCCTTTCTAGTGAATGGCTGCCCAGTGACTAGTTTATGTGGATATATGATATATGTTCCCACCTGCAGCTTCGGAGCCTTACTAAGGGTTTATAATTAATTTATATTTTGGTGCTATACTTTGTATCGGATTCACATGCAAAAGCACTGATTTCAACACACCAAATGCATCTAAGAGATTGGTGCAGATTAACTCAGACTGACCTAATTCTGATATTTGACTTTTGGTCATTTTTACCAGATTTGTCCATCAAGACAAAATCTGGTGTTTAATGAATAACTCTGCATTGTGTTAGTGTGCAGACTTTTGTGTAAGAATATAAAAGTCCTTTAGGGACAATGTAAATTAGCTGAATATGATGTCTATAAAGGGTAGTAATTTTTCTGAAAAACATCAATTAGAGGGATAAGTGTACATTGGCGATACCTGACCCACTTATACACATGAATGATGATTACACTTAATACATTTTATATTCTCATATTTGATTGCATGTATATTTAGATGTGTATTAGTTATATGTAGTTCGCATTCTCGCTGTAATTAGGATTGCAAAATGTACAACAATTAACAGCTATCAAGTACTGGTTATCTTTATACAGCATATTTCAATAATATGATATTGTATATTCAATTATATCTACTGTTTCTACATACATGCACTGACGTGTGGATACTAATTATCTCCTTTATTCATACAATGCTTAGCATTTACTTATAGTTTTCCATTTAATTGTATATGTACAGATGGAGATATAACACACTTTATTGCTGTAGTACAGATATGATTGATGTTTCTATGTAGAGTGTATAAAAATAAAGCATTTGAATAAGCTACTGTGAAAGGCTTTGTTCAAAGAAGTCAGCAAGTACATTTTTTACTGCCAGGGAATAAACATGCATTACGAATCGATAATCAATGAACTCTCTAGGACTTTTAGCTACATGGGATTTTTTGCCACTGGGAAGAAACTGGAACATTGAAATACAAATAGCTTAATATTGTTCAAGCACACCCAACTATACTAGCATAAACAAAAAAAGAGACAGAGATGGCTGTGAAAAAGTTTTAAGGCACTTTTAGATTTGTAGAACTTTAAATTGTTATTTACCCCATTTTGAGTACGCGGAATAATAGAAAACAATGGAAGAGAATGAATTAAAGGAAAGTCTTTGACCCAACTTTTCTCTTTTGTTCTAGACTGTGGCTGAAATACACAAATGGGAATATGTAGGAGTGTGCAAACTCAAATGTTGCAGAAACAATCTCAAAAATCGTTTTACCCAGCGCAGCAAAAGTACATAGATTGATATGGCTGTATTAGCAAAAAATCTACACGAGAAAATATACAATGCACAGTTTAGTCAGACCAACTGGTGAAACTTACATTTATTAGATCATGCCAAAATAGAAACGTTTCAGGACCCCTGTCCCTTTAACAATTTAACAATGGGCAGGGGTCCCAAAATGTTTTTATTTTGGCATGATCTTCTAATAAATGTAGGTTTCAACAGGGGCTTGATTAACTAAGCTGCACATTGTATTTTTATTTTTCTCTTGTTGCTGTAATAGATGGAATTATATAACAAACACTTCTGATTGATAGGTAAATCTGTGATATTTGTAATATAATTAGATTTTCTTTGCAGGACAAGTATGCTTTCATGTGTGAAAATACATATGAAAAAACATCAAGTTTATAGGCAGGCAGACAGGCAGACAGACGGATAGATAGATGGATAGATAGATAGAGGGAGAGACCGACACAGGTGTATAATTGAACATCTCTAATTAGAAAGTTACTTGAAAACTTACTATATTATGTGTTTCATTAGGAGTCAGCATGAGGTTATGAGTAATAAATCATAAAATAATTTACTTAGGTCTGAGCAAGGGGTGCAGCAAAAGAAGTGATCTATTACATTTCGCTAAATCTTTTGATCCCTCACAGGATGCAATTGTATAAATAAAAGAATAAAGGCAAAAGATAACTCTTTGTACTTGAACAAATTGGTTGATAGACGGAATGCAGAGAGCTGTTCCAAATATCTCATTTGCAATATGGACAAAATCTTTGTTTGCAGAACTTCAAAGTTGTGTATTTGGACACACATTTTGATATGTATACACTTGATGAATGAAAATAAAAGCAGCACATGCTCACAGTTCATATTTTGGTGAAAGTATGCATAATGTTAGGTTTCATTCAAAGAGTTCAGGCGGAGTTCTTTCGAAGGTCTTGTGCATGGGGTGTGCAAGGTTGTCAGCAGAGTCTTCACCTCAAGTCCACAAATTGAGCACTTAGACTATGGTGGTCACTGTACTGAGAGTCAATAGAGCCAACAGGTATGGTAATGTCAGGCTGACATTAGCAGGGAGGCAGCAACTATATACAAGGCAGACTAGATTCCACTAATAGAAAATTCAGAAAAAGATTGAGTTAGTATCCAAAACACTTGACACTTTCAAGAGTCAAGTTGATAACATACTGATGAAATTTTGAGCACTTCAGAATAACATAAATCATGCTAACAGCACAATGAAGGGAAAATATGAACAAAAGGACAGACAACACAAACTGAGGGAACTGATTACTTAGGCAACTCTATGGAAGTGCTTTGCAATATATTGGATAGCATTACACCTCATTTATTTTTGTTGCCTATTTGGTTATTATCTCCTGAGATGGATGTCAGTCTATTTCTTTTACATTCGATTCTGATCTTTTTTTTCCTGAAATTCTTCGCTGTTTTTTCTCTATAATCCACCCTTCTAATTCTATCTGTCTCTCGATAAACCAACTGCCCTACCACAGCTGTTCAACGTGGCTCGCATTTGGCAGTGTGATCACCTTCAACCTTCTGTGTTATTCATTAGCTGTTCATTCACAAAATCTGACAACTTAAAATATGAGCTAAACTGACAAACTAAATTATAAAAAGCATCTTCTCCTTGCCTGTCAAAATGCATATGTTGCGATTTTATGGACGTGCTCTGTTACATCAATTCCTTTCATTTCTGTTTCCTATTTCACTGAAACTTTGTAAATACTCAATAACTGTTTTTTATTTAAAAAAGAAAACATGATAGGCAATGATGAGGGAAGTAACTTAGGGGTGCAGGGAATTTAAAATACACACAATACATGTCAACAGAAAAAAATATAAATTTTTATAGACTACAGATGTATATGGGTTTTCTCTTCACTTGGCAGAAATTCTTTAGATATCTCAACATACCCTGAGTGTCATCTCTCTCTTACTTACTTCCATTATTTGTGAATCCTTCAAAGACTAGGCAGCGGCACCTCCTACTGTGTATGGTACAGTGAATGCTGGAACTGAGCAGAGTAAGAGATGGCTATGCTGCCTTGGTCACTCACCTTTCTCCTGTTAATCCAACAGGGAAAATAGAATTCTTGGGCGGTGAAGAACAGCTACATCCCCTATGACCTCTATTGTTGAACAATTGTTTGGAATGGAATTGACCTATAAAAGTTTGCTTTAGGTTTTGTTCTGTGGTTAAGCTGTTCAGATCATGAAAATATTCATATAAACATATGACTTACAACACAACCCAAAGGACTTGCCTTTCTACAAATAAACACTGTCACAAGTTAAAATAAAGTTAATATGAAAGATTTCTCCAGCAGACAGTCTTATATTACCTAAGACTCACTGGTGATAAGTAATGTGATTTGACATGCAGACTTTCTTGCATAGATAAACACATGCCTTAAGCATATCATTCTATATTAAAGGGAATGCAAAATAAAAAAGATGTCGATGAAGAAAAGAAAAGGCTCTTTTGATTACTAGAAGTAAGGTTAAAGCTTCTGAAGCATACTAGAAATATTTAATTAGCTACGGTTATTTTTTGCCAATATATCAATTCATTATATATACATACATAGATTATTTATTATTTATTCATAAAATATTTCATATATTTCATAAAATATTTCAACAGGAAGGATACATCGAGATTTCTCTCGTTTTCAAGTATGTCCGGGGTAAGGAAAGAATGCAAAATTATGAGTATAATTTATTTAAACAATGTGGAAGTACAAAGTATCGAAACAATGTTTTTAACACAACATCTATGAATGAATATTGAATATATGAATTCTGAAAAATGTAAATAGTTTTTATTTAGAATATCAAATACCTTGTTATTGTATTTCATATTTCTTGCATTCTTTTGCCACTTCATTATTTTCATACGTGCAATAGGTACGTCCTTTACTTGTTGCAATTACCTGCAGTAAAAACGTCAGTACGGGTAAAATGTATCATTTAACATTTAGAGCAGAATGCCAATAAATAAAATGTCACAAGAACTATAATTATACAATACATAACATAGAAAACATATCCTTTTAATCTTATATAAATATATATATATATATATATATATATATACAGTATAAAATTTAATCAAACTACTTGACTGTTTAAGCAACTAGATTATATATAGATATGTATGTGTGCTTTACAAAATACAGGGTTTTATTTACTGAATACTAATTTTATTGATGTGAAAACTGAATTGCAATGTAATGTAAAAATAGCCGAGGTGGGCACTTTTTGCATACATTTTGCAGTTATCAATTCCTTAACATTTGATGTTTAGTATATCATAGTAAATCATTATGAACCCAATAAACATTCAACAGTTCATTAGGATGTTAGCAGAATTTTGTTCCTTTACTACATTGATCATATAAAAGGCTGGTTGTCTGACTTGCCCCAGAAGAGTCATGCCACTAATTACTGACTTATTTCCAAAAGCACACAAAATATTTTATTTTTACCAAACTGTCTCATAACATACCTGGGATCCACGGGGTGCTGGTTACCTCTTCCATCAATTGCCGGAAGCCTTTGCAACAGAGCTGATCACTCTCAGCCATTTAGCTATGTTTTCATAGCTGGGATAGCTCAATGCAGACAGCTTTCTGCTCTCACAGAGGATGTGACTGGCACCCAGTGGACCCCATGTTAATTGTCAAACTCTTAGCAAATGGTTTGACTACTTACATTGGGCCAGGGCACATCTGATGCAATAACCTCTAAAGAATGCTGTCATGGTTCTTGTGCTTGGAGTGTTCCAATAGAGTGGAATAAAACTATTACTCACATTTAACACTCTTTTTAACTGCATATTTATATTGAGTTGTTTTTTTAATTTTATTTACTGCATTTTTGTTTAATTGTATGTAGATATTATTGTTAATTATCCACCTTTAATACGTTTTTACATAGCTCATTTCTCAGAAGATATTTGAAAATGACATTAAAGCTTAAAGTAGTTTTCCTGGTAAAATACATAAATAATATATTCAAAATGTATTGAGGACTTATTATTACACGCTTTCTGTATTGAAAATGAGTATGGTCTCAATGGTATGCTGATCTGAATTTTAGTTTTTTTCTACACCAATCTTGAGTTGTAAACTTAAAAAAGTATTTTCAGGAATCTAGAATGTGTTGAGGCATTATTATAGCACATTAGCCTTAATCCAGTGGTGTCAAACTGGTTGCTATGGGGGGAGGGAGGGTGACAAAGTGGCAAATTATATATTTATGTAGGACTGGAGAGTTCTACATAAATAAAATGTATTCATGCACACATACACAATCAGGAAACCAAAGGGCACTGTCAACGGATTTCACAAAAGTTCACACACAACCCTAGACAAACCTAAACTCACAATGAAAGGAATGTAGTTGCCCAATATAAGTTACTGGACCATAATTCCCAAACAAACTACCAGCACAGCGGTTGGCCTGAACAAAAGGAATAGGGTAAGTGAACAAATAAAATACATCTTTATTAATATCCACTTACAAAGACATCTGTAAGTATACTATATACAACGCGGTAGTGGTACTAACTTGCACAGTAACTTTACACACTCATATACTCTTACTTAAAACAATGAACAATGACATCCTTATTATGTTTCTGTATGGGTGCCTGCTCAGTATGAGTTTGTGTAAGTGTTAACGTGTGCATGCAATATCAGTACATGTTAGAATTGTGTAGATTGAGACAATTTGTCTCATCCAAACTATTTTTAGCAAAAATAGATTTTTTTTTAGGACACTTAAATGTTGGTTGGGCTCTACAGAATTTAAAGAAGAATCAGAACAAAAATAGTACAAAAATTGGTGACTTACTGTGCTGCAAAATATAGATAAAACATTATATTTTTTTCAGTACACTGACGAGAGCACTTTCTCACCATTTAGTTTATAGACTAAGTGAGAAAAAGTAAGCAACAAAGAGAAAAACAGGAGGAGCAGTAAAAATAATAATTATAGTTATATATTATAAATTATAAAAATATAGATTTTTATTTTACTATCCTCCTTTTCCCTCTATTGCTTACTTCTACTTTAATCAATGAATAAAATAAACATTATCAAATAACCTGTGATCTTTTTTATTTATTATTTTATTTATAGCATGTATAAATTGCTATTGTGATACTCTTTATTGTTCTATTGTGTATAGTGTCCATGCTGAAAGGTTTTTATTACTGGTTGTTATCCTTTTATGTTTTGACCTTTTTGGGCCGTATTAGCCCTTTCTGTTTTAAGAATTCTAGTCCTGGAACTGACAACATCTGAAATCCCTCTATTAAGCTTTTGTCAATTCGATTCCAATCTTTTTTCTGATTGGCTGTTCATTATGAATGTCTTTGGAGACTTGGGGAAACCTCCATCTGTTTCCATGTCTCTTTTTTCTTTATAATTATATCTTTTTACATCCTCTTACGTGCACATGAATTCAACATCACTTCTGGTTTTACAGTCTGAAATTCATGGACTATCTCCACCAGGTAAGCTAGTTATTTGATAATGTTTTTACTTGATCACTTTATCTATAATATAAATATTTGGTAATTAGATGGGTATTCTGGCTTTATAAAGGCTCAGGATGTGGGCCAAAAATGTTACTGTACCACTTTCTGAAGTAAATTCTGCCTTTTATTTATTTAAATTATATATTGTACTTTGTGTGCCCATGTCTATTATGTTAATATAAATAACAGCAGCAGCTTCTTGGGTAATAATACATTTTCAGGGGTCTAGGGCAAAACTGGTTAACTGAATACCAGGAAGGGAAGCAGGAACAGGAGATCGGGGATCAGTTACTCAGTGAGGCTAATAAAAATGGAGCAATGAGTATCCAATCTTCTAATGTTAAACAGTGATTGATGTGGAAACTTTATCTGTACAGAAACCCGGGAAATATAGTGTAATTCTACGTGTTGCAACTTGCAGGAATGAAACAACAAATGTCTTAAATAAAAAAGTATGATTATACTGTGTGCACCCAATATATTTAAAAGTTGCACAGCATAGTGCAAGTCTGATTCCAACTCCCATCCAGTGCTTGATTGGGGGGCACATCTCTATATTCCAGATACTATACAATGTCTATATTAGTGTTTCTGTGTGTGTACAATGCTAACTATGTCTCTCCTATCACTCCCATTATTTCTTCCAAAGCATCTCTCCATAGGTCCTCATAATCTCTCCCAATTATCTTTTCCATCAAGAAATATTATCTCATCTTCTTTCACCAAGCACCCCTAATTATCTATCCAAAACCTGGCTGAGGTGCAGCATTTCTGTGCAAGGCTTTTAGTAGATGGGATGGATACACAAGGAAACATCAAATCCCCAACTCCAAGGAGACCCATCTGAAAAATATTGATGTAACGAGAATAATCAGTAAAAGGTTTCTAAATGTTGAACATTATTCTTTCAAAAAGAAAAAGAAAAAGAAAAACAAGAGGAGTTGCAATAATGGTTCCAGCAGCATAAAATATGAATTGATTTACAAGTGGACAAATATGGAATATTTATGTTATGTAAATTGGAGACTATGATTTTTTTTTCTTTGATGAACATTTATGCACCTTACAAAAGACAAGCCCATTTTATTAATTATACATGAGGAAAATCGATGATCTTATTTAAGGTACTTTTTTATGCTTGGGGACTTCACTTGTGCTGCGCATATCAGTCTTGATAAAGCTGTTTCGGAGGAAAGGAGAATAGAAACATCTCAAAGGGGAAAGGCAAGAGCATTTCAGGATATTTTAGGAAAATATAATTGATATGATATCTGGAGAACATTGAACCCCTTAATTTATTCAGGGGTAAATGTTCATGGAGATTGAATAAATCTTTACTAAGGTGTGAGTTAAATAGTAACAGTTTATATGAGAAATCTAAACTTTGTTTGAGGAGATGTTGACTAGTGACACTAGTTTAGCAAATGTATGAGCTTAAAGTTACCTTCCATATTAAGTGCACCCACGCTTATTTATGTTAAGGAGAAACAGGGCTTTCATTTCACATCAAATATTTATATATGAAACATAATTTATTATGAATAAAGCATAAACAACAGTGTGAGAAATTAGGACATTTTGTAATTTTCTTAGTTCTGCTTGGCATTTTAACTGTGAATGTCATAATGCTGTTAGCTTTTACTGTAACACACATATTTGTGTTTAGCGATGTAACCCATCCCCCCCACCCCCATATGTTGGTTTTATGAGATTTTAGTAACTTATAGTATAAAATAAAGAGCTTATAGTATAAAATAAAGAGCTTGCCAACTTCAGTTTTTGTACATTAAAATTTGCCAGATTGGTTTGCATTTGAGACCAATGAATGAAAATATTAACCCCTTCATGGCATACCATTTGCAAAAGTAGACAACGCAGGGTATGCAAAATGGGATATGACCAGTTTTTTTGGTAGCCACTTAGTCACATAACCTGGTTAAACTTCATTTTTGTATTTTTCACACACAAATGGCACTTTCACTGATGATATCATAGTCATGATATGTTTTACTGTTAGGAAACACTCATATTTGTTTTCAGCGAAGTCTCCCGAGTACAACATTGCTTTTAATATAGCCACTGGAGTCACTTATTACTAGACTCCTAGGTCTTTTAATATAGCCTCTGGATTTACTTATTACTAGGCCACTGTTGGGTCTTTTAATATAGCTGCCGGATTAACTTTTTCCTAGGCCTCTGTTGGGCCTTTCATTAATGCCTCTGGAATCACTTATTGCTAGGTCTCTGTTAAGCCTGTTAATATTGCTACTGTTTCAAGTGTGGTGAAATAGCTCAGTGGACAGATGCTTTATAATGAAGAATTTGTTTAAACCTTGAGGGTCGCAGGTTCGATTCAAAGCAGGGTTGACTTTTAACCCTTTGAGGTAGACAAAATGAGTACTATTAAATTGGGTAAAAGCATTTGAAAGCCAGAAAATATCTGAATGTCTTTTTCCTGGTTAAACATTTTGTTATTCTTTTTCCTAGTGTCTTTTAATACAGCTGCTGGGTTTACTTATTATAAGTGCCTTTTTTTTTCTTTCAATTTATATATTATTGGAGTGATACTTGCAATAAAACATTCTGCCATCGTATGGGTTTAAACAATATGACCATATGTGTATGGTTTCACATATTGACTTGGGGCATTAACTGTAACACTGAGAATCTCAATACGTAGCAGGTGTATATTTGGGCATGCGTCTCTGAGCTTGTACTTGTCGAGAAAAAGTCCAGTGAACCAGACCATTGGCTCTGATAGGTATGCGTGGATCAGGTGTAGTGTGCATGCATAAAAGGGGTTGTTGTGAGTGATTAAGTGCCATGTAGGTACCTCTTGGAGGGTAGTTGCAGGTGAGTTAAGTGGGAGCTATGCGTTTTATCGCCCCTCTTTTGCGTTGGCTTAGGGCCCCTGGTGGTTGCTGGTGCAGTCTACCAGAGCTGGTTTTAGGGGCTCTTTCCTCTCTTGGTCCTGTTGCTTTGGCCTCTCTAGGTTTTGGCACCGTTAGATTTAGGTCCATGAGGAAGGCATCCTGGTCCCCGGACGAGGCCAAGGTCAGCGTTGCATTGCCCTGTGGTACCTCCAGTGTTCTGTCTATTGCCCACCGTAATTTAATATTTGCGTCTCACAGTCTCTGCGACCGGGGCTAGCTGCCTTCTTTCCATCAGCACCCCGAAAGGCAGGTGCGCATATATCGTGATCACGCTGCCCTCGAACCTGATATTGCCGATGTCTCTGGAGTGGGTCATGATTGCTGATCACGCCACCACATCCTTTGTCACCGCTATGAGGTCTCTGGGTGCTTCTGCGGGTGCTGTCGCTGCTTTGCGTATTCGGAATGCGGACACTAACATCGTGTTCTCTCCCCTCTGCAGACCCATGGAGGCCAGCATTCTCTGCATGAAGGGGAGCAGTTCTGACCCTCCGACTTGCTCTGGAACTCCTCTGATGCGGATATTACAACGCCTGTGTCTGGAGTCCAGCACCGTCACCTCTCTGGTAAGTTTCTGAATCTTGGTGTTCATTTGTTCCAATTGGTTTTGTGTGGTCTTCCACTGGGTATCCTGTATAGTTTCCCTGGACTCAATTTCTTCAACTCTTTGTTTGAGTGTGCTCAGGTCTACTCGGGCCTCTTGGAGGTCAGCCCGCCATATTTTACTGAAGTCTTGCAGGAGGTTTTTTATGTCTCTCCATGTTGCTGGTGATTAATTCCCTTCTGTCTCGGAGTCTGTCTGTATACTGCTGTCTGTCGGTGTTGCAGTCCTCTCTTCCACTTCTCGGTATTCCTCCGAGGTTTCTACTTCACTATGGGCCTCCAGTGCCATCATAGTGGAGTAGGCCTCTCGTATGCTAGCCTGATATCGTGCATTTTCGTGGTCTCTTGGTGCCTGGTTTTCCTGTTTTTTCACCTATATCGGCCTCTGAGTGTGGGAACGTGGGATGTTAGCTTTTGGAAGTGGGTGTGCTTATTTTTCCTCTCATTTGCGTTTTTAGAGTGGAGCTCCTCTCTCAGATATCTGTTTAGTTGCTCAGTCAGCCACGCCCTCATTCTAAGTGTCTTTTGACATGCATTTGCTGTGATTTTTATACCTTGTGATTTATCTTGTGTTTTCACGGCTATCTGCCACTTTTATTACGTTATATTATGTCTCTATGTTTGGTTTTAGGCATTCTCTTGATTATCCTATTTCTATGTCTCTGTACTTGGTAATAGGCTATTCACTGTTCTGTTCCTCTATCTCAGCCTTTCAACCTGTTTTATTATAGGTCCCTAAGTTTCCATACTTACTTTGGTGCTCATAAATGTTTTTTCCTTGGCGAATACGCAGGCGCTAGTCAAACGGTCGCAGCATGCCATTTTCGCACATGCACTCCTTGTATTCTGAAATGCAAGTCTAGTTGCGGTGGTTGTAGTGTCGTATTGGTTCCTTGTTTTAATCACGATTTTTCTTATAGGTTTCCTATATTAAGTAAGTAGATTTGTGTGCACTTTTCCTCTGAGTTTGAATTCTCCTTTTTAAATTTGGTAAGTTTTTCTTTATTGACGGTATATTACATATTTTTCTGTATCTATCAATCTCTACTTGTTTTAGCAGAGATTTGCTTTGTTAAGGATATAAAGGAATCTCATGCAGTTATGGATTCAGATCCCTCTGCTCCTGGAAAAAAGGTCACACTCTAAGAGACATGGGTCAGTCATTCTATTTGTTCTGTCATTACTAAACAAAAGAGTGCCTATTAATAATTGGAATTCCCGACGATGATAGCTCTATGGGAAGAAAATCATCCGGATCATACAAGGGAAGCCGCCCCAAAGGATCCTTTGTGAGGCCTATGATAAGAGAGCCTTGTAAAAGTAAGGTCTCTGGACAGACTGTCTGAAAGTGGCTACATATCAACTGACATTTAAGGTGGATAAGTGCAAGATAATGCATCTGGACGTAAAAACCCAAGGGCAGAGTACAGAACATTTGATAGAATCCTAACCTCAACATATGAGGAGAGGGATTTAGGGGTGATTATTTCTGATGACTTAAAGGTAGGCAGACAATGTAATAGAGCAGCAGGAAATGCTAGCAGAATGCTTGGTTGTATAGGGAGAGGTATTAGCAGTAGAAAGAGGGAAGTGCTCATGCCATTGTACAGAACACTGGTGAGACCTCACTTGGAGTATTGTACACAGTACTGGATACCGTATCTTGAGAAGGATATTGATACCCTAGAGAGGGTTCAGAGAAGGGCTACTAAACTGGTTCATGGATTGTGGGATAAAACTTACCTGGAAAGGTTAAAGGATCTTAACATGTATAGCTTGGAGGAAAGACGAGACAGGGAAGATATGATAGAAACATTTAAATACATAAAGGGAATCAACACAATAAAGGAGGAGACTATATTTAAAAGAAGAAAAACTACCACAACAAGAGGACATAGTTTTAAATTAGAGGGACAAAGGTTTAAAAATAATATCAGGGAGTATTACTTCACTGAGAGGGTAGTGGATGCATGGAATAGCCTTCCAGCTGAAGTGGTAGAGGTTAACACAGTAAAGGAGTTTAAGCATGTGTGGGATAGGCATAAAGCTATCCTAACTATAAGATAAGGCCAGGGACTAATGAAAGTATTTAGAAAATTGGGCAGACTAGATGGGCCGAATGGTTCTTATCTGCCGTCACATTCTATGTTTCTATGTTTCTATATTAAGTGTACTCGCACTTGTATATATCTTTTTGTTCAGGAAAAACAGGGCTTTCTTATTAAATAAAATATTCATATTTGAAACATGATTTTCTATTAATACAATCTAAGAAAATTTTAGAAATTAAGAAATCTTGTATTTTTTTAGTTCTGCATGGCATTTTAACTGTGTATGTCATAATACTGTTTTCTTTTACTGCAATAAAATACACATATTTGTATTCTGTGATGTCTCACAAGTAAAACAGTACTCCAAGTTGTATGGTGTTTTGGAAAATTACAGAATCACATATAGCATGTTACATTTTCAGTTTATACACATTGAAATTTACCAGATTGGTTATGTTCCCTTTAATACCATATGGTAGCCTAGAAATGATCACATGGCCCATATAGGCCAGATTTGCTGCATGAGGACTGCCTGGGTGAGCAAGTATGGGGTGTTGGGAGGGAGCAGCTAATCGCAGGGTGTTCTATTCCACCCTTCTGAGTTAAAGCCCAGCTTTTTCAGGACTCCATAGTGGCGTGGCGTTGAGTGGTTACTATTAAAATAAACTTAGGTTGAAATTGTGTATGAGGGTGTGTGTGTATATGTATTTAGATCATATATATATATATATATTTATATATATATATATATATGATCTAAGAATTTTTTTATTTAAAGGACCACTATAGTGCCAGGAAAACATACTCGTTTTCCTGGCATTATAGTGCCCTGAGGGTGCCCCCACCCTCAGGGTCCCACTCCCGCCGGGCTGGATGGCGAGGAAAGGGTTAAATCTTACCTTTTTTCCAGCGCCAGGCGGGGAGTTCTCCTCCTCCTCTCCGCCTCCTCTCCTCCTCCTCTCCTCCTCTTCGGCTGAATGCGCATGCGCGGCAGAAGCTGTGCACGCATTCAGCCAGTCTCATAGGAAAGCATTCATAATTTCATGATTTTCACAGTGAGAAGCACACAAACGCCTCAAGCGGCTGTCAATGAGACAGCCACTAGAGGCTTTAGAGGCTGGATTAACCCTATTATAAACCTATTATTCTCTGAAACTACTATGTTTATAAAAAAAAGGGTTAATCCTAGAGGGACCTGGCGCCCAGACCACTTCATTAAGCTGAAGTGGTCTGGGTGCCTAGAATGGTCCTTTAATAGTGTGCCTGTAATTATTATTATTATTATTTTTACACTTTGGGACTGCCTGACAACCTAGACAGTTCCCCTGCAGGCAGTTCAGCACACTGTTGATCCAGTAATGTGATCGTCCGGGGTGAAGGGGCTAAAGAAATTAACTATTAAGGCACATCGAATCTTATTAAGAAGGAAACAAAAATGGTTCTCTTTGGGAAAAGAGCAAATACATTCTTAACAAAGCAACTTAAAAAAATTTCAAATTTTAAAAATAATGGATAGTGAAAAAAATAATAATACAGAAATCTGGAAGCAATTAGGTCTGCCTTCAGAGATTATTATCTCTCCCTCCAGAATATTCTCCATGAAGTCCAGAAGCAATAAAGTCTGCCTTTAAAGATTATTATCTATCCCTATATAATATTCTTCACACAGTCAAGAAGAAATTAGGGCTGCCTTCAGAGATTATTAGCTCTCCACGTACAATATTCTTCAACAAAAAATAGCAGAGAAGTAATTAGAAATTATTGATGATTTGGAGGTTAAAAAAGCTATATAAAAATCTGAAATTTAAAAGACCCCAAAGCCTGATGGATTCTCTAATCATTTATATAAGAAACTAACAAAGATTTCAAGCACTCAATTGATCTTTAATAAAATCTTTAGCTATAAAAGATTTTATGTAGAGAAGCTTCAAGCATCTATCCTGCCTATTCCAAAGCCAAGTAAAGACAACAAAAAGGGTTCAATTATCAACCAATTTCATTAATAAATGTAGATACTAAAATGTATTCAGCTATGCTAACTGAAAGATTAAAACAGAGAATTCCATGTTTGATTGGAAAAGATCAAATGGAATTTGTTTAAAAAGTATCGCCATGCTAATAGAAACACCATAAATTGAACATACAACTGAGAAAAGGTTTACTTGAATATACAACTGAGAAACAGATCCCTGTGCTGGCTCTGTCTTTAGATGAAGATAAAGCTTTTGACAGAGTCAATTGGTTAAATTTGAAGGAAATATTAAGAGCTTTTGGAGAGAATATGACGGACTCTGTCATGACCTTATGCATGAACCCTACTGCTAAAATGGTTGAGCAAGGTATTAGCTCTTGCTGGTTGAACATAAATAATGGAACTCAACATTTGGCTCATGAGGTATTCAAATATTTGGGAGTGATCATTAGAAATAAAGCAGAAGACTTATGGTAGGTAGACTATTCTCTTTTAAATACAGATTTGTATAGATAGCTAGTGGAAGGAAAACATTTATTTGTATCATGGATCTGCAGAATGAACATCATGAAGGCTTATATATTTTCAAAATGGTTATATTTGTTATATATGATTCCTATTAAAATTTCCAGGAGCTGCTGTGATCAATTTCAGAGAATAATAGAAAATGTTATTTGGGATGAGAAAAGATCATGAGTTTCTAAGAAAATGTTATATGGAAGTATTCATCAAGGTGATTTAGTTGTCCTTAGATTGGAGACTTATGCACATGCTGCAATGATTGCGCAAGCTCATAAAATTCAGGTGAACTTATGTAGACAGGAAGACTAGTATCTCATGAATCCGTGATATTGGGAATTGAGAATTTAGAGAATTCTTTTTTTATGTATTCCCTCTAAAGAGATTACGAATATAGAGCAGAGGACGACTTCAACTGTTTTAAGAAATGTCATCACAGCATTGAGTTTGTTAAAAAAGAAAACTTTACTTAAAGATAAAGTTCTTAAAAATATGTCAATGGAAAGTATTTAGAATAATATGCAAGAATTGGATTTAAAATGTCTTGTAGATAAAAAATGGAATTAAAGTTGTCTTTCAAATTGTAATTATGTTAGGTCTCATCTATTAAGTGCCAAAGTATCAGTTATGGAAGTAACAAAAATTAAGTTTCAGTCCTTAGAAATATTCTAATTCTAATTCTAATTATTCATGTTTTGATGAATTTACATTTTAATTTTAATCATAGTATTGTTCCAGAAGAATTAGTGTGGCAAAAATAATTAAACTTAAGTATAAATATTGAAAATTAGAGGACTAGTGTGACTCATTTACAGAAGTTAAAAATCTTCAAATAGCTAATTTTCAGAATGTCTAAATCTTCAAATAACTAATTTTAAAATCATGCATAAATGGTACATAGTACCGTTACAAATTGCTAAATTTGCCAATTCAATATCTGCAATATGTTGGAGATGCAGGGATCATGTAGGATCTTATTTACCTATTTGGTGGTCTTGTAAAGAAATTTCAAAAACCTGGAATATAATTTTTATATGCATTTCCGATTTATCCAATACAATCTTGGAACCATCTCTTGAACGAACCTTACTTCATTTAGACTTGGGATTGTTATCAATGAAGGATACATATTATATTATTGGCTATTCAAATATTTTTTGCCATGAAAATAATCAAGAAAATGGAAACAAAAAATGTGAAAGATGTTGGTCTGAAATTGAGAATCAAGTTAATGAAACACTAAAAAGAAAAATAGAAATAACAGACACATTTTGGTATTTGACCCACGTATGTGGTCCATTGATTTTACACACCTACCTTTAGGGTAGGGTTTGCTATGCTCCTTATAGTCTCTTTGACAATGGGACAAGTAGCTTTGACTTGTATCTAGATTCCAATAAAAGTTAGGTTTTACATTATGGGTTACACACTCTGAAGGTTTTTACACTCTTTCCTTTATTATTTCTCTTTTTCTTTTTGGTGTTTCATTGTCTCGATAGGGGTTAACCTCAAAGCTTGCAGAGTAGCCTGACACATTCTCTCTTACTTTTTCTGTTTCTAGTTGAGAATTCAGTTATTTACCAGTGTTTGATGGAATAAGGCTACAATTTGACTTAGTGTTTCAATAGCTTTAATGTCCTATGGAAAATATTGTTGCAGAAATGAGGAATTGAGTGAATCTAAAAATGTTATTCTTTCTTGATAATAAAGACCGATATTTATGTGGAACTAATACCATACTGTATGTCTTTGTTTGTATTGTACCTGTTTATGATGTTTTAGATGTAATTCTAACATGATTTTTTACAATATTGGACATTCACATTTTTGTCATATTAATGATATAATTGTAATAAAAAGAAAGAGGAAGAAAAATAAATCCCCTACTCTGTTTCAAAGTGCAAGGTGTGAGTAATTTTAATAAGGGGATATCCTATAAATATTTGTTGCAGATTTTAACAATTTTATATATTTTTTTAAAATCAGCGAGGAGCATGGTAAATATTTCCACATGATTAGTGACATTTGGGAATATATATATATATATATATATATATTTTAAATAAGAAAACAAATAATTCTACACTAAAACGATAGACCTGTTAAAAATAAGTTAATATTATCTGTACAGGTGTATACACATGCCAGATTTAATCCATAAACCCATCTTAACTTACCATTTCTTCCAGTTCTGGTCTTCACCCAGTCAGGAAGCTCATTTCACTGCCATTGTTCCAATGAACATTTCTATATTTCACAGAGACATGATAGAAGCCAGCTCACACATTCCTCCGACACTGTACAAAAGCCTTAATAGATCAAAGTACAGAAGATGGCTTTACTTTAGCTATCAAAGAGGAAGGAAATTGGCTCTGAGTACATTAAAAGGCTTCGCAAAATAAACATGGTTTTCGTCAAGTAGCTGTATTTACTCAATGTGGGCATTATGTCATCATACATCCCTGCATGAAGGCCTTTTAATTTTGATCACTGCAGCTGTAAGCCCCAAGTCACCATACATCCCTGCAAGAAGGCCTTTTAATTTTGATCAATGCAGCTGTAAGGTACGGACTGAGATGGAGAAGATATTCAACCAGATTTCTTTCATTTTGTTACTAGATTATTACTTTACTATAATTATACTACCATTGTTACATATCGTTTACTACTGTAATAGTTTGTAGTCGATGTTACATGTAGTTATTAATAATTGAGCTATTAGAAATTTGGTTGCCAAATACTTACTTGTTTATAGCAAATGGCTAGCCTCCTCCATTCCCTCCAACCCCCCCTCCCCCCAGCCCCTCCCGTTTACCACTATCAGCTGTAAATGCCTTTTAAGTAACTGTTTTATCTCTCTTCCTTAGCCCCAAGTCATCATACATCCCTGCACGAAGGCCTTTTAATTTTACTCGCCTCCCGCCTACCCTGGTTCCTTCTAACTATATAGATTGCCCTTCCAGCTGTTTGGAACCACAGCCAATCACCTCCCTATATGTCTGGTAGGCAATAATTTGCATAAATAACTTAGACCACACAATAAACACAGACATTGTTCATTTTATTTCAATGGGCATGGCCGTGGTGATTATTAAAGCTTGAAAATGGGGCATACCACCAGTAACTTGATAACGGTAACATATTCAGGTAAACTTTTCACTTAACTTCAAAACTTTTCACTTAACTTCAACTTTTACTTTCACCATCACTTAGTGCCAGTCAGTCATAGCTAACCTGACCGCCTTACAAATACAACCATTTATCACCATCACTTAGTGCCAGTCAGTCATAACTAACCTGACCACCTTATAAATACAACCATGTAACACATATCCTTCCTCAGAACTTGAACCTGAGGATGACTTTTGCCCCACCGCCTCAGCTGGGGTAGGACTATCCCAGCTGAGGCCCCCCACAGCCAAGGCCCTTTTTTCAATCATGTTTTAGATCCAGATTAAAATATCCGGACCGATATAGCACAAATGAACCTGGCCTTCATTAAAAAGGCCCTGTTCATTCTGATCTCATTTGCAATGTCTGTGTGAAAAAACCCTCCCAATCGTGGCAAATCTTGACCTTGCCAAATTCAACTTACCACTCACTCTTCTCAGCGCTTTTAACTCTTGGTTCACTTAACTATCACCAGCACTGGACCACCTCTGACCAAACTAGAATGGTGTAAGGAAATAATTTTTTCAATACCAAACAAACATTTTTCTTTACCTTACGTGATAACTGCGCGGGTTTAACCACACCTATATCATTACCACCATATGAAATGTTAAAACAGCTGGAGCAGGCCAAGACCAACACTTTCATATGAGTTCCATTAACTGGTGAAATTGTAGACCACCTACACCTTTCCTATATATTGTGCCGCCATCTCGATTGAAGTCCAAATTCGATCCATAAATTCCTGCTCCTGCCCTTACCTGACCTGCTTTACAAAAGAATGACCCATAACCCAAACATTTGTTATGGTACCTGAGGAAATAATAATAATAACAGAGTGAAAGGATGAAAACAAACATTACATCATGTCATTCTGCAGCTCTCCCAACACTGAATATATTATGGGCCAAATATATTATGGGCCGACTATCGTCAGCCATACGAAGCGTTTTTAAAATAACCTTTTAACAACTGTTTACTTACAAATGAACCACTACTGGTCTACACAAAACCTCAAATTTGTTAACAGCTTTGCTATACCACTGCTAATACACTGAACCACAAAAGAGAATGCAGCTTCTATATTTCAACCTACTGGATCAATTCGTATGTTATGTATACCCTTCATTCCATGCTGACACATAAGCACTCCACTTGCCCTGTGCAAGTGCTTTCATGTGAAATTGCCCGGCTCTTACCATATGACTTGCCAAGAGCCTTTCGACAATTCCACACTCTTTTCTTCTGCATCCGGCACTAAGCTACTGAAAGCATGGAGCTGGCAACAAAGATAGCATCAGCTATCTTATTCTCAATACCCGGAATATGCACAGCCTTCCACCAAATATTATGTTTCAAAAATATCAACACTAGATTTCGCAACAAATTAATAACAAAGCAACTTTTAGAATGCATAGAATTAAAGACCTGTACAACTGCCTTATTGTCACAGTGGAACAATATTCGTTTATTCTGCAGTTCTTTTTCTCATACCAAACTTGCTGCTGCAATTGGTAACAATTCAAAAAGGAGGTTACATTCCTGGTCAACCCTTGCTCTACCCATTTATCTGACCACTGAGCAAAGGCCCATTTCTAGTTCTAAATATGCCAAAACCAGCAAGCATCCGCAAATAATTCTAAATCTTCCTTATCCTGAAAAATTCAGTTTGCAATAATAAACAACCATTGCACTGCTGCAGAAAATGCCCCCACACTTTCGAGTCTTTCTTAATTTCTGCAGAAATCCTTACACAACAGTGAACAGATTTTCTTTTAACACAAGCCAGCGCCATTCGCCTACAAAATTTTCTATAAGCATAATACGACTTGCAAATGCTAATAGGCCTAATCAGTGACTGAACCGCTTCACTGTTGCTTCCGTCATCCATTTACCTTCAAAAGCACTGAAACAATTGTTATCCCTAAAATTGAAGACTTTTCACTGGCTTTTGTGTCTAAACTACAGAAAAACTCTAACAAACTAACATATTCAGAAACAGAACTGGTACCAATAAACAAAGTTATCCCGATATTGTACAAGAGAATATAAACCGGTCTCCACATTAACAAGAAGGCAGAACAGCTTCAAAGTAAAAACAGGAAATGGAATGACCCATTGGCAAACTTTCATTAAAATAAAACTTGCCAAGTAATGAAAATCCCAACGAATTGAAACCCTCTGGATGCAACGTTAATAGCCCATAGGTTGACTCCATGTCCACCTTCAGCCAACAGTGCGCCCGGTCCACATTCTCTTCTCTATCTGAGTGCATCATCACATTATGCGTAGGACACTGAGCATGTATACTTGTCAAATTCGTAATTTAATGAAGCACCATAGGGGCAATAAATGGAGTATTAGCCTGAATGACCCTGTCTCTCCTTTTTTTATTTTTTTGGAATTAAACCTAAAGTAGAAAGGCGAAATAAGCGCAAGGAGGACTGTAAATTTGCTAACAGATTCAACATCCTGCAAAACTGATTTTAAATTATTAACAACTGAACAACCTGGACCATAAAACCTTGGACTCTTAAAACCTTCCGCAAAACCTTGAACCAATAACTTAGCTCTCTCCTTGTTTGGGTACACCTATCGATAAGGACGCAGCCTTTCAGCTGCCTATAGTCCTAAATAACAATATGAGTACTTTCAGTAGAAAGTACCAATGAAATTATATATATATATATATATATATATATATATTTATTTTTAATAAGAGTTCCATAATAATATTGTTCTTACTGTACTATAAGTATCGACATTAGTTGCTGGTTTAACTGACAAATTTTGAGCATCAGTTCAGTCAAAGGCCAACATCCTTCATTCCCCATTTAGGGAAGAGTGGACGGGCCGTTTGTTTTTTTGTTTTGTTTTTAAAGTTCATTATAGGTAAACTAAGCCATGCAACCAAAACTTTATAACCATAACTTTGTAACCAAAACTTTGAAACCATAACTTTGTATAACTTTGTAACCATAACTTGTAAGTAACCATAACCATATAACATATGGTTCACCAACTTTTAAAAACTTTAACTTTATTAACCTTTAAATAGCAAGCCATCAAAATTCTCCAATGCCTCTAATATAACTTCCACATGCTGGAAAGGCCAGCTACAAAACTTTGGCTTCTTCTCTCCCATTACGGATGATAAAATACAAATGCTTGCTTGCCAATTAATACAATTATGCGGGAAAAATCTATGCTTTTCTTCATCTTTGTCATTTTCTTCTTTCACAATATTCCTTAAATAAATCCTTGAACTACTACTCCCACTACCCTCAAATCCTGAGCTGTACTTTTGTAAAGACCTTTACCATTCCAGTGACCGCTACCAACGCCTCCCTAATCTTAGCCAGTTCAGCAGTGTTTCATTCATACTCACCACCTGAAGTACCAGCTCTGCCTCGCGCCTCCATTTCTTCCAGGACTGGCATGTCGTCTCGATGACACGCTCTCCCATCATTCGAACTTTCTTCGCTTCTTGTCAGGATGTCTTCAGCCCGGCCCTCAACTCTACCCTGACTCACCATAGGCACAGGGGAGGAAGGCAGGCATCTTTTAAACCTTTTCTTCCTCCAGGAGCTGCTTCTTTTACTTCTGGAGCCAATTTCTTAACTGGCATGCTTTCTCCTTTTCTGTCAGCAGGTAGCGCTCTTCCAAGGCTGTGCCGCGCATAAGCGTGCCTCTTTCCGGCTGTGTACGACGTGCGTTTGGTCGGAACCTCAGTCAGACATCGGGAGCAGCTTGCTCAATAGGATGCTGCTACCTTAGGCTCTTTATCAGCGCCGTAAGCCCGGCGCCGAGATTAGGCAGTCCCTTAACCAGGATTCCCTCCAGGCGAACGCAGGATCTCTCCTAGCCGGGACATCAGCTCTTCTGCAAACATGCTGCAGGTGGAGCAGGTGAGGTGCTGGGGGTCCGTCAGTGCTTCTCCCATCCTGTAGAAAAGACAGCTGACAGGGATTGCCTTGCACTGTCACCTTTTATACTTACCTGGTTTCCCGCTCTTTTTCTGGCTCACTGACAGCAACCAATCATCAGCCAGTTCTTGTCCCCAGCAACAGCTGTGTCACCTAATCTGCCCAGCTACTTGTCCCACTCTGCCCAACAAAAGGATCAGGGGTCATGAACTTACACTGACCTATTAACCCTCTATTGCCACCATACATATATGCCACAGTGCTTAGTGCCTGTGGCCTCTTTTATCTTCACATGTTATCAGCTGCTGCAGCTATACTATTAACTCTCTCTGCTATCACATACAAATGCCTCTACTACCTCGTGTCTCATCTCCCCATTTCAACCTTTAGATTGTAAGCTTACGGGCAGGGCTCTCTACCTGTTGTATCGGTCTGTTCTTATTGTGTTTGTCTTTTTCCTAATTGTACAGCACTGCGAAATCTGTTGGCACTTTATAAATGCCAATAATAAGTAAAATATATATAGTGTAGATTAGTATTAGTCCAGTAGACAAGATGCCAAAATACCAGAGTATTGCAGTATGCAATGAAAACTTTTTTATTGGACTAATATAATATTTCAAAGTCAAGATTTCAGGAGTTTTCCTCTCTTCCTCATGTCTAAAGGACATGAGGAAGAGAGGAAAACTCTCGAAAGCTTGTCTTTGAAATATTATGTTAGTCCAATGAAAAAATTATCATAGCATGCTGCAATACTCTGGTGTTTTGGCATTATATATATATATATATATATATATATATATATATATATATATATATATAAATAAATAAAACAACTCACCTAGGCAAAAATAAGTTACAGTATATGAAGTCAATTCATACAACATACCAGATCCAGCACACTTTTATGTTATATTAATTTTCCCCAGCTGCACCCTTTATAAGTTTGCATGTTCAGATGACTTCAGCCCTCTTGGTTTCATGTTATGTATATATTCAGTGTAAATGTAGAAAATGTACCAGTGGTAATGGTCACACAATCGCCTTATAGTCATATCAATAGAATAAAATGATAGCAATCAGGATTCTTATATTCACTGTCTCAGGTTTCTAGTGTTCAATAGGAAACAATATTGCATGCTGTTTTTTTTTCTACTGGAAGATTAAACTAGCCTAGATTATTTTGCATTAGGAAGAATTAGAAAGCGTTGAAACACATCTGTAGTTCATGCCGAGATGGTGCCATTTTCCATTTAGTAAATGTATATATCTTTTATTTAGTCCTTATTTCCACACAAGAGAATAGTACATTGTGTGCTGTCATTATAACATCTCTTATAATGAGCTTTTGATGACATAGGTCTTCATGGTTGGTGCCACAGTGGTGCTTCATTCCTCTGAATGCATTTCCATTCTAGTGATGCTAGTGTTGCTGAATGTGTTAACTTTGTTAACAAATGTTAACTGAATTTGTTTATTTCCAATAAATTATGTGGGGCTCATTCTTGTTGGCATAGGCTATATTAAAGGGACACTATAGGCACCCAAACCACTTCATCTCATTGAAGTGGTCTGGGTGCAGTGTTTCTGTCCCCTTAACCCTGCAATGTAAAACATTGCAGTTTAAGAGAAACTGTAATGCTTACATTAAAGAGTTAAGGATGCCCCTAGTTTCTGTCTACCAGTCAACCACTAGATGTGCTTAGTGCTGATCCACAAAGTTTAACTTTGTGAAACGATGCTGGACGTCCTCATGCTTTGCTTTACATGAGGACATCCAGCGTTTTGCAAAACCTATAGGAAAGTATTTATTCCCACTTGCGCTGACATCAAGGCAGGTGGAGACAGAGGTAGCTCGGAGGATTCCGCTGGAGTCAGGTAAGTGTTTAAAAGGTTATTTAACCCTTTCATTGCTGCCAGGGTGGCTGCAGGTCAGAGGGACACTATAGTGTTACTATGCAACTTTGCATTCCTGACACTATAGTATTCCTTTAACAACTGCATAACTAAATCAATGCAAAAGAAAATGCAACTGAAAATCTTGCGAATACAATGTTTTGTTTTTTAATCTTAGGTTACTTAATTGAGTCAATGATTTATAAATTAAGCCTGTGCAACAAATTTATTGAAATTAAACATAAATTGTAAAACAGCATATTCGATTGTCTACATAAATATTCACATATGCACACATTATTTATGTTGCAGAATTTTACACTGCATATATACAATATTATGTAATATACTACAATATTATAATTTCTAAATGAAATGATTGCATTATGCCATGTTCTCAATTGCAACTGAATGTCTAGAATATTTATCACTCAAATGGGAGCATTAACCTTGCATCTACCTTGTACATGAGTTTTAGGCAGTATTAAGTGTAGAACCTATGCATAAAAATGATTGACTGTGCTATGAAACATTACCCATCTGTTATAAGAACCTTCTAACATAGCATACAGATCTATGTACTATTGTTGAAGGTTATAATCTAGTGCAGGAGAACATGGAAGTATTATGACAGCACATTACACTTCATGTAGCTCTGTCATTCACAGATGCAGATAACTTGATTTTTTTTTGACTGACAATAAAGGAGATAAACAATTATCCTCTAAATTTGCATCTAATTTCCACATTTCAGGGAAATGTCCATATTTCTGTAGAAGTTGCCAAACAAGACATTAACTGAAAGTGTTTCCCCCCCTACCTCCCCCCCCCCCACGCTCTCCCAAAGAATAAATGAGCAAAGAATTATCCTCATTATTAATTACAGAAGAGGGTTTATTACCCCTGAGATAGATCCAGTCTCCGTTTTGGAGGATGTTAATAAAACAGAGGTTCTTCAGTGGTCATATATGCTTTATTTTGAGTATTACTCAGACCTCGGGATAATATTGAATTCTAGTATTCGTGCCTTGAGGGCATCTGCTTCTTCAGAAATGGAACTTGTGCTAACATAACCATGCCATGCAAATGCAAAGGATTTCTTTACGGGAGCCAAGATGAAGAGTCTGGTGTCAAGATAGAGGTCAATAAAAAGTTGTGTTTTTTTTAATTTGTCAGAACTCATAAACAAATATTTGTTGAATATAAAGAATAAGTAAATATTTTATTAAAACACTTGGAGGTATAAGTTTCCCTTTAAAGATTAAGACTTTCTAAAATTTTGTAATTCAACTTTGGGTCAAGAAAGGACATTTTTGCATTACTTCTTACATTAATTTATTTTTAAATCTTCCCTTCAAAGTTGTTGCTTTTTTAACTAGTACCAGAAAAAAAAATATGTATTAAATAACTGCTAAATTTTTAAGAATCTGTTGGTCATTTATGTGGCTGTCATACTCCATAACAATGAATAAATTGCATATATTTCATTTGCAATGCATTGTGCTATATTCTGCATTTATACCAAAGTTTCAGTTGTAGTAGTCTCTCAGTTTATCTACCTTTTATGTATCTGATGTCATAGTACATGAGTGTATTCTAACATTTAGTTAAGCTTAGGAGTGTATGTCTATCCACTTGTGCTCTTGTGCTGATATTAAGGCTGTTGAACTGTAAGAAATGATTCACAAGGGAAAATGTTCTTGAACATTTCTGATCATAAGATTAGTGTGAGTGAAGAGTCAGTTTGTTCAATATAATAGGCCAGTAAGCCTAAATGCTGTTTCTGTTCATGTTATTATTTGTTCAACAATTCCTAGTGGCAAAATGTATCAGCGTGTGGTGCGTGGTGAATTATATTGTAAATCTTTATCACACTGTACTTTGTTTGGAGAGATTGCAGCATTCACATAGAGCAATCAAAATACTTCACTTTATTTGGTAAGTTTAAACAATAGCAGTAAAAGAAGAAAAGCTTAAAGGTACAGTGTGACTCTATGTCTAATATGTTTCACCATCCATTAAACTATGATGTAGATAGATTTTCAGATATTACATCGCGTTATTATGAAAAGTCGATATTGCATATGAAATTAAGATAAAAAGTTGGGATATTTTCTATGACAGATTGTATGCATTGTTAGAGTTTTGATGACATGGCTGTTCATAGCTGTTGCTACAGTTGTGCTGCGGTCCTATGGATGCAGATCCATTATAGTGATGCTATAGTGTTGCTGAAATTGTTATCTTGTAATAGTAAAATGAGTGGAAACTGACCACTCTAAACAATTCAGTGGTGTGACTGCCTAGTGGCCGTCCGAGACTTCTTTTAGAAGAATTTCAGAGAGTGGATGTGGACAAGGACAGGGAGAAACATTGGTGAAGAGCAGATTTTGTGGTTAAACCATTAAATAACTTGTTTAATGCCTAAATGTTAGGAAGCAGCTGTGACCTTCTGGCTCCAAAACAACTTCATTTACATGAAAATATTATGGTGCCCTTTAATTTTGTTATAGGTGCATGTCCCAGCATTGCTGGACTGGGACCTTCTCTATACTATCTAACAGAGTCACCTGGGCCTGGCCTCCACTTATGTCACTGAGCTTACAAAAAAACAACAACACACTTCTGAATGTAGATCCTTCTATTTACACTTAAGAGCAGGACACTCTCAATAGAGTCCAAATATATGATGTCAGAATGGCATTAAAACAAGAGCTTGGGGATCCAAAAACCTCTAAATGGAAAACAATTCTTACACTTGTGTTGGGTCCATTTTAGAAAGCTTGACTGATTGGTAATTTCGCTATAAGGCTGTATCATCTGATTGTGGCATCCACTGATTTTACTGGACTTCAAAGAATATTTTTTTACTCTTTCATACCTAAAAAGAGTGCACTATCAGTGGTGTTCCCTTCAGAATAACCTGTTTATGAATTCAAAGGAACAAACTGTTAGTATATTTTTTTAATTCTTCTAATAAAACAGACAGCAGACTTTCCATTACAGATGTACACATATACTAACCTAGTAGTAATACTTTGATAAAGACCCACCACAATAATATAATACTTTTGAAAGCCCAGAATTCAGTTATATCCCAAATATCTGATAGCTGTATCTCTTTTATAAATGAATGTTAATTGTTTATTTTTAGACCTTGAATCGCTTTCTTTTTCCATTATATATTTCTGGGGTTGCTTATTTCTATGTTGTGTCTTTTTCTTCCACATTTCAGTCTTGTGGCCACCTTTCATGTTGAGCCTTTTTAATAATTAATTAACATTTTTTTAGATTTTTAACCTTTTCTGATGTTTTGTCTCCATCTTTTATTTTACTATTACTCCATCAGTTGTTTTTCCTTCTTTTTTTTTACATTTCCATTCTAGATATTCCTCTGCATAGTTTTCCTGGTGTTCTTCACGTTCATGGCTATATTTCCTGAGTGTTGAATCAATTCTCTAACCACTAATTCAGCTCTGATTAAGACTCAGCCAATCATAGCAGAGATCTCACAAGTTTTGAGTTTTAAATGATGTTAGATCTTGCTTTCAGTATGTGTATTTAACAGTAATAAAGGGAATTTGAAGATGCTTAAGCATGCAAGAAATTAAGTGTAACCTGTCTATGGTGAGCAAAATATGAATGTAAATTTAAAGTGTCCTGCCATTTAAAATATAGTTCCCAGTGTTTTTACTGTAGTATATATTACATAAAAATGAGTTATCTTAATACATATCAAAGCAAATTCATCAGCAGCAGAAAGGGCACAATTTGAGTTCTTGAATATTTTACATTTAGTTGACAATGCAATATTTTCCATATGCCTTCAATTCTAGACATATGCGATCTGCTGATGTTTTGGTGCCACCTTGAGGTCTGTAAGTGTTTCATGTGAAATATTCATGGTTTAACATTACATTTGATATTCAACATCAAATGTAACGCTGTTCTTTAAGATGCTATGCTGTTCATTTAAAAAAAGAATATATATATATATATATATATACTGAACAAAATTATAAACGCAACAATTTTGTTTTTGCCCCCATTTTTCATGAGTGGAACTCAAAGATCTAAGACCTTTTCTATGTACACAAAAGGCTTATTTCTCTCAAATATTATTTACAAATCTGTCTAAATCTGTGTTAGTGAGCACTTCTCCTTTTCCGAGATAATCCATCCACCTCACAGGTGTGGCATATCAAGATGCTGATTAGACAGCATGATTGTTGCAAAGGTTTGCCATAGGCTGGAAACAATAAAAGGCCACTATAAAATGTGCAGTTTTATCACACAGCACAATGCCACAGATGTTGCGAGTTTTGAGGGAGCGTGCAATTGGCATGCTGACTGCAGGAATGTCCACCAGAGTTGTTGCCCGTGAATTGAATGTTCATTTCTCTACCATAAGCCATCTCCAAAGACGTTTCAGAGAATTTGGCAGTATATCCAACCAGCCTCACAACCGCAGATCACGTGGAACCACACCAGCCCAGGACCTCCACATACAGCATCTTCACCTCCAAGATCGCCTGAGACCAGCCACCTGGACAGTTGCTGCAACAATCGGTTGGCATAACCAAAGAATTTTTCCACAAACTGTCAGACACCGTCTCAGGGAAGCTCATCTGCATGCTTGTCGTCCTCATCGGGGTCTCGACCTGACTGCAGTTGATTGTCATAACCAACTTGAGTGGGCAAATGCTCACATTCAATGGCGTCTGTCACTTTGGAGAGGTGCTCTCTTCAAGGATTAAACCCGGTTTTCACTGTACAGGGCAGATTGCAGACAGCATGTATGGCGTTGTGTGAGTGAGTGGTTTGCCGATGTCAACGTTGTGGATCGAGTGGCCCATGATGGCGGATGGGTTATGGTATGGGCAGGCGTATGTTATGGACAACGAATACAGGTACATTTTATTGATGGCATTTTGAATGCACAGAGATATCGTGATGAGATCCTGATGCCCATTGTTGCGCCATTCATCCATGACCATTACCTCATGTTGCAGCATGATAATGCACGGCCCCATGTTGCAAGGATCTGTACATAATTCCTGGAAGCTGAAAACATCCCAGTTCTTGCATGGTCAGCATACTCACCGGACATGTCACCTATTGAGCATGTTTGGGATGCTCTGGATCGGTGTATACGACAGCGTGTTCCAGGTCCTGCTAACATCCAGCAACTTTGCACAGACATTGAAGAGGAGTGGACCAACATTCCACAGGCTACAATCAACAACCTGATAAACTCTATGCAAAGGAGATGTGTTGCACTGCTGGAGGCAAGTGGTGGTCACACCAGATGCAGACTGGTTTTTGGACCCCTCGGATACCACCAATACAGTGAAACTGCACATTTTAGAGTGGCCTTTTATTGTGGCCTGCCTAAGGCACACCTGTGCAATAATCATGCTGTCTAATCAGCAACTTAAAATGCCACACCTTTGAGGTGGATTGATTATCTTGGCAAAGATTTAGACAGATTTGTGAACAATATTTGAGAGAAATAGACTTTTGTGTACATAGAAAAAGTCTTAGAGCTTTGAGTTCAGCTCATGAAAAATGGGGGCAAAAACAAAAGTGTTGTGTTTATATTTGTGTTCAGTGTATAATTTGAAGAAGTTAATTATTTCTGCATCATTTTGAAACGTTAAGTAATATGTTTGCTATGCCATTAAAGGATTAAAACCAATGTTCAATTACATTAAACAAAGGCATAAAAGGAAATCTTATTTACAAATATTCTAAAAATATGTGAGTTTGATTTTTGCAAAGAAAATACTGCATCTATTCCATTTGTTTAAAACTAGGGCAAGCCTTTTCAATGTTTTAGACTAGACACAGCATACATACACACAGTCACACAATCACTATCTTATAGGGATTCCATCTGTATAACACTATAGTGCCCACTGCCCCCGCCCCAACCCAGCTAAGGAGTAACTAGGCCGTGCATTATGGTTGCTATGCTTGTGGGGCAGGAGAACCACCTGTGGGAGGTCTTTTCTGTTTTCCTTTTCATTCAATTCTTTTTCACTGAAGTGTCAAAACATTAATTGGCAGGTAGGAGCAAGACTTATTTTCTACCAGTCTATGTTTGCTAACAATTCTGCTAATATTAGTTTTTTACAAATGATTGTACCATGATTTTTACACTTTAAAAAAAATACTTTGTAAACAAACAAAAAAACAAAATGACTGCATAAGAATTAGAGTAACAAAATGACTTGACACATCATGCGTCATTGTCGTTGTGCCCCCAGTCCCCGCTGTACAGTCCCAGACAAGCTTAAATGAAGAATATAAAGGTATTTTATTTGCATGTTTTGGGCATATATTTTTCCCTTGCTATAAGAGCTGCTTCTGATCTGATAGTGTCCACACGTGGCTACTGTGGTAACTCTGGCAACTGGCGGTTTTTACAATTAAATGTTTGTGTAGTGACTTAAGCATCTTTGGTGTGTGATCAAATTTCATGCAGCACAATCAAAGAAGCAGGATAATATTCAGGTAAGTATTTATTTAAAGCTTTGCATTTGATAATATTATCTCAGCTAGGACAATTTAGGAAGTCTGCTTATATCCTGAGATATAGGGCCTGTTTCAGCAATAACTCGACTTTTATTAGCTAGAAGACTATATATTACTACAGAGAGTAGCAGAATAATGGTTTACTCTATTTCCTGAATAGCAATTACTACCCTGACGTCTTAGGGACATTTTTTTTATTCAGTAAGCAGTGTAAACCCTAACTCTAAGAAAATCCAGTCCAACATATATAATATATGTAAGTATATCTTTGAAGTCAATATGTAAATAAAAATGCACATTCCTCTGCAACTAATTCACAGGTTCTGCTACTACACTGGCAACATCTAATTAAACAAAAAAGTGTCCGAGATATTCATACTAGTCCCTTTCTCTGTATGTAGACAAGATAGATAGATGGACAGATATAGATGGAAGGATGGACTAATGGACAGGTATGTATTTGTGTACAAAAAATGTTTCAATATAGGGATACAGCATTAACCTAGCATTCAAAAAAGCCAGCATATGTATAAACAAATGCAATATGCCTAACAAAATCTGGTCAAGTTAAATAATTGAAATCTCATGCAGTTATTGTCTTTCCTGTAATTAGAATCACTTGAAGATATAGATTCTCTCAACAGTAGTCATTTAACAAACCGACAGCGTGTATGTATTATAGAATATGTGAAATCATTTTAGTATTTAAGTCTATCTGTGAAAGCTAATTTATAAAAAGTTTTGTATTTGATCCTGCATTGGCTTCCCATAAGATATATCTCTCAATTAAAAATTCTGGTACTTGCTTATAAATCTCTACATAACGCTGTTTCTACCTACCTATTCTTCCTAAAACACAAGTATGCCCAGGCCCCTACACTCTGTCGAAAACCTCAGTCTATCCTCTGTTCACACTCTCACCTCTGACACCCACGTTCAAGCCTTCTCTATGGCTGCACTGCTCCTATAGAACTCCCTTCACTGCTCCGTTAGACTCTCACCCAGTCTCCAACTCAGGAAATCACATGAAACTTTTAATAGCTTCCCTGCCCACACCTTGCTTCCTCTCCTGTAACTGTAATCCAAAAATTAAAAAATTCAAAGCCCTCATTAAAAACTATTCTAGCAACCTAGGTTTCTACCCTACCCTTACTTATTGTATCACTTTAACCCACTCCCTCTAGAATGTTCTAGCAAACTACGTTTCTACCCTACCCTTACTTATTGTGCACTTTAACCCACTCCCTCTAGAGTGTAAGCTCATGTGAGCAAGGCCCTTCACCCCCTCAGTTCCTGTGGTTTCAAATCATCTTTTTACAAATACTGGTTAATAATAATAATCTCAAAGCTCTTTCCAACCTTTCATCTTCTACTAACTTATCTTTAGTGACATCATCAATAAAGCTTCCCTGAATAGTTTGAATTACTGAATGAGCGTTTTGAAGATAGACTCTTGCTCTTGTGGTTCTATTGAAATATGTTTGAATAGGATCATGTTTGGCTTTAGTACTTTGTCTGCCATATGTCAACTCCAAATTCTATTTCTTCATATCCTGCATAGAACATTGTAATAGAACCTTCTGCATATCGAGCTGTACGTATTGAAGTTTGTTTTTTTCTAATGTTCCCTATTTTATCTTCAAGACTTTTACACTTGCATTATTACTGAATACTTTTCTGGTAGCGACAATCTCTCATCCACTATTGACCAATGCAATTTCTGTGTGAAACTGTTAGTTTATCAAATCCCATTTTGGTACATCAGTTTCTGAAAGCTATGCTTATTTTTCACTTATTCAGGAAAATCCGACTCTATGAACCTAAGGAAGATTAAATCTGTTCTTTTCCAACTTAAACTCCATAAAAGAACTATTGACAAAATCTCCATCATTTTATTAGGAAAAATACATTTGTGCTCAGAGTTTTAAAAGCTTGGTGTTTTGCAACTCCATCCTATAACTGTACAGTGATATTGTGATAAAGACTTCATTTTTTACTACTTGCTGAGGCCCGGTAATATGACCACAGTTATGGTGACATTTGTACTATAAACATCTCTGAAGGCTGTGTACATTTAAAGAGGCAAAAGTCATGTTACTGTCATTTTTGTTGTTAGTGTATATAATAGTGCCTTTAAAAAGGTTGACAGTGTTTTTATATAAATACTTTATTTTGAAACTGCACACAGAAACATTTTCAAAAATGACGTGATAGTTATCTCGCAAGTTGTTATGCATTTTACTCTCTTGTACAGAAAGCAAACAATACGAGCAGCAAGCAAACAGAACATTGCAATCGACTGAAATTCCATTTAATTATTTTTGAAGTTTTGAAATCTAAAACAAAGTGAGCCACATAAAATCACAGCTGTATTCTGATTTACTGCTTATCTTTTTTTCAGTAAATCATGGTAGAGCAAGATATCAAAACATTGTCACTGGTCAGAAAACACACAGATGAGTATAAACCAGTAAATGTTCTTAGAATAAAATGATAAAGTATACAATTAGGCAAACCTTTGTAATAGTGGACAACTTAGAACAGTGTGAATTATTTGTAGCATGGATTCAACATAGTGCTGCAAACATTCCTTAGAGATTGTGGTCCATGCTGTCATGATAGCATCACACAGCTGTTATAGTTTGTTGACTGCACACAGTTCTCTATCGAATTAAGATATGGTGAGCATTGAAGCACACTGAACTGGTTGTTGTATTCATAGAACCAGCTTGAGATTATGTGCTTTGTGATATGGTGATTTAAGCTGGGGGAAGTAGCCATTAGGAGATAATAGAACAATGTTCCATTGAAAAGATTCAATCTATGCAAAGCAAATGTTCCACACACCATTACACAACAACTACCATCCTGAACCATTGATGCAAGACAAGTTGGAGCCATGGATTTGTGTTGTTTGCCCCAACCTCAGACCCAATTATTAGTGTGTTACAGAAGAAATCAAAATTCATCATACCAAGCTATATTTTCTTGCTAATAAGAGTGGAAACAAGTGTGGTATTCTGCTGCCAAAGCCCATCCACTTCAAGGTTCAATGTGTTTTGCATTCATAGATGTTCCTCTGCATAACTATTAACACACATTGTACTCCTGACAAGCTCAGCATATGCACACAGTCAAAACACACATCAGGTGTACTTCTTTCTTTCCTGTATCTTTATGTAACTTTTGTTGCAGATTAACTGGTAAATATATTGGTGACAGAAGTTTTCTGATGTATTTCAAGACTTTTAGGGTGTACTAGGGAACAGATATGTCCTGCTACCACACTCTGTCACTGTGATTAGATGTACTAGAGATTTTACCATAGCCCTCTCATGCTAATATTTTTAGAATAAAATTCAAAGGGAGATAGAGATTGATACATTTGATGGATGTTTTATTTGAAACAGCCATACAATATATATATATATATATATATATATATATATATATATATATATATAAAAAGAAGATTTACTAGTAAAACATTTTTTCACTAGTAGAACTGGTGCACCTATGGTGCCACTGAGCTGTAGAATTGCTCTAAAAACAATAGTTGCACCACACCCACCAGTGTGGTAGTCTGGCATCCTTATATCTAGGTTATTGCTTACCTGTGGAGGTGGTAGGCCCACTCGTCATTTCTTCAAGTCCCAAAATTGGCAAAAGTATGCTTACAAGGTAATAGCATACCATGCCAGCAGTGTCTTTTTTACTCTGTCATAATTCATTGTATTCTTGGCACAGTATGCCTCTGGCGCCTGCCTTGCTAGCTTGCCTGCCAAAATAGACTCTATTAATCTTGCCTCTTGCTTCTAACAACTCCTCCTCTTAGTTTTTCATAGCAACGCTCCATCCACTCTGCATTTTCTGATGTGGATCACCAACCATAGCTTTTCCTCCAAGTGCATATTCAAGAGTGAAAGAAGAGATCCGATCGCTGCCACCAGATGTTCAGCACTCAGCTTAAATGTCTCCATCAAAGGTCCCTTTCTTTTAGAGATGGATACTGTAGTGATTATAGCTGTTATAGCTGTCTCACCCAAACACTAGGCGGGACTTAGTGAAGGGTGAATAAGAACTCCTTCATTGAGAACAATGCACACTTTTATACACATGCCCCAACAGGGGTTCCATGGTTTGAACACTGAAAATTCCACACTGGCACCTCTAAGTCTGGGACATAACTAGCTCAGTTACCGCTACATTAATTATCCAGCAGACATCAGGGCAGCATTACAATATGTGACACAAAACAAAATGCATTCCGCACTCAGGAGTAAACCCTTATGATATGCAGAAAAATACACAGAAATAATGAAAGTGCACATTTATTGATAGAAAAATTGCAGTGATGTATGGCAGAAAATAGTCATGGCAGCAGTCCAAAAAGCTGAATACAGGAGTAGGAATATTGAGTAGTGTAAACAGCATATAATAATCACAAGATGAATATATAGATATCCAAGCAAGGACAGTACACTTGCAAAAAAGATACGAACACTTAGGAAATGAAGCCCAGGGAACAGCTAAGTGGAGTGGACCTTGACTTAGCTGGGAGGCAGGCATATTGATAGGGGGAGTGGATTATGGAATTTGGGAAGGGGTGGCCTATAGTTACATAAATAGCGGCCATTTAATTCCCACTTACCTGCTGTTGCTGCAGCACATTGGTGTGGAGTTTCTTTCTTTTGTCTTTCAGGTTCCATGGATGCAGATGGGAATGCGGAGGCCTTCATTGCCAGTATCTGGGCAGCTGTAATGGACCATGGTGTGGCCTGGATGAAGGAGCACTGGAGGACTACAATTGGAGTAGCAGGAGTGGCGGGAATCCAGGCACAATGGAAGCCCGACGGACTAGGCCACCACAAAGTCTGAACCCAGGGGACGAGCGGAGACCCTGCTGGCGGAGAAGCCTTTCCCTATTGACCCTCACTTCCAGGATGGAGAGTGGAGATGGCCAGGTAAATACTTGCCAAAGTCGCAGAGAAATAACATGTGCGGCCACATGCCTCGGAGGTCCACCACGAAGTGAGGTGTGCAGCCAGGATCACGTGATGCCGCAACTTATGGCGGGCGTAAAAAAGAACAGAAATATGACAGCAGGAGGTCCCCAACCTGCTAGGGGCATCATTATATCATACTTCGTTATACTTCGTTATTTTAAAGATATGAGGGAACTTATTTATTTAATGGAGTAAGAAATCGCCGAAGTAGGACATAAATTATTATAAATTTTTATCTGTTTATTGTTGCATTCACCTTTGTTTTGATCAAACATTTCAAAAGGAATTTTATAAATTATCCATACGTGCCCTTTAACTATTTCTAAGCAGTGCTTTAGGTCAGTGGTGGTGTTCTGCCAATTAGAATAGATCTTCCTTCTATACATCCGGGCTTTTTTGAAAAGATGAGGTTAGGATTTATCATAGGCTAGAATTCCTTTATCTGGTATATATTCCTTTATCGTACTAATCCACTCCGGCACTTTAGTAAGTCTGCCTTAGTTTCCTTTCACCCATGTCTAGATTCAGGTGTGGGTGGTTGTATTATAAGGAGTCTCGCTTTGAATGGATTCCTCCTATATATCTCCAGAATTTCAATTATGTTGAGAAAGCTCCAAGGGAGGTGCGAAACACTTCCACTCTTACCTTTTTGTGGTTGGCGGTGTAGGTGGTCTTCCTCACGTCTGGCATCAGCAGATATCACAATTACCTAATATTTCATTCCCTAAGTGTTCCTATTTTTTGAAGTGTGTTGTCCTTGCTTGGATATCTGAATATTCATCTTGTGATTATTATATGCTGTTTACATTACTCAATATTCCTACTCCTATATATAGATTTTTGGAGTGCTGCCATGACTATTTTCTGCTATACATTGCTGCAATTTTCTATATCAATAAATGTGCACTTTTTCATTATTTCTGTGGATCATAAGGGTTTACTACGGACTGCATTTTGTTTTTTGTCACTTACTGCATATGTGGGATCGCCCAGCACCGGAATTAACCCTATCAAGGCCTTGATCTCAGGATTATTTCAACTGATATTTAAGACATTTTACTTATAGTTGCGGTATCGTCTGTGGGTGGGTTTCATACCACTTCCACATATTTTGTTATATTTCGTTGTATTTCATCATTACAATATACCTTAAAATACATGAAATACATAAATAGCCCCCACATGTCTTATATCCATGGATCTTATATCCTCCTCTTATTTCTCCCTCCACCTTCTTTGATCAAAAATGCGATCTTGTCGCACTTACAGTTTTGAGTCACCACCCAGTTAAAATTTTACCAGCCATGGCTGATTTCAGATCAGATGGAGAGTTCCACAAAGCAAGTCAGAGTGACCGCAAGAAGGTTTACAACATTCCTTGTAAAGCTCGCCCACTCTTTGGAGTGTGGGCGTTTTTTGGGGCTGTGCCTGGTGAAAGTTAGGGGAATCCACATTGACTGTGAGTACAGCTCTTATGTGGGGAAAGGTCTCTTCATATTAGCATAAGTGCGGTTCTGTCAAAGGACCCCATCACAAAAAGGAAGCATTTTGGAAATTGAGCATGGTCTACATTTATTGATAGAAAAAAAAAACACATGCACCTAATAGAAGATTTTGGTGAACTTAAAGTGACACTCCACTGCCCCAAAAAAACAGTTTAGTAGATATACCCCATATGAAAACATGTATGCATTTAATTACACTTTTTTGTAATCTTTATTTTTAAGTGACAATCAACAAAGCAGACATAGTAATAAAAAAAAAACATTACATCAAGATGCAGCAGTGCAATGTGACTTTGTCAGACAGACATTTTAAAACAGAAAGTGCAATGGAAGCATAAGGCAGAATGAATATGGCTTGCAGGGCCCATAGTGTAATACCGCCACTTTATCCTCGAAGCTAGGCAGCCAGCGCAGATTGTAGTTGTTATTATTGTTTTTGGTTTTTTTTGATTGGGTGAAAAACAGTTTGCAAAAGCTGAGGTCCTCTTGTATGTGTTTTGTAACCCCTTCCCTTCTATCCAGACTTTCTGTGGCTGTCCAATCACTGACTTCCCAAGACAGCTCAATGAGAGGATTTTGCAAGCCATGGGCTCTAGACAATTGCTGCCTCTTGAGTTTACCTCCACTGAGCTAAACAAACCAGGAAGTAGAATGATCTGTTCTCTGAGTGGTTACTTTATAAAAGAGCAGATTTCACATTGAAATCTGCACTTGTAAAATTAAAAAAGGACATTCTACACACATAAAGAATTTAAGCAAGTCAAAGTGCTTTAGTGGTCTGGATTGTCGCTTTATTCACAAATATAAGTGGTACTGTGCTCTTATTGTAGAAGGAAGGAAACATCTTGGCTTTCTGTTCAATCACCAAAATAGTAAATATGTGAAGAAAGTTTACTTACAAAAAAACCCACTCATATATACATACGATCGTTAATTAAAAAGATGCGGCAGATTTTAGTTCAGGCTTCCCCAAACTCCGGCTCCAAAATGTTGCTGAACTACAACTCCCATGATTCTATGAATAAAATAGATAGGCTGAGAATCATGGGAGTTGTAGATCAGCAACTTCTGGAGGGCCGGCATGTGGGGCAGCCTGTTTTAGTTAGATATATTATATGATGCTGCACAGCAGTGTATTTACAAATGTATTTTGAATTATATTGCTTTTGGTTTAAATAAATAAATATTTAAAATAATAAATGTAACATCCTATTTTCACTTCTGGAACGCCTGGGATATGCTGCTTCATTCCTGGCATATATTATTCATTGCAATAGAAGGAAGTTCTGTATTTGGGTTATCTCTTTTTTGCAGTTATTTTTATTCTTTGGATTTGTTCACATACATGGCTCATTCATTTATTACATGTCAAATAATAAGTTCACTTCTAAGCAGCAGGCTTTCACAATAGCTAATAAGATACAATAACAGGGAAATACATGTTTAAAGGAGAATAGGATGGTTGAGAACAAAATATAATTTTGACCAATACTTCTATTTAATCGGGGTAACTTCACAAACTATGTTTTTAGTTCTTTTAAAATTGATCTGAAGGAAGCTGCAAATAAAAAGTAAGAGTCAAACACTTATTAAGTCTCATAGGATGCAGGAAGATGTGTTTCTTAGTATGGTAATGGAAACCACTAGTAAAATTGAGAATTTCTTTCTGTTGTAGTAATGAAAACATATCACCCAGACATTCCATCTATGGAGTCCCGTGTGTGTGTGTGTGTATATATATATATATTAAAAAGGTGCGCTATAACTTAACAAATGTAATTGCAGCAAAGTGAACTTTGCTATGCTGCACTTAAATATTTTAAAGGTATAGCGCACCCTTTTTATCTTTAGTTTATGGGGTGTTTGTAGAGCTTTTGCACTGGTAAGGTGCTGCTTTACCTTTTTATAGTGTTTCCCTTAAATTGCATCACATCTTTTTAAATTGTTAGATTTTGGGGATAGAAGCGTGTGATTGTTTGTGTATGAATGTGTGGGTGTGACTATGTGTTGTGTGAGTTAGTGGCAGTGGTCTTATCTCAATGCCACTTGGGATTTGGGCCAGCAAACAGCTTCCCTTCTGCCCACCCCATTAGTATATTTAGTCGCAGCTAGAGGGGGGGTATGTCCTTGCCAATTATGTTTGAGGTGGTTACGTTTAAGTGTGTGGAATGAAGTGAGCATGTTTTCAGGTCTCAACCTCCCCTGCTCTAAGGGGTTAACCTAAGGTTACCTGTTATGTCATGCCCACCGAGCGAAGAAAAGGTCGGCTGGTGGTAAGCATTGGAAGGAAAAGGAGTTTATGCCGAGGGGGGAGGTGAGAGGACATGGTACATAGGCGCACGGTCAGTTTATTGGCAAGGACGGTTGGGTTCACTGCATGACACTATTTGTTAAGTTATGGTTATTTATGTTTAACTTTTTGGTTACTTAAAAGAAAGAGATTAAAATAAATTATGGATGTGTTATACAGTAATTATGATATGTTATAATAAATGTTGTGGCCTGTGTCATTCATACTACGTTGTCTGTGATTATTTGGGGGGTGAATTTGGGTTGGTTTATGTATTATGCTGCATGGCGATTCCCCACTACGTACATACATGTGATCTTAAGTAAGCAATAGTAAGACTGATGACAAGTTGGAGACTTTGCCACTAGAAATTTCATGATCTACATTCTACAGCAATTCCCTAAAACAAAATATGCAATAGGTATGCTAGTGTGAAAGGAAAACTACAAGTAATATATATATTTTGTATACAGTTGCAAGAAAAAGTATGTGAACACTTTGGAATGATATGGATTTCTGCACAAATTGGTCATAAAATGTGATCTGATCATCATCTAAGTCACAACACTAGATAATCACAGTCTGCTTAAACTAATAACATTCAAAGAATTAAATGTTGCCATGGTTTTTTTTTTTTTTTTTTAACACACTATGTAAACATTCACAGTGCAGGTGGAAAAAGTATGTGAACCCTTGGATTTAATAACTGGTTGAACCTCCTTTGGCAGCAATAACTTCAACCAAACGTTTCCTGTAGTTGCAGATCAGACGTGCACAACGGTCAGGAGTAATTCTTGACCATTCCTCTTTACAGAACTGTTTCAGTTCAGCAATATTCTTGGGATGTCTGGTGTGAATCGCTTTCTTGAGGTCATGCCACAGCATCTCAATCGGGTTGAGGTCAGGACTCTGACTGGGCCACTTCAGAAGGCGTATTTTCTTCTGCTTAAGCCATTCTGTTGTTGATTTACTTCTATGCTTTGGGTCATTGTCCTGTTGCAACACCCATCTTCTGTTGAGCTTCAGCTGGTAGACAGATGGCCTTAAGTTCTCCTGCAAAATGTCTTGATAAACTTGGGAATTCATTTTTCTTTCGATGATAGCAATCCATCCAGGCCCTGAAGCAGCAAAGCAGCCCCAAATCATGATGCCCCCATCGTCACACATAGTGTTGTGTGTTTCTTACAATCAACTCAACTTTGGTTTCATCTGTCAACAGAATATTTTGCCAGTACTGCTGTGGAATATATTTAGGTGCTCTTGTGCAAACTGTAAATGTGCAGCAATGTTTTGTTTGGACAGTAGTGGCTTCCTCTGTGGTATCCTCCCATGAAATCCATTCTTGTTTAGTGTTTTACGTATTGTAGATTCGCTAACAGGGATGTTAGCATTTGCCAGTGACTTTTGTAAGTCTTTAGCTGACACTCTAGGATTCTTCTTCACTTCATTGAGCAGTCTGCGCTGTACTCTTGCAGTCATCTTTACAGGATGGCCACTCCTAGGGAGATTAGCAGCAGTGCTGAACTTTCTCCATTTATAGACAATTTGTCTTACTGTGGACTGATGAACAGCAAGGCTTTTGGAGATACTTTTATAACCCTTTCCAGCTTTATGCAAGTCAACAATTCTTAATCTTAGGTCTTCTGAGAGCTATTTTGTGCGAGGCATCATTCACATCAGGCAATGTTTCTTGTGAAAAGGAAACCCAGAACTGGTGTGTGTTTTTTATAGGGCAGGGCAGCTGTAACCAACACCTCCAATCTCATCTCATTGATTGAACTCCAGTTGGTTGACATCTCACTCCAATTAGCTTTTGGAGATGTCATTAGTCTAGGGGTTCACATACTTTTTCCACCTGCACTGTGAATGTTTACATGGTGTGTTCAATAAAAACATGGCAACATTTCATTCTTTGTGTGTTATTAGTTTAAGCAGACTGTGATTGTCTATTGTTGTGACTTAGATGATGATCAGATCACTTTTTTTTTTTTGCAACTGTATATAAAATTAGGGACATTGCCATGGTAATGCTGTTATATCCTTAGATCTATGCAAATTATTTAGTTAAGTGTTATAAAAATATTTGTAGGTTTTAAAGCATACCTTTCACATTAAAGATACAAGCTTTTTTTTGGATAAATTGCATTTCAAGTAATGTCAATTACTTTTATATATAGCTCTGTTTTAGGAAGATGGATTGGCTGACAGACAGATAAACAGATAATTGCATGCCAGTTAATGTTTCATATTGTCTTATGTTGTAACTCATAGACATAGGAATTTATATCCTATAGTGAAACAGGGTTTGGACTCCCTTGGTAAGCTTCTATAGAAGAGAAGCAGGCCTTCCACCTTCCTCTTCCATCCCCAGTTTGCAAATTACCTGTCAGGCTACAGTAGGCTACTGGAAATTGCTGTCTGGCTGCAAACTGACTAGTTTATGTCTTAAAGGGTCAGTCTAGGCGTCATAACACTGCATTCTAACTATAGACCGTTAGGTATCAGGCGTCATCCTTTAGTTCTTGTTTGCCTATTGCTACTGAGAAAATACTTTAGCAATATTAGTATCATCCATATTTTAAAGCCTTTCTTTTTCTGAGTCAGTCAACTAACAGGATCAGTCTTAAAAATATGGACAAAATGTATATTGCTAATGTAGAAGTGGAGCTTTAGCATTAGCAATTGATGATCCTAGGCCTGAGATTCAGGTTTCTAGAGGAACCTCTCTTATTTGGTCAACAATCTAAAAGTGATTTGATCAGGAAAAAGGGATGGCACCTGAAGACTAATGACAAAATATACATTACATCAACATGTAGTGATTATGGTGCCTAGACCAGAGGTAAGCAACCTTTAGCACTTCACATGTTGTGGACTACATCTCCCATAAAGTATCAGGGGAGATGTAGGCCACGACATCTGGAGTGCTGAAGGTTGCCTACCCCTGGCCTACACTGAGCCTTTAATAATGACGTACAGGGCCGGCGCGTCCATAAGGCGGCACAGGCGGCCGCCTTAGGGCGCACGGGCTCTCGGGGCACAATATTTCAGTGACCGGCAGGAGGGAAGCTCTCCCTCCTGCCAGGCCACCATCTTGACCCCCGGCGCGGCAGTGCTGTGATCAGGCGCGGCGAGGGAGATCTAATCTCCACCCTCTGCTCCCTCGCGGGCTCCCTACTGATGCCGCGGGCTGCCTACTGATGACGTCATATTCCAGCTCCCGCGGCATCAGTAGGCAGCCCGCGAGGGAGCAGAGGGTGGAGATTAGAGCTCCCTCGCCGCGCCTGATCACAGCACTGCCGCACGCCTCTCAGCAGCCTCAGCCCCCCCAGCCCTCAGGGACCGATCCATCATCCACACCAGCTCTCCAGGTAGGGAGGCTGGGTGGAAAATGTGTATTTATAAAATTATTAGTGAATGTACGTGATGTGTGTGGCTGTGAGTGACAGTGTGTGTCTGTGTGTCTGTGAGTGACAGTGTGTGTGTCTATGAGTGACAGTGTGTGTGTCTGTGAGTGACAGTGTGTTTGTGAGTGACAGTGTGTTTGTCTGTGAGTGACAGTGTGTGTGTCTGTGAGTGACAGTGTGTTTGTGAGTGACAGTGTGTCTGTGTGTGTTTGTCTGTGAGTGACAGTGTGTCTGTGTGTGTTTGTCTGTGAGTGACAGTGTTTGTGTCTATGAGTGACAGTGTGTGTGTCTGTGTGTTTGTCTGTGAGTGACAGTGTGTGTGTCTGTGAGTGACAGTGTGTGTCTGTGTGTGTGTCTGTGAGTGACAGTGTGTGTGTGTCTGTGAGTGTGTCTATGAGTGACAGTGTGTGTGTCTATGAGTGACAGTGTGTGTCTATGAGTGACAGTGTGTGTGTCTATGAGTGACAGTGTGTGTGTCTATGAGTGACAGTGTGTGTGTGTCTGTGAGTGACAGTGTGTGTGTGTCTGTGAGTGACATTGTGTGTCTATGAGTGACAGTGTGTGTGTCTGTGTGTGTCTGTGTGTGAGTCTATGTGTGAGTGACAGTGTGTGTCTGTGTGTGTGTGTGTCTGTGTGTGTGTCTATGAGTGACTGTGTGTGTGTCTATGAGTGACTGTGTGTGAGTGATTGTATGAGTGTGTGTGTCTGAGTGACTGAGCGTGTCTGTGAGTGACAGTGTGTGTGAGTGACTGCGTCTGTGTGTGTGTCTGTGAGTGTCTGTGTGTGTGAGTGACTGCGTCTGTGTGTGTGTCTGTGAGTGATTGTATGAGTGTGCATGTGAGTGTATGAGTGTGTTTGTCAGTGTATGAGTGTGTGTCTGTCAAATCAGTGAGAGTATGTTGGTCATTGAGTCTGTGTGTGACTATCAGTGTGTCAGTCAATGAATGTCAATCAGTGTGGGTCTGTCAGTGTCAATGAATGAGTGTGTCAGATCAATGAGTCTGTGTCTGTCAGCGACGTCTGTGTGTTTGTCATTGAGTGTGTGACTGTCAGTGTGTACAGAGTGTAGTGGAGCAGAGCGCGGTACAGGAGCTTCTGTTTCCTGTACCTGGCCAGACTGACAGGAGGTGCTCACAGAGAGAGCACTCCCTGTCAGTCCGGCCGGGTACAGGAAACTGAAGCTCCTTTAGGGGATCTGCTCCGCTCAGCAATGCAACAATAGAGGTAGGAGGCACACCAGCAAGAGGAGTGTGACCACTAAAGGGGTGTGGGGTGCACCAAGGGACAGGGAGGGAATGGGAGAGAAACACCAAGAGACAGGGAAAAAAGGGGGGAGGGGAGAAGAACACTAAGGGTCAGGGAAGGGAAGGGACCACTAATGGGAGGGGAGAGGGGCTGGTTAAGAGGCACATAGGTGAAGATTTTTTTTTTGTGGGGGGGGTGGAGGTGGAAAAATGCATCTTCGCCTTTGTACCTAAAAATCCAAGCACCGGCCCTGATGACGTAGTTAGGCATGTTTGTTTCTTATCAAGAATAGATTGGTTTAATTACGTGTCATAGCTATGTATATTAAGTTTATGTAAAGTCATACATGAGTCAAGGAATATATTGAAGAACATTAATGAAACTTTTTTT
Organism: Pelobates cultripes; assembly: GCA_933207985.1. Taxonomy (NCBI): domain Eukaryota; kingdom Metazoa; phylum Chordata; class Amphibia; order Anura; family Pelobatidae; genus Pelobates; species Pelobates cultripes. Next base: position 136,542,110 of record OW240913.1, on the reverse strand, counting down.
TATAGCTTAATTAATTTGTTATGAAACATGAGTTTCTACATCCGCAAATGGGCTATGTGGAATAGTTAGTGCTGCACTTGAGAAATACATCTATGGCTTTTCTGTCAAAAGGGATTTAGACCTCTTCTGAACCACCCCTCCTTCTTCATGGACAGTTTGAGAAGCTTTTAGAGAAAGATGAGAACCCAAGTGGATAGAGATTCTCTGCTTCCTAATATTTCGGGCAGCCTTAGGACGTTTTGATGTATTCCATCTTCAATATCGAAATACCATCATGGTATCTGCAACATTGCTGCCAGCTCTAATGTTGTCATCAGGAAGTATATGGACATTAACCTCAAAAGGACACTAGCCGAGCATGTTGTCCTCTGTGTGGTATGTGGCTAGGTAAGGTCAAGGACCATAAGATCTCTCAAATCGGTCCAGAATTATTTATTTAAAAAAATGATGCTGGACAGATATCTCTCTGCACAGTGCAGCTCTCCCTACCTGCCAGACCTTCGGGAGCCAGACCCAGATGGTATCTAGGCGGCCCATGGTTGCAGGCATCGCAGCTGCGGCCAGGCCCCCTGGAGTGAGGAGCCCGGTCGCAGCAGCGACCCCTGTGATCGTGATAGGTACGCCACTGCAAGAAATGCACCTGTCCCCCTGATTTTCCAATTCCATTTATTCTTTAAACCCGTTTAGCTTTAGACATAGGCACATACAAGACAATCTGTTGTAAATGTATAGTGATTTATCTTAAGTTCCATTGCTTTCTTTGTAGTAACTGTGATGAAAAAAATATCAACCAATAACTAATTCTTCCATGTGAATAAACACCTTCAGAGATTACCATAGGATAGCAAAACATCCAATATATATAGCTATATATAATTTTTTTTTTCTATCAAAACTATTTATATCATATCACATTTAATAGGATTGATTCATTGAATCTATAAGTAAATCATAGATGATGTAATAATATACTATTTAACCAGGAAGTAAACATATAGCTTTTGCTAGCATTCAAATATGTCCTGTGATGTAGATGATGTTATGACCTAACTCAATGGTGGCAATTTTATCAACCTCAGAAGGATGAAAGACCAAGTTGACCCTGCCAGCACATATCTGGGAATTGTCACCAATAATTACAGAAACACTATTTTACTTAGTTTTGTGTTAGAAGTACAAAAACACCATCTCTCATTTAAACCAGAAAATAAATAGAGCAAGATATAAACCATTAAGAGGTACTTCAATAATTGTATAGACTTACCTTGTCTTCAATAACAGTCATTTATTGTGACACGTGAGTTCAAAATAAAGTGTGATTAAATGTGAATGCTACAATCAATGGTACATGACCTTGTGTGCTAGTGGTGTTAGCATGCTTTAATAAAAAAACAAAGGACAGACACTATGTTAAAAGTAGATGTCATTTAATGCAGGGAAACACGGGTGACTTTTAAAGTTTATTAGCACAAAGCAAGGAAAACAATGTGACAAGATTCTGGTTGAATTTTCTCAAACAATACCAGCATTGCAAGGAAATGCTAAATTGGAAGTGATGACTACATACACATAATCTGATATTCATACCGGCTGATATGGCAATAAACACATCTACTAATCTTAGCTATAGGCTATGCTTGTTTCTGTTAAAATCCATGGATGCTGTGTGCTGCTTTTCCGTCGCTTCACATTATACTAGCACCAGATAAGAATAAATTAAACTTTTGAATTAAATCCACTTTAAGAACATACACTTTGGGTAGCTAAGGAAGATTATAAAGTATTGCTCAGGCAGAATTGCAATTAATTTGAGGTATCGGTCCTCTTTGTTATTATGTTCACAGTAAAGTGAGAAAACTTTTGAGATTGGCTCTGCATGAATCAGGATTTATCCGATGAACATGGCTTAAAGCATTGCTCCCCATAGTAGTGGTAACTGCCACTGAAATCAATATATGTTCACATTAGTCTTCCTTGGGACACATGTATTTGTCACCATCCATAGTCTCTAAGCAAATTGAAATGCCTGACTGTGACTAATAAAGTCTGTCACTTTAAAGGGACATACAAAGAAACAATAAAGGTTTCAGGAGCTTAGTTTTCCAAACTGAATATTTCACTGTTCAGCAATATGAATGAATTTAGATTTTTTTTTTTTTTTTTTTATTATTATTTTTTTTATAACTGCCTATTAACAAAATGATTAGATGGATCATACCACGTGTGTGTGTGTGTGTGGGGGGGGAGTTATACATGACATTATAAACACTCGTGACATTCATGCGTGAATAAAATCTACACTATTCTTTAATATGTTTATTAAACACCCTCACAATATGTAATTTGTTTTTGTTTTACATACTGTAGTTGTGACAGCATGTAGTAAACCATTTGAATTGTTACTGTAATTAGATATATGGTAACATTAAAATGTTAACTTAATAGTTTTGGTTATTCTGAACTTGCACAGCCTTGTTAAATTATATACTTATACAATATAACTAAGGATAATTTTCCCTTCAGAGAGTATTGATAAGATTACCTTATGACTTGTCAGCCAAATTGTAATATTAAAGCTATAATAGATGAATAAATATATATATTAGAGTCAAAAAAATTGGCAGTCACTTTTTGACAGTCACAACTCACTGTTTACAGAATAGGCCTCTTTATGATTTGCATCAAATTAAATATAACAGTTCAGCATTTGAGTACTAAGTATGTTGAACTATAGTCCTACACAAACCCTTAGAGTGCCACAGGGTTAAGCAATGCGTTGTGAAGCAATCTAGCACTCAATGCAGTAAAAAGCAACACTACAGCATATCAACCTCGTCAATTTCACTTGCTTATTTAACTGTTAAATTCTTTATTTCCTAGTACTTTTCCCTGCCTTAGGGGCTGGTTTAGCCTTTTCTGGTGCAGGTGACTTAGTAGGTGCAGGTGCAGGTGAAGGTGAATGTGTTGGTTTAGG
>OW240913.1:136526194-136539036 GCA_933207985.1 Pelobates cultripes | reverse complement strand
GTGCAGATTTCACATTGAAATCTGCACTTGTAAAATTAAAAAAGGACATTCTACACACATAAAGAATTTAAGCAAGTCAAAGTGCTTTAGGGGTCTGGATTGTCGCTTTATTCACAAATATAAGTGGTACTGTGCTCTTATTGTAGAAGGAAGGAAACATCTTGGCTTTCTGTTCAATCACCAAAATAGTAAATATGTGAAGAAAGTTTACTTACAAAAAAACCCACTCATATATACATACGATCGTTAATTAAAAAGATGCGGCAGATTTTAGTTCAGGCTTCCCCAAACTCCGGCTCCAAAATGTTGTTGAACTACAACTCCCATGATTCTATGAATAAAATAGATAGGCTGAGAATCATGGGAGTTATAGATCAGCAACTTCTGGAGGGCCGGCATGTGGGGTAGCCTGTTTTAGTTAGATATATTATATGATGCTGCACAGCAGTGTATTTACAAATGTATTTTGAATTATATTGCTTTTGGTTTAAATAAATAAATATTTAAAATAATAAATGTAACATCCTATTTTCACTTCTGGAACGCCTGGGATATGCTGCTTCATTCCTGGCATATATTATTCATTGCAATAGAAGGAAGTTCTGTATTTGGGTTATCTCTTTTTTGCAGTTATTTTTATTCTTTGGATTTGTTCACATACATGGCTCATTCATTTTATTTATTACATGTCAAATAATAAGTTCACTTCTAAGCAGCAGGCTTTCACAATAGCTAATAAGATACAATAACAGGGAAAGACATGTTTAAAGGAGAATAGGATGGTTGAGAACAAAATATAATTTTGACCAATACTTCTATTTAATCGGGGTAACTTCACAAACTACCGTATATACTCGAGTATAAGCCGAGTTTTTCAGCACATTTTTTGTGCTGAAAAACCCCAACTCGGCTTATACTCGAGTCAGTGTCTGTATTATGGCAATTTACATTAATTTACATTGACATAATACAGACTGGGAGCTGGCAGAGCTGTTACTTACCTCTCCTGCAGCTCCTGTCAGCTCTCTCCTCCTCCGGTCCGGTCCGGTCAGCACCTCGGTCAGCTCCCAGTGTAAGTCTCGCGAGAGCCGCGGGGTCATAGTGCGGCTCTCGCGAGACTTACAGTGTGAGCTGACAGAATAGCTGCACGGACCAGCGCGGAGGAGGAGAGAGCTGGCAGGAGCTGCAGGAGAGGTAAGTAACAGCTCTGCCAGCCCCCTTCCTCCCCCCACTGAACTGCCAGGAAGGGAGAGCCCCCCTCCCTGCCATGTATCAAGCAGGGAGGGGGGACAACAAAATAAATTAATTAATATATAAATAATAATAAAAATAATATTAAAAATAATATAAATAATAATAAAAAAATAATAATATAACAAAAAAAATTAAAATATTTTTTTTTATTTTTATAAAAATGCCCACCCCCCCACCAAGGCTCTGCAACACAAACACACACTGCACTCACACACACTGCATTCATATACACACACACACTGCACTCATACACACACTGCACTCATACACACTGCACTCATACACACTGCACTCATACACACTGCATTCATACACACTGGATTCATACACACACACTGCATTTATGCACACACTGCACTCACACACACTGCATTCATACACACACTGCACTCATACACACACTGCATTATATACACACTGCAATATATACACACACTGCACTCACACACACTGCACTCACACACACTGCACTCACACACACTGCACTCATACACACACTGCACTCATACACACACTGCATTATATACACACACACTGCATTCATACACACACTGCATTCATACACACACACTGCACTCATACACACACTGCGCACTCATACACACACACTGCACTCATACACACACTGCACTCATACACACACACACACTGCAATATACACACACACTGCACTCATACACACACACTGCACTCATACACACACACTGCGCACTCATACACACACTGCATTCATCATATACACACACTGTAAATAAATATTCAATTAATATAATTTTTTTAGGATCTAATTTTATTTAGAAATTTACCAGTAGCTGCTGCATTTCCCACCCTAGTCTTATACTCGAGTCAATACGTTTTCCCAGTTTTTTGGGGTAAAATTAGGGGCCTCGGCTTATATTCGGGTCGTCTTATACTCGAGTATATACGGTATGTTTTTTTAGTTCTTTTAAAATTGATCTGAAGGAAGCTGCAAATAAAAAGTAAGAGTCAAACACTTATTAAGTCTCATAGGATGCAAGAAGATGTGTTTCTTAGTATGGTAATGGAAACCACTGGTAAAATTGAGAATTTCTTTCTGTTGTAGTAATGAAAACATATCACCCAGACATTCCATCTATGGAGTCCCGTGTGTGTGTGTGTGTGTATATATATATATATATATATTAAAAAGGTGCGCTATAACTTAACAAATTTAATTGCAGCAAAGTGAACTTTGCTATGCTGCACTTAAATATTTTAAAGGTATAGCGCACCCTTTTTATCTTTAGTTTATGGGGTGTTTGTAGAGCTTTTGCACTGGTAAGGTGCTGCTTTACCTTTTTATAGTGTTTCCCTTAAATTGCATCACATCTTTTTAAATTGTTAGATTTTGGGGATAGAAGCGTGTGATTGTTTGTGTATGAATGTGTGGGTGTGACTATGTGTTGTGTGAGTTAGTGGCAGTGGTCTTATCTCAATGCCACTTGGGATTTGGGCCAGCAAACAGCTTCCCTTCTGCCCACCCCATTAATATATTTAGTCGCAGCTAGAGGGGGGGTATGTCCTTGCCAGTTAAGTTTGAGGTGGTTACGCTTAAGTGTGTGGAATGAAGTGAGCAAGTTTTCAGGTCTCAACCTCCCCTGCTCTAAGGGGTTAACCTAAGGTTACCTGTTATGTCATGCCCACCGAGCGAAGAAAAGGTCGGCTGGTGGTAAGCATTGGAAGGAAAAGGAGTTTATGCCGAGGGGGGAGGTGAGAGGACATGGTACATAGGCGCACGGTCAGTTTATTGGCAAGGACGGTTGGGTTCACTGCATGACACTATTTGTTAAGTTATGGTTATTTATGTTTAACTTTTTGGTTACTTAAAAGAAAGAGATTAAAATAAATTATGGATGTGTTATACAGTAATTATGATATGTTATAATAAATGTTGTGGCCTGTTTCATTCATACTACGTTGTCTGTGATTATTTGGGGGGTGAATTTGGGTTGGTTTATGTATTATGCTGCATCGCGATTCCCCACTACGTACATACATGTGATCTTAAGTAAGCAATAGTAAGACTGATGACAAGTTGGAGACTTTGCCACTAGAAATTTCATGATCTACATTCTACAGCAATTCCCTAAAACAAAATATGCAATAGGTATGCTGGTGTGAAAGGAAAACTACAAGTAATATATATATTTTGTATACAGTTGCAAGAAAAAGTATGTGAACACTTTGGAATGATATGGATTTCTGCACAAATTGGTCATAAAATGTGATCTGATCATCATCTAAGTCACAACACTAGATAATCACAGTCTGCTTAAACTAATAACATTCAAAGAATGAAATGTTGCCATGGTTTTTTTTTTTTTTTAACACACTATGTAAACATTCACAGTGCAGGTGGAAAAAGTATGTGAACCCTTGGATTTAATAACTGGTTGAACCTCCTTTGGCAGCAATAACTTCAACCAAACGTTTCCTGTAGTTGCAGATCAGACGTGCACAACGGTCAGGATTAATTCTTGACCATTCCTCTTTACAGAACTGTTTCAGTGCAGCAATATTCTTGGGATGTCTGGTGTGAATCACTTTCTTGAGGTCATGCCACACCATCTCAATCGGGTTGAGGTCAGGACTCTGACTGGGCCACTTCAGAAGGCGTATTTTCTTCTGCTTAAGCCATTCTGTTGTTGATTTACTTCTATGCTTTGGGTCATTGTCCTGTTGCAACACCCATCTTCTGTTAAGCTTCAGCTGGTAGACAGATGGCCTTAAGTTCTCCTGCAAAATGTCTTGATAAACTTGGGAATTCATTTTTCTTTCGATGATAGCAATCCATCCAGGCCCTGAAGCAGCAAAGCAGCCCCAAATCATGATGCCCCCACCACCATACTTCACAGTTGGGATGAGGTTTTGATTTTGGTGTGCTGTGCCTTTTTTTTTCGTCACACATAGTGTTGTGTGTTTCTTACAATCAATATCAATATCTGTCAACAGAATATTTTGCCAGTACTGCTATGGAATATATTTAGGTGCTCTTGTGCAAACTGTAAATGTGCAGCAATGTTTTGTTTGGACAGCAGTGGCTTCCTCTGTGGTATCCTCCCATGAAATCCATTCTTGTTTAGTGTTTTACGTATTGTAGATTCGCTAACAGGGATGTTAGCATTTGCCAGTGACTTTTGTAAGTCTTTAGCTGACACTCTAGGATTCTTCTTCACTCATTGAGCAGTCTGCGCTGTGCTCTTGCAGTCATCTTTACAGGATGGCCACTCCTAGGGAGATTAGCAGCAGTGCTGAACTTTCTCCATTTATAGACAATTTGTCTTACTGTGGACTGATGAACAGCAAGGCTTTTGGAGATACTTTTATAACCCTTTCCAGCTTTATGCAAGTCAACAATTCTTAATCGTAGGTCTTCTGAGAGCTCTTTTGTGCGAGGCATCATTCACATCAGGCAATGCTTCTTGTGAAAAGCAACCCCAGAACTGGTGTGTGTTTTTTATAGGGCAGGGCAGCTGTAACCAACACCTCCAATCTCATCTCATTGATTGGACTCCAGTTGGCTGACATCTCACTCCAATTAGCTTTGGAGATGTCATTAGTCTAGGGGTTCACATACTTTTTCCACCTGCACTGTGAATGTTTACATGGTGTGTTCAATAAAAACATGGCAACATTTCATTCTTTGTGTGTTATTAGTTTAAGCAGACTGTGATTGTCTATTGTTGTGACTTAGATGATGATCAGATCACATTTTTTTTTTTTTGCAACTGTATATAAAATTAGGGACATTGCCATGGTAATGCTGTTATATCCTTAGATCTATGCAAATTATTTAGTTAAGTGTTATAAAAATATTTGTAGGTTTTAAAGCATAACTTTCACATTAAAGATACAAGCTTTTTTTTGGATAAATTGCATTTCAAGTAATGTCAATTACTTTTATATATAGCTCTGTTTTAGGAAGATGGATTGGCTGACAGACAGATAAACAGATAATTGCATGCCAGTTAATGTTTCATATTGTCTTATGTTGTAACTCTATAGTGAAACTCTATAGTGAAACAGGGTTTGGACTCCCTTGGTAAGCTTCTATAGAAGAGAAGCAGGCCTTCCACCTTCCTCTTCCATCCCCAGTTTGCAAATTACCTGTCAGGCTACAGTAGGCTACTGGAAATTGCTGTCTGGCTGCAAACTGACTAGTTTATGTCTTAAAGGGTCAGTCTAGGCGCCATAACACTGCATTCTAACTATAGACCGTTAGGTATCAGGCGTCATCCTTTAGTTCTTGTTTGCCTATTGCTACTGAGAAAATACTTTAGCAATATTAGTATCATCCATATTTTAAAGCCTTTCTTTTTCTGAGTCAGTCAACTAACAGGATCAGTCTTAAAAATATGGACAAAATGTATATTGCTAATGTAGAAGTGGAGCTTTAGCATTAGCAATTGATGATCCTAGGCCTGAGATTCAGGTTTCTTGAGGAACCTCTCTTATTTGGTCAACAATCTGAAAGTGATTTGATCAGGAAAAAGGGATTTCATCAGGAAAAAGGCACCTGAAGACTAATGACAAAATATACATTACATCAACATGTAGTGATTATGGTGCCTAGACCAGAGGTAAGCAACCTTTAGCACTTCACATGTTGTGGACTACATCTCCCATAAAGTATCAGGGGAGATGTAGGCCACGACATCTGGAGTGCTGAAGGTTGCCTACCCCTGGCCTACACTGAGCCTTTAATAATGACGTACAGGGCCGGCGCGTCCATAAGGCAGCACAGGCGGCCGCCTTAGGGCGCACGGGCTCTCGGGGCGCAATATTTCAGTGACCGGCAGGAGGGAAGCTCTCCCTCCTGCCAGGCCACCATCTTGACCCCCGGCACGGCAGTGCTGTGATCAGGCACGGCGAGGGAGATCTAATCTCCACCCTCTGCTCCCTCGCGGGCTGCCTACTGATGCCGCGGGCTGCCTACTGATGACGTCATATTCCGGCTCCCGCGGCATCAGTAGGCAGCCCGCGAGGGAGCAGAGGGTGGAGATTAGAGCTCCCTCGCCGCGCCTGATCACAGCACTGCCACACGCCTCTCAGCAGCCTCAGCCCCCCCAGCCCTCAGGGACCGATCCATCATCCACACCAGCTCTCCAGGTAGGGAGGCTGGGTGGAAAATGTGTATTTATAAAATTATTAGTGAATGTACGTGATGTGTGTGGCTGTGAGTGACAGTGTGTGTCTGTGTGTCTGTGAGTGACAGTGTGTGTGTCTATGAGTGACAGTGTGTGTGTCTGTGAGTGACAGTGTGTTTGTGAGTGACAGTGTGTTTGTGAGTGACAGTGTGTTTGTCTGTGAGTGACAGTGTGTTTGTTTGAGTGACAGTGTGTGTGTCTGTGAGTGACAGTGTGTTTGTGAGTGACAGTGTGTCTGTGTGTGCTTGTCTGTGAGTGACAGTGTGTCTGTGTGTGTTTGTCTGTGAGTGACAGTGTGTGTGTGTGTGTGTTTGTCTGTGAGTGACAGTGTTTGTGTCTATGAGTGACAGTGTGTGTGTCTGTGTGTTTGTCTGTGAGTGACAGTGTGTGTGTCTGTGAGTGACAGTGTGTGTCTGTGTGTGTGTCTGTGAGTGACAGTGTGTGTGTGTCTGTGAGTGTGTCTATGAGTGACAGTGTGTGTGTCTATGAGTGACAGTGTGTGTCTATGAGTGACAGTGTGTGTGTCTATGAGTGACAGTGTGTGTGTCTATGAGTGACAGTGTGTGTGTGTCTGTGAGTGACAGTGTGTGTGTGTCTGTGAGTGACATTGTGTGTCTATGAGTGACAGTGTGTGTGTCTGTGTGTGTCTGTGTGTGAGTCTATGTGTGAGTGACAGTGTGTGTCTGTGTGTGTGTGTGTCTGTGTGTGTGTCTATGAGTGACTGTGTGTGTGTCTATGAGTGACTGTGTGTGAGTGATTGTATGAGTGTGTGTGTCTGAGTGACTGAGCGTGTCTGTGAGTGACAGTGTGTGTGAGTGACTGCGTCTGTGTGTGTGTCTGTGAGTGTCTGTGTGTGTGAGTGACTGCGTCTGTGTGTGTGTCTGTGAGTGATTGTATGAGTGTGCATGTGAGTGTATGAGTGTGTTTGTCAGTGTATGAGTGTGTGTCTGTCAAATCAGTGAGAGTATGTTGGTCATTGAGTCTGTGTGTGACTATCAGTGTGTCAGTCAATGAATGTCAATCAGTGTGGGTCTGTCAGTGTCAATGAATGAGTGTGTCAGATCAATGAGTCTGTGTCTGTCAGCGACGTCTGTGTGTTTGTCATTGAGTGTGTGACTGTCAGTGTGTACAGAGTGTAGTGGAGCAGAGCGCGGTACAGGAGCTTCTGTTTCCTGTACCTGGCCAGACTGACAGGAGGTGCTCACAGAGAGAGCACTCCCTGTCAGTCCGGCCGGGTACAGGAAACTGAAGCTCCTTTAGGGGATCTGCTCCGCTCGGCAATGCAACAATAGAGGTAGGAGGCACACCAGGAAGAGGAGTGTGACCACTAAAGGGGTGTGGGGTGCACCAAGGGACAGGGAGGGAATGGGAGAGAAACACCACGAGACAGGGAAAAAAGGGGGGAGGGGAGAAGAACACTAAGGGACAGGGAAGGGAAGGGACCACTAATGGGAGGGGAGAGGGGTTGGTTAAGAGGCACATAGGTGAAGATTTTTTTTTGGGGGGGGGTGGAAAAATGCATCTTAGCCTATGTACCTAAAAATCCAAGCACCGGCCCTGATGACGTAGTTAGGCATGTTTGTTTCTTATCAAGAATAGATTGGTTTAATTACGTGTCATAGCTATGTATATTAAGTTTATGTAAAGTCATACATGAGTCAAAGAATATATTGAAGAACATTAATGAAACTTTTTTTTATAGCTTAATCAATTTTTTATGAAACATGAGTTTCTACATCCGCAAATGGGCTATGTGGAATAGTTAGTGCTGCACTTGAGAAATACATCTATGGCTTTTCTGTCAAAAGGGATTTAGACCTCTTCTGAACCACCCCTCCTTCTTCATGGACAGTTTGAGAAGCTTTTAGAGAAAGATGAGAACCCAAGTGGATAGAGATTCTCTGCTTCCTAATATTTCGGGCAGCCTTAGGACGTTTTAATGTATTCCATCTTCAATATCGAAATACCATCATGGTATCTGCAACATTGCTGCCAGCTCTAATGTTGTCATCAGGAAGTATATGGACATTAACCTCAAAAGGACACTAGCCGAGCATGTTGTCCTCTGTGTGGTATGTGGCTAGGTAAGGTCAAGGACCATAAGATCTCTCAAATCGGTCCAGAATTATTTATTTAAAAAAATGATGCTGGACAGATATCTCTCTGCACAGTGCAGCTCTCCCTACCTGCCAGACCTTCGGGAGCCAGACCCAGATGGTATCTAGGCGGCCCATGGTTGCAGGCATCACAGCTGCGGCCAGGCCCCCTGGAGTGAGGAGCCCGGTCGCAGCAGCGACCCCTGTGATCGTGATAGGTACGCCACTGCAAGGAATGCACCTGTCCCCCTGATTTTCCAATTCCATTTATTCTTTAAACCCGTTTAGCTTTAGACATAGGCACATACAAGACAATCTGTTGTAAATGTATAGTGATTTATCTTAAGTTCCTTGCTTTCTTTGTAGTAACTGTGATGAAAAAAATATCAACCAATAACTAAATCTTCCATGTGAATAAACACCTTCAGAGATTACCATAGGATACCAAAACATCCAATATATATAGCTATATATAATTTTTTTTTCTATCAAAACTATTTATATCATATTACATTTAATAGGATTGATTCATTGAATCTATAAGTAAATCATAGACGATGTAATAATATACTATTTAACCAGGAAGTAAACATATAGCTTTTGCTAGCATTCAAATATGTCCTGTGATGTAGATAATGTTATGACCTAACTCAATGGTGGCAATTTTATCAACCTCAGAAGGATGAAAGACCAAGTTGACCCTGCCAGCACATATCTGGGAATTGTCACCAATAATTACAGAAACACTATTTTACTTAGTTTTGTGTTAGAAGTACAAAAACACCATCTCTCATTTAAACCAGAAAATAAATAGATTAAGATATAAACCATTAAGAGGTACTTCAATAATTGTATAGACTTACCTTGTCTTCAATAACAGTCATTTATTGTGACACGTGAGTTCAAAATAAAGTGTGATTAAATGTGAATGCTACAATCAATGGTACATGACCTTGTGTGCTAGTGGTGTTAGCATGCTTTAATAAAAAAACAAAGGACAGACACTATGTTAAAAGTAGATGTCATTTAATGCAGGGAAACACGGGTGACTTTTAAAGTTTATTAGCACAAAGCAAGGAAAACAATGTGACAAGATTCTGGTTGAATTTTCTCAAACAATACCAGCATTGCAAGGAAATGCTAAATTGGAAGTGATGACTACATACACATAATCTGATATTCATACCGGCTGATATGGCAATAAACACATCTACTAATCTTAGCTATAGGCTATGCTTGTTTCTGTTAAAATCCATGGATGCTGTGTGCTGCTTTTCCGTCGCTTCACATTATACTAGCACCAGATAAGAATAAATTAAACTTTTGAATTAAATCCACTTTAAGAACATACACTTTGGGTAGCTAAGGAAGATTATAAAGTATTGCTCAGGCAGAATTGCAATTAATTTGAGATATCGGTCCTCTTTGTTATTATGTTCACAGTAAAGTGAGAAAACTTTTGAGATTGGCTCTGCATGAATCAGGATTTATCCGATGAACATGGCTTAAAGCATTGCTCCCCATAGTAGTGGTAACTGCCACTGAAATCAATATATGTTCACATTAGTCTTCCTTGGGACACATGTATTTGTCACCATCCATAGTCTCTAAGCAAATTGAAATGCCTGACTGTGACTAATAAAGTCTGTCACTTTAAAGGGACATACAAAGAAACAATAAAGGTTTCAGGAGCTTAGTTTTCCAAACTGAATATTTCACTGTTCAGCAATATGAATGAATTTAGATTTTTTTTTTTTTTTTTTTATTATTATTTTTTTTATAACTGCCTATTAACAAAATGATTAGATGGATCATACCACGTGTGTGTGTGTGTGTGGGGGGGGAGTTATACATGACATTATAAACACTCGTGACATTCATGCGTGAATAAAATCTACACTATTCTTTAATATGTTTATTAAACACCCTCACAATATGTAATTTGTTTTTGTTTTACATACTGTAGTTGTGACAGCATGTAGTAAACCATTTGAATTGTTACTGTAATTAGATATATGGTAACATTAAAATGTTAACTTAATAGTTTTGGTTATTCTGAACTTGCACAGCCTTGTTAAATTATATACTTATACAATATAACTAAGGATAATTTTCCCTTCAGAGAGTATTGATAAGATTACCTTATGACTTGTCAGCCAAATTGTAATATTAAAGCTATAATAGATGAATAAATATATATATTAGAGTCAAAAAAATTGGCAGTCACTTTTTGACAGTCACAACTCACTGTTTACAGAATAGGCCTCTTTATGATTTGCATCAAATTAAATATAACAGTTCAGCATTTGAGTACTAAGTATGTTGAACTATAGTCCTACACAAACCCTTAGAGTGCCACAGGGTTAAGCAATGCGTTGTGAAGCAATCTAGCACTCAATGCAGTAAAAAGCAACACTACAGCATATCAACCTCGTCAATTTCACTTGCTTATTTAACTGTTAAATTCTTTATTTCCTAGTACTTTTCCCTGCCTTAGGGGCTGGTTTAGCCTTTTCTGGTGCAGGTGACTTAGTAGGTGCAGGTGCAGGTGAAGGTGAATGTGTTGGTTTAGGAAGATGAGTAGCCTTAACTTCGGGTAACTCTTCACCATATTTGTATACACTCACAGTGATGTCCACTGTTTCACCGCCATACTTGTTTCGAACATTGATGCCATATTTTCCAGAGTCTTCGGAAGACACATCTTTGATGGTTAGACTGGCATACTTTCCTTGTTCCAGTGTGGAATGGTAATGTTCGTTAAGATCAAGATCCCTGTCATTCTTCTGCCAAGATACTTCTGGATCAGGATTTCCGAACACTGTGCAAGTCAGGTTCAAAGTCTGAAAAAAATAATGTACAAGAAGCAATGTACCATTTAGTGAAAATATACAGGATCTACCGTATCTTCAAGAAAAATACAGAATAAGATCATTTTTAAATGCGGTAATACTGGTTTTTCAGATTCACAACATTGTTTATGTACTGCATATTTTCCTGTATTTTAATTTATAAATGTGTGTGTGTGTGTGTATGTGTGTATGTGTATGTGTGTGTGTGTGTGTGTGTATGTATGTGTGTATATATGTATGTGTATATATATATATATATATATATATATATATATATATATATGTGTAATCTATATTGTACACTGATTTTCAGTCTCCGGAGTATTTGGAAATAGAGGCCCTCTTCATCCTACACTAATCTATAGTAACCTTTATGGTTCTAACTTTATGGTTGCATTCTAGTAGCCAGACAAAAAGCAGAGGGTAGTCTGACAGGAGCACACTGTATTTCCTTACACAAACCTAAAATAAGGGCATCTGATCATTTGTATTTACATAATTAAAAAACCTGTTTCTACTTCTCCAACCGATCTACAAAAGAGAGTTAAACTTTGTGCAAAGTATAGAAATTGCTCAGTTATATTGAGTTGAGCTATGATATCGTTTTTTACAGTGTTGATGTTGCCTTACCTTGCCTTCCATTATAGTTACAACATCAGGCAAACCACCTATGACTTTACCACGATCTGTTAAAATAGAAAATATTGAGCATTACTAACACAATAGTCTTTAAATATTAATTTCAAGTCTTATAATTTAATATTTTCTTGCTGTATTTTATCCATCAAGCAGTGAATATCCTTCAATCCCATTCCATTTTAAGTAGAGTGACATGAGACTTAGCAGCGAGGCACAAACTATCAATCTCATCGATTGGATGCATATCTTCAGTAACATTGAACACACTTTCCACATTTCTTTATTTATATCAAATATTTGCCATACCAATACTCATCAGAGACTTCAAGAAACTTTAATGCAAGATTGATCATTTTATTTGGGCATGGAAGAAACCTAGAGTAAATTGATCAGCTTTAGAGCTTTATATCCCTACTAAGGCTTTGTGTACATCCAACAATTACATGCCCCAATCAGAATAAAAAGATAGGTTGATTTAGAACACAATAGCTTTGTGTTTACAACTTTTGACAATTATTGTATTTTTGCCTTTGTTATATGGAATTACATTGTATTTATAAATCTTGTTGTTCTCTGTATTTTTTGATGGAAACATGGTCATATTTATTTTTGCAATACAAAATTAAACTCCAAATAAAGAGTGTGTGTGTGTATATATGTATGTGTG
Source organism: Pelobates cultripes (assembly GCA_933207985.1). NCBI lineage: Eukaryota > Metazoa > Chordata > Amphibia > Anura > Pelobatidae > Pelobates > Pelobates cultripes. Next base: position 136,526,360 of record OW240913.1, on the reverse strand, counting down.
TGTGTGTGTGTGTGTGTGTGTGTGTATGTATGTATATATATATATATATATATATATATATAAAGTAGATTCCATTTGAAATACTACACCCTTTTTATTCTCGGCTACTTTCTTTCAAATGTTGGTATCATGCCTTACTGCTTTCTGTATAGATTTTAACCTCTTA
>OW240913.1:136346194-136521194 GCA_933207985.1 Pelobates cultripes | reverse complement strand
CAAAGAATGCCGCAAGAGCATTAATGAGGATTAAACAGGGGTCTAGGTCTGTGGCGGATTATGCTATTCAGTTTCGTACCCTTGCTTCACAGGTAGATTGGACCAATAATGGGTTAACTACTGCGTTCATGGAAGGTTTATCTGACACTATATTAGATGAGGTAGCGGCAAGGGAGCTTCCTATTCCATTAGAGGATCTTATTGACTACCTCATTGATATAGATAATAGAATTCGCGACAGGCTCTATACCAAAAACAAGAATAGACGTCTGGTCACATCTATTAACCCCAGAGTTGATAAACCTGAGAGTGTTAAAGTACCCGAGGAGGAACCCATGCAATTAGGGGTTGCCAAACTCTCGGATACTGAAAAACTACTTAGAAGAAGGAATGGACTCTGCCTATACTGTGGTAGGCGAGACCATATGGTAAGGGAATGTCCTTTGCGTCCGGAAAACTCTCGCACCTAAGACCTTATAGGGGACTGGCCTTGGGTGTGATCTCTAAGTCTCCTAAATTGCCTCCTAATCGTTTGCTTCTCCCTGTTTCCCTTCATACGGGGGTGAGTTGTATAGCAGAATGCATATTAGCCTTGGTTGATTCTGGGGCTGCTGAGAACTTTATTGACTCTGAGTTTGTTACGAAAAATAACATTCCCGTCAGAGAAAGGGAGATACCCTTGGCCATTGAGGCCATAGATGGTAGACCATTAAGTTCTCCAATTGTTACTCATGAAACTGTACCATTACACATGTATACAGGGGTTTTACACTTTGAAACCATTCGATTCCAGGTCATCACATCTCCCTCTTCTCACATTGTGTTAGGGTACCCATGGTTACGTACTCACAATCCCATTTTCGATTGGGAGTCAGGGCAAATAAAATCATGGAGCGATGCCTGCCATAAGTCCTGTACTATTGAAGTCACCCCTTTGAATTCTATTAATGTTCCTACAACTCCTCCTTTGTCCACTGTTATACCCCCTCAGTACTTATTTCTCAAAACTGTCTTCGATAAAAGGGAGGCTGACAAATTACCACCTCACAGACCCTACGATTGTGCTATCGATTTATTGCCTGGCACAATACCTCCAAAGGGCAGGGTGTACCCTTTATCTGTTCAAGAAAACCGTGTCATGGAGGAGTATATTAAGGAATCATTAGAAAAGGGGTTTATTAGGAGATCCTCTTCTCCGGCTGGAGCGGGGTTCTTCTTTGTATCAAAGAAAGAAGGTGATTTAAGACCGTGTATCGATTATAGAGGTCTAAATAAAATCACCATCAAAAATGCATATCCTATACCTTTAATCACGGAATTATTTGACAGACTCAAACATGCTACTGTATTCACTAAATTGGATCTTAGAGGTGCATACAATTTAATACGTATTAAGAAAGACCACGAATGGAAAACGGCATTCAACACTAGATCTGGCCATTACGAGTATACTGTTATGCCATTTGGTCTATGCAATGCCCCAGCAGTATTTCAAGAATTTATCAATGACGTTTTAAGAGACTTTATTCACACATTTGTAATTGTGTACTTAGACGACATATTAATATACTCTACAGATTTACACACTCATCACAGGCATGTTACGACAGTTCTGAAGACCCTTCTTGCTAATGGTCTTTATTGTAAACTGGAAAAATGTCTATTTGACCAATCCGAAGTCCAGTTTTTGGGGTATTTAATTTCCGCTAAAGGTTTTCGTATGGATCCCCAGAAGCTTTCTGCTGTCATGGAATAGCCTCTTCCACAAGGTTTGAAAGCCATTCAGCGTTTTCTTGGTTTCTCTAATTATTATAGACGCTTTATTAAAGGTTTTTCCTCTATTGTAGCGCCTATCACCCGTATGACAAGAAAGGGAGGCAATACTCGTGTCTGGTTTCCCGAGGCACTTCAGGCTTTTGAGTTTCTTAAAACTACATTCGCTTCTGCACCTATTTTACAGCACCCTATCCCCACACTGCCCTATATTCTTGAACTTGATGCTTCTGATATCGGGGTAGGTGTTGTCTTATCCCAAAGAGAGTCGCCTGAAAAGCCATTGCATCCTTGTGGCTTCTTCTCCAAACAAATGTCCAAAGCAGAAAAGAATTATGATGTGGGTAATCGCGAACTCCTTGCTATTATTTTAGCACTGAAAGAATGGAGACATTTGTTAGAAGGAACTAAAGATCCTATTCTCATATTTACGGATCACAAGAACCTATCCTACCTTAGTGAGGCTAAAAGATTGTCTTCTCGGCAAGCTAGGTGGTCACTATTTTTGTCCCATTTCAATTACATTATCACCTAGAGGCCAGGTGACCGCAACACTAAAGCAGACGCTCTGTCCAGACAGTTCGAAACTGCTGACAAACAGGAGATTGATGTTACTCCTTTGATTCCCCCAGAAAGGATAATCGCTACCACTGTTTTGTCTATTTCTTCGTCCCTCTTGCAGGCCATACAAGCGAAACAAAACATGGCACCTAGCGAGAGACCTACTGATAAACTGTTCGTTGATGTTCCCGAGAGACGGGAGATTCTGTCGTTGTATCATGACACTAAGACTGCTGGACATCCTGGTATTTCCAAAACGGTGTCAGCGGTTTCTCGGTATTTTTGGTGGGATTCCTTACGCAAGTATGTCACTGACTATATAGGTGCTTGTACTACTTGTGCATGTATGAAATCTTCTCGTAGGGTTCCTTGTGGGCTGTTGCATCCGTTACCTATTCCCGAGAGACCTTGGTATAAACTGTCCATGGATTTTATTGTTGAATTACCTCCCTCGAATGGTAACACAGTTATCCTAATGATAGTGGATCGGTTTTCCAAGATGGCTCACTTTGTGTCTCTTCACAAGCTGCCCACGTCCAGGGAACTAGCACTTGTTTTCGCCAGAGAGGTGTTTCGATTACACGGCATTCCCGTATCTATTGTATCTGATAGGGGTAGCCAATTTATTTCCAGGTTCTGGAAAGCCTTTTGTTCGGAAATGGGCATTTCTCTCTCATTTTCTTCCGCTTACCACCCCCAGTCTAATGGAGCTGCCGAACGTGCCAATCAATCTCTGGAACAGTACCTTCGTTGTTTCGTATCCCACCATCAGAACAATTGGTCTGACCTTCTTCCTTGGTCTGAGTTTGCTCGGAATAACGCTACTCATGATTCTTCCGGCAAGAGTCCTTTTTACGTTGTATATGGCCAACATCCTGTTGTTCTTCCGGCTGCTTTCTCCTCACAGGGCATGCCAGTTCTGGATGAACATTTGACTAATTTGCGTAATACTTGGGAGCAGGTTCAGCGTTCTTTGGTGGATTCCGCTGCTCGCCAGAAGGTGCAGGCTGACAAGCATCGCAGGGCGGCTCCTTCTTATGTTGTGGGGGACAGGGTTCTGCTTTCTACGCGAAACATTCGCCTCCGGGTGCCTTCTATGAAATTGGCTCCCCGCTTTATTGGTCCTTATCGTATTCTGCATAAGGTTAATCCTGTTTCGTATGCCTTGGGTCTCCCTAAGAATCTGCGTATTCCTAATGTCTTTCACACCTCGTTGTTGAAGCCTTTCGTACGCAACCGCTATACCCGACATGCACCTCCTCCCCCTCCTGTTTCTGTGGAGGGTCATGAGGAATTTGAAGTTTCTGCAGTTCTTGACTCTCGTTTCCTTAGGGGCCGACTTCAGTACCTAGTGCATTGGAAGGGCTATGGGCCTGAGGAGCATAGTTGGATTTCCGCTGACGCGGTTCACGCTCCTCGTCTTGTGCGCTCTTTCCATTCTCGTTTTCCTGCCAGGCCTGGCCCTCCCCGCCCGGAGGGCGTGTCCTCAGGGGGGGGTAATGTAGCGGTACTTACCCTTTCCAGGGGCCGGCCGGGGTCCTCTGTTCGAGCCGCGCGCGGTCCTGCTGCTGCACGAGCCGCGCGCGGCTCAGCCGACCGCTGTGACTGGAAAGCGGTCACGTGTTCCACCTAACTCTAAGAGCGCGCCGCGGGTATCGGGCGCGCTCTTAAAGGGACAGTGGGTGCCTAAATTGGAAAAGGCATCCCATTGGTCCCTGTCATGCCACACTCCCCATACACTTACCTTTTGGGGGCGTGGATGTGACAGGGACCAATCAAACTAGATATTTAGGTATTTATACTCACCTTCTTCCCTTTGTTCCTTGCCCTATCATGGTTTCTGTATCAGTTCCCTTTAGCGCTTGTTGTGTTCAGTTGTGTTTCTCCGTATTGACCTTGGCTTTGTTTCTGACTACGTTTTCTCTTTATCCTTCTGTTCTGGTTGTCGGCTTGTTGTTTACTGTGTACCAGACCCTGGCTTGTCCTAGTTTACGCTGTCTCTCTGTGCCCTTGATTTCGGATTGTTCCTGACTCTGTCTCCTCTCATATACGTCGAGTCCGGCCATTCTAAGGTCCGGTAGACGTATCTCTCCTCTGTGTTGTCTTTTGTTTAGCTGAATCCTGCGTGTTGGGGTATATTCTTGTTACAGATACAGTCTGTTGCAGCAAAAAGAATTGAAATCTGCAATTCACTGATTAATTTTTTCAAAGGTATAGTTCAGTGTAACACCCTAATAGTGTTATTATGATTTTAAGGTGCACATAAAAACACATTATATAGTATTTACTTTCTGTATTGGCAAACACTAGTTGAACTAAATAAGGAGTTAATAAAGTGTTAAAGTCCTTAAAAGCTGTAAAACATAAATCCCACAATATTAAACTAACATCAAACTAAATGATACATAAGAGTGTATGCACAAAGCATCAAATTGCAAAAGTTAGGGAAAATAGCCAGGCAATGACTAGTTTGATAGGGATATCTTCCCTTAATTTTGCAGTTGATTTTCACATTCCCTACAATGCACTGTTTAGTAAATAAACCCCATGGTGTTTGTTTTAATTTTAGTGCATAGAGTAGTACATGTTATTGCACATATACTATAATATTGAACTTAATACATTGATTAAATACTAGTAATTTTATTTCATAAACAAGATCATTCAGAACTGTGATTTCATAATTAATATAAAGAGTGATCAATAAGCTTTCATTTAGTCACATTATCCTGTTATACTTACTCTTCTCAGCAAAAGCAGCAGCCCTATTGAAAACATGAAAGATATTACATTATTAATTAAAAAATACATATTGTATAATTAACCAAATCACATGTTAAAAATAAATCAGACATTTTGAACTTACTTGAGTCTCTGGAATTCTGCGTAGGCTTCATCAAAAGCTGAAATTAAAAAGGCAGATATGTCACTTGGTTTCTATGACAACACAGAGGATAAATATGAGAGCAGAGACACAATTATAGGATTTATTTTGGTAGTAATTATAATGTAACATTACAAACTGAAAGCTCAACATAAAAGAGCTTAGTATCCTTGATGGAAGCATACTCTGTAGATAAAGGAACCTAGTGACCAGAAGGTTGATGCTGAGTCTAGAAGCTACAGTAGTCACCACTTTATGTCTGCTCTATAATTAGCCCTCAGACACGACAGTCAGATCTACAGCCAGAACTCCTCAAATGAGAGGCAGACAGCTTTATATTTAACTCTTGCATCTAATAAAAGATGCATTTGTCTGTATTTTGAGCTCTTACACTTGATATAAGGTAGTCAGCTCTATAGTCAGCTTTTACACTTGCCATACGCAGCAGTCATCTCTACACCCAGCTTCAGCCTCAGATACTGTATGTGTCAGTTCATATGATATAATAAATATGTATAATCTGGTTGAATCACATATATTATCTGACTATTTCAATCGGTATATCATGTTTCAAAATCTTGCAATGCACAAGATTTGACTGTCCAACTGATAGTGTGAGTGAGTCTGTTACAGAAAGTAGATGTTCGTGTGAGAGGGAGTGTGTGTGTCATTGCACATCAGCAAAGGTGTTTTAGAAAAGATAACATTTGACACGGCAATATGCTGTGGGAAAAATAATGCTGTCTGATATAGATACACATTCATAGATATAAATTATAAAATAAATATTTGAAGATTTACCTTGTCCTGATAAATCAATATTGCGTTTATGTGAAGTTTTTGCATCGACTATCTCAAAGGTATATTTCCCTTTGTCTTTTTCAGTGGGTTCACAAATTTGTAACCAGGCAAATTCATCTGTGCCTCCAATCCTCATCTTTTCACTTGAAGAGATTTTCGATTCTCTTTATGTGAATAAAGAAAAGATTTTTAACATTAAAAAGGTGTTTTATTATGCAACATGCACACTGTAAAAAAACAAACAAACAGCATATCTATATGGTATCAATAAAAAAAACTACAAATTTGAAATGCAGCCGTGCGTGCAGGTTTTTACATATTTGCAAATGCAAAACACAGAGATATATCTAGTCAAATATCTTACATCGGTTGTATAACAAAAGTTGGCATATGAAAATGTTATTACATTCAACAAAGTATCTAGAACTCGTCAAATTCCTGACAACCAAAATCTAGCTGTTTATCACAAAAACTGACAGTGATTTCATATTTTTGCTGCTGTGCATGTCCATAAATACTGCATTTTGTGGGGTTAATATAACTTTTATTGTGGGAGCTGGGCAAACATCACAATACAAAAATCAAACTAGTTTTTTTTTTTTTTTACTCAGTTCTGTGAATCAGAATGTAAGCCAAGTAATGTTACTCAAACATCACAAATTATAATGCATCCACTATCTTTTTGCACATTTCCTGAACTCCAGTCCATGCCAAATCTGACTTGAACTTGGACCGGTTTGCCCCCTCTAGACATTGGCAGAACATTCAGTGCTCATTTTCATCAAAAACAACTTTTCCCACCCCTTCTTGTTCAGTTTTTCTTTTAGTCTTTTTTTGTTCTTTTAAGGAATCTCACCACACAGGTTGTGCACTCTGCTGAAAACTTCCAAACCTAGATCAATACCATATTTACCCACAATCACAGCATAAGCTCGAAGTTCCAAAAACACTAGTCAACCCCCCCTCCTCATTCAAACCCAAACTGGTCAGTTGCATACACCTTATTTATCCCTATAGCCAGGGTCAAGCAAACTGCCCACAAAGGAGCCCTGGCTGAGGAACCTATATATTAATCTCTACAGATGGAGTATCTCCTACACTTCGACCTGATCTCGCTATAATTATATGTACAATCCGTGCAAAGCAAGTCTATAACTTGTGTCTGTACACTGATTCCTATTTTTTATTACTTCAGTTTGTCAATTGGTGCCTGACAATATTGTTACTTTTCTCCTAAAAATCTAAAATAAAGAATTAAATATATATATATATATATATATAGAAAAAAGAATCTATGAGATAAACATAGCAGATCTTGTTTCATATATGCACATGAATCTGAATCTTTGCTATGTATTCAGCATGAAGCATTCCAAAATGAGCATTCCAGAACCCAAAGAGTTAATCATTAAAAAATGTTGTAAGAAAACAAAATGTCACCCCTGTAGTCATTTATTCTCTAATTGGCGCTGCTGTGTTCAGTATTCAGCATTGCAAGAACAGCAGAGCAGTCTTTGAAAGGAATGATATGAACCTATCATCAATCTGGAGATCAGAAGCCATAGATGCCACTAAATTAATGAACATTGCACAACTAAGACACTCTCAAACAACTCAGACTTTCTTTGAAAATTAATTCAAATGTCATTCTGGAGGCAGCTGCTTAATTTGGTTTTGTAATATAGATTTCAAAAAGTCAAGCAAAATAAGTACATAAAGAATAATAGGTAGATCTTTTGGTTAGTTTAAGTTGTGACTAACTAACCACACAAAACTAAATAATATAATATAAAAAGGGATACATTTAAATTAAAATAATATACGTAAATAAATATTTTACAATATGTCGCATTCAATTATAATGGACTCTAAGACATGCAAAGAGAATTTCGAATAAAAGAAAGATGATGCCATCTGTACCTCCTAAAGTATTGAGATATGTACGAGACTAGGGTATTGATTTAGGTTTTTCTTCATCACAGTTCGCAGCTTTGGTGAATTGATTATATCAAAACTTTTACGAAGGACGTTGAAATAAGCTGCTGATTAATTACTCCAAATGTAGCGAATTCGTGTACAGATGGGGCTGTACTTTGTTATGCTTATTTTCTTTACAGTTTGGTTATGGTGTCAGAAGTCCCCTGGCGCCATCTCAAAGTAATCTTTCAAACCATTTATAAAAGGTTTGACACTTACCTGGCTTTGTTGGGCAACCGCTCTCCTTCAAGTTTGTTGTGATCTGCCTTCTGAATTAGCATACAAACTTAGGACAATGTTCATTAGCTGAGGAGTGTCAGCTCATTTCCCAGCCAATGAATAATATCCTGCTTGGCTCACATAATCATAAGTGGTGGTCTGAGCCAATCACAATACTTTCCCATTTGATTGACTGACATTGCCAAGAAGGCACAGCCAGCTCAAGCCAAACACAGCCCTGGCCAATCAGCATCTTCTCATAGAGATGCAATAAATCAATACATCTCTAGGAGGAAGGTTCAGTGTCTCCATGCAGAGGGTGGAAACACTGGATGTCATTGCTACACAGGAAGCACCTCTAGCATCCATCTTCTGAGGAGTTGCCAGTGAAGTTATCACTAGGCTGTAATGTATAAGACTCCTCAATGTAACACAGGAACTGCACTCAATCTTCCAGCCTTAGAACCAGGGTGCAACCAGATCCGGGTTCAGCACCAAATCCCAAATGTAATACCTCAAAAGAAAGGATAAGAGCACTCCAAAGGTTAAAGACCACACAGGTCGAAACATTGTTTTGCACATTCTGATGACAATAAATTGCCTGAAATTTAACCTTTGGAGTGCCCTTATCCTTTCTTTTGAAGTAGGCTGTAATGTAAACACAGCCTTTTATCTGAAAAGAAAGTGTTTACTGAAAAAAGCCTGAAGGAACTGATTATACTCACCAGAACAAATACAATAAGCTGTAGTTGTTCTGGTGACTATATTGTCCATTGAAGTATATTATTTCAGCCTAAAAGAATTGTAGATACCGAGCAGAACCTTTTTAACCCCTTAAGGACCCAACTTCTGGAATAAAAGGGAATCAAGACATGTCACACATGTCATGTGTTCTTAATGGGTTAAAGAGTTTGACATCTTACTGTTGGATAGCACCAAAGGATTCCAGGCATCGTAAACACTATAATGCAATGTAGTGGTTATTATGCTTATATTATCCTTCTAACACTAAGACATAGGATAACATGTTTTTTTAAATGTCAATACTTTATTTTGTTTTTTTCAATAAGCAAAATTGAAAAACCAAAATTAAATATATATATTTTTTCAATAACCAAGGTACGGTATCAAAATAAGATATATAATTACATTATGACTCATATAAAGCTATCATGGCTGTTGATGCATGTTGATTTTGGAAGACCCCCATTAGCGTGTGCCTCTGGATGTAGCATCCCCCAGAATTTAGCAAATGTTGCCGGTCAGGGTCCAATAATAAAATATGAGTTTTAAATGTAAATGTTTTAATTTAAATGAGCACATTACAACTATTTGCAAACTTGTAGTCTATTGTCAATAATAACTGCCACTACAGATACCAACAACTCGTATATTAGCAGCTTTCTATAAGCACAGAAACACAAACCTCAGCATGCACTGTTCCAGTATCGACAGACAAGTAGTAGCTTACCAGGAAAACTTCAATGTATTGGAAATATGGTGGAAACAAGGCTTTGTTTCAATAGGATGCATATGGATTTAGCTTTTGTTAACCTCTTTGCATTAGTCCAGATGCTGGTTTAAACATTGTTGGGTTAGTAACAACCACTAATGAGTAGCAACCAGGTTGGAAACCAATTAAAAAGCATGTAAGGGGAAAATAAGGGAAGCTTGTATCGGCAACTTACTGACTAGCTTTCAATAGCAGTTGCCAATCACTACCTGTTGCTACTATTACAATTTTGCAGCCTGTAACCAGCAACATTGTTGTAATGGAGCTCATAGAGCCATGTCCATTTCTCTGAGTAACCCTACAGCTTTCATCTGCCCATTGTTACTAACCTACCACAGGCCATACAGACCTCTTGTCCATTCAGATATTCTGCCATTTAAATAACTGCATTACATCACACATATAGAGACTACCATGTCTAACAACATGTACCAACATGAAGAAGGAAAAGAAAGGAAAAGAAAATGTCTTCAAGTGTTTGCTTAAAGCAGACTAACAGAAAGTAACTATATGATCAATGTCTGTGTGAATGGGGGACTGCAGAGAAATAAGGGTGTACATGGGAAAAAACTCCATGAACATTATTTAAAAGGATATTTTCAAATTTTATATCTTGAAATAAATATGCACCTTTGATAGAAAGACAATATGATCTGTAAATTACTAACATACATTAGGTATTTGCATGAGTGTGGTATACAGCTGTGTATATTTTGAATATCATTTTTTATTTGTATTATATTGAATTGAACTAAATTTTCATCATACTTTAGATAATCTTGAAGATCTGCTATCTTCCTCATCAAATTTTTGTGTTAATTGCCATAGAATGGTGATCAAATTTCACAATTACTGTTTAGTCATAATTACACTTAAAGCGTCTGTAATTTGATTGGGATGCATATTTATTCCAAAAATGACATCTTCAATTTAGCGAAGTTACTCTTGATATTAACCAAGTGTGTTACTTTTCTTTTATACAGTTTATAAAATGCATGTCATAATTTATTCTATAATACAACCTTAAAGTGAAACTGTTACTTTTGCGAGAGTTTTTGTGCCACCCGATAGCTAACTATAAATTAGCCATGGGTCTAGCAATATTTTTTTCTCTAATGTACATTGTATGCCTTGCTGTCCTGGCAGACTGTGCAATTCAACATATCCCCCAACAGTAGTTAAGGGATGCCCAATGAAGGAACACTAAGCATGCATGTTCTGCAGATGCCCAAGCATTGAAGAGTGCACCTGAGTTATCATTGGTCAGTCATATCATCCTCGACATTGAAGTGCCGTGTTTTTGTTATCCTTATACCTGACCCTGAAACTGAGTAAAGTTGTGTGTTTCCAGGTGCATGCTCCTTATGTACTGACTTGAGCAACTATACAAGGTAACCACATTACATGTAAATGTAAAAGCATGTGGGTGATGGACAAGTGTGTACGTTTGGAATGCTACAGAGAAAACCATGCCAGAGGAAAGCCAACAAATTGTTCAAATATTGCAGTACCTTAGTGACATGGCTAACAATATTGAGTAAGGGCTGTATGTATGTACCTATGACCCACTTATTAAACTAAAAAGTAGTCCTGGTCATTTTCCTATCTTCTCACATTGGGGTATGTGTGATAATTAATGCAAATGTGACAGACTCTGTTGTTTTTCAATTTTGTTTGTCTCCTGCCCTATCTGTTGTGCCTTAAAATGGTTGTATACTATTACATGGCATAGCATGGTATTCCAGTCCATTGGCACATAAATATATCCTATATCCCTGCAAATGAACGTATGCAATAAATTTAGACCTGCATGGTAGTTCCCATTTGCTGAAATAGGGTTGGCCCAACAAGGAATTGGACAAAGTAAGTAAAAATGATAAATAACTCAGTATTTGCATGTTTGCTAGCCACCCTTTTAAGAGGTGAATATATTAATATACACACAATGAAGGTGGTTCATAAGGCTGAAGAAAGACTTGTATAGATTAATACACAGGAACCAGTGACTGTCATCTCAGAGTAGTAAACATACTTGGCACAGTATACTAGCCGTATGATTACAGAAGTGCTTATCACAGTATATTTATTCCACAGATGTATATGCATCCATGGTAATTATAGTCTCACTTTGCTTTCTGAGAAGCATGTTGCTTGAATAATGTTGCGGTAATAATGAGGATCTATCCAGAAATAAAAACAATCCGTCAATAAATACATACCTTTGGTACCAGGAAACTTTCATGTCTTCTGTGTAGTACTTCATATAACAATGGAATCTAATTCCTTCTGGTGTGCATTGAATCTTGAGCTCAGATGCAGATGACCCTAAAACATAAAACACCAAAAACAATGTAGATAACAGAGAACACAGTATAGTTATAGTTATTTGAACGTCAGATGCTTTTCCAGGCTGAATGTTCAATTATTCTTTGAGGAAAAAGAGAAGTAGATAACAATGGATATTACAAGTATATCTATTATAGTTTCCGTAAGAAAATATTTTGTATATGTTTTGGAATTTTTCAAAGAAATGGTGTAGTGGAAAGTAAATTATTATATACCAATCCACCTACAAGAGCACGTTATGTCATAAAGTACATTTTTGGAAAGACCAATAGTTATTATTTTAAATCAATTACTATTTCCCATGTGATTAAGTATAATTTATAAGATGATAAGATTTTTTTTTTTATTTAAACATGTGGATGATACTTTAAGTGGAAGTCTATTTTCAGTGTGCAATAATAACAGTTCAACATGGAGTCTATATTGCTTTATTCAACTATGTGCTCAACAGACAGTTTTTTCTGTTTAACGTTTCTGCTTATCATTCTTTGCAATAATTGTGTTGAAATGCCTTGGGGCATGCTACCAGGAAAACATGGAGGTAAAACACACAGTGCTCGGAGAATGTGAATATTGCATGTGAGTGTTAGAATCTGATTGCTGCATGTATCTATGATGAGGCGACCATGTATTCCTGCTATTATCTCCTAAAAGAAAGTTTAAAGAGTGAGTTAAAGCGTGGATGTTGTGCACAAATAGGTGTATCTATTCAGGAATGTTAGGTTTTGTTACTAAAGAATAAGTTGATATTTTTTTTCTGAGAATGCTGTGTGAATGTAAATATTGTCATTAATTATAGTATATTTAACAATAGAAAGACCAATCATTGTCATCATTAATTATGCAAATGTAATCATGTATAGAAGTGAGTGATGGACTGCCCATTATCAGAATGTCTTTGTTCTTCTTCCAACTGATCATTGTTTTTCAGTACATACCAGCCTATAAATATTTTTCTGATCTAAATTCTGTCTCATCTAGAGATCCAACTAACAAGTGTGTTGGCATTATCTTGTAATATCTTTTTTTATATATATCATCTGGTTACTGAAAATGCTGCATTTGTATTGCATTATGCATACATTAAAAAAATGAGTATAATTCCTTTGAAAAATGGTGGCTCAGAAGATTTTTTTAAGTGGAGAAATATAACCCTACTTTGCATTTTTATTTCCTCTTTTGTATACTGTAATTTTAAGGGTATTCTTAAATATATAACATTGTAAAGTGCTGTTCTACTGGTGGGGTCTGTCCATAAAGGTCTGCTATTTTAGACAAGTTTGTTGAAGATGGTTATTTGAAGCCGATGATGATGGGCAGCTGGTAGCTTGTCATTGCTACAAATTGGCAGCAGGTATATAACCTTGTTGCTAAATCTGTGTATACCCATACGTGCACAATCTACTTTTGATGGCAAATTAAACAAATGCAAAACCTAAACATGCATAGTTCTCCATTGTTGACAAGTAGTAGCCACAATAGCAACAAGGTTATAACAAGACTTTCTCGGGGCTATTCACTTAATTGTGAATTCAGAATGAATTTCAAATTGAAGGTCAATGTAGCTGCACTGGTAGCATAGCTGACTTAGAGATTTTTATTCCAGTCTGGCTACATTGCCCTTAAATTTGAAATGTACTTTAAATTCATGTTCTCACTTTAGTGAACAACCATGTTTGTTTTAATAAGATCTATAGGGACTCAGCTGCCGTTAATCTTTTTACATATGTTTTGAGTAGTGACAGGGATCGAAAAATATCGCTAGGTAGTGGTTTAAAGGTTTCCATAGAAAATAATAGAAGCCAGTAGCCACTACTTAGTGACTGTCATCAGGAAACTGTAATGATAAGCATCATAACGAGTAGCAGCTGATTGCTAAAGGTTGCAACAAGGTATACAAGCCCTATATTTGCTTGGGTAGACTTTAAAAATGCTTTCCTGGCTAATCATGGCAGCATTTAACATATGGGTTAGCTCCTCCCTCCAGCCAATAGGACAGGAATACCAATTAAAGAATTCAATTATTCCTGAGGTATAAGAGATCCCAGAATACTAGGTTCCTCAGTCTTTTTTTCCTGTCCTCCTAGCCAGACAGGACAGCTTGTATTTATTACAAAATACTTTGTTTTATGCTCACCTGGCTATGTCTTTCAGCCTTTAATTCCCTAAGAGGTCAGCCTCCCTCTGTAGGAAGACCAGGTACATGCAACCCACCGCTTGGTAGCTGGGGACCCCTGGTAGCCAGAGGAGTTAGTGTCCCTCTGGCATCCTGTTAAGAGCTGCTGCTATGCCTGTCCCTGCAGGTGAAACTTCATATTCTGGCGCCAGATTTCTGGTTTGGAGGCTCAGGACGCCCACACATGCGCAAAGGTAAGAGGACGCGAGTAGCCCTATGTTCGCCAGTAATAAAAATGGCGGTCCCGGGTGCTCGCGGTGAATTGCGCATGCGCGATTTAAGAAACAGCGCATCATTTCTATTTAAAGGACCACTCTAGGCACCCAGACCACTTCAGCTTAATGAAGTGGTCTGGGTGCCTGGTCCAGCTAGGGTTAACCCATTTTTTCATAAACATAGCAGTTTCAGAGAAACTGCTATATTTATGAATGGGTTAAGCCTTCCACCTATTTCCTCTAGCGGCTGTCTCATTGACAGCCGCTAGAGGCGCTTGCATGCTTCTCACTGTGATTTTCACAGTGAGAGCACGTCAGCGTCCATAGAAAAGCATTATGAATGCTTTCCTATGTGACCGGCTGAATGCGCGCGAAGCTCTTGTCGCGCGTGCGCATTCAGCCGACGGGGAGGAAAGGAGGAGGATCGGAGGAGGAGAGCTCTCCGCCCAGTGCTGGAAAAAGGTAAGTTTTTATCCCTTTCCCCCTTCCAGAGCCGGGCGGGAGGGGATCCCTGAGGGTGGGGGCACCCTCAGGGCACTATAGTGCCAGGAAAACGAGTATGTTTTCCTGGCACTATAGTGGTCCTTTAAAGGGGAAAAGTGTGGGGGGGGTTTTCTGCCGCAAAATTCAAATCAAGACCGGATAGGCCCTGGATCTCCTTCCAGGAGAAGGGGATAAACCGGCAGCTTGCGTTGGATGTGGCTCCAGACCCTTGGACAACTGCATGCTATGTAAGAAATGTTTAACTCGAGTTGCAGGAGAATCTGAATTCCAGCAACATCCACAAGCATCCACCTCAGTCCAGCATATAGCCTCGTGGATTAAGCAGGCAGTGGCAGAACGCATTGCTGAATCACACAAAGGCAAGCGTCCTAGATGTGAATATCCCCAGGTGAATCACTATTCTTCAGACGAAGATTTCGGACAGGAATCGGGTTCCCTGGACCTTAAACATATGTCTTCTAGCGATGAGGAATACTCCTGCCCCCTAGACTCTAAAGCAATAGAGCGTTTGATCACTCTGGTGAGAAGAACACTGGAATTACCTGATGAGGTACTAGAAACCTCAGCAGCGGACAAACACTTTGGGGATCTCAGTAAAAGAAAACCTTCATTACACAAGTCCATTAAGGATCTTATAAGTAACGAATGGAAGACTCCAGAAAAGAGATTTTCTCTGCAAAACCGTCTGCCTAAGTTATACCCCATACGTGAGGATGACTCCAGACTTTGGACTTCTAACCCGAAGGTTGATGCCTCAGTTATCAAGGTGGCTAAACGTTCTATTCTCCCGATAGATTGAAATGCTTCCCTGAGAGACCCTATGGAGAAAAGAATAGATGCTGACATTTCTAAATGTTTTTTAGCAGCAGGTACTGGATGTCATCCTGCGGTTTCTATTTCTGCTATGTCCAGAGCAATGAGAGTGTGGATCCTGGACATAGAAGAGGATTTGGACAAAGGTGTCAGAAGGCAACATATTGCAGATTCCCTACGGGAGGTCAGACTAGCCAGTGAATGGCTCTTAAAAGCCTCTACGGATATGATTAAGGTTATGTCGAACGTTATGGCTTTCTCGGTTGCAGCCAGACGTGCCCTATGGCTCAGATCATGGGGGGCTGATATGGCCTCAAAGCATAACTTATGTTCCCTTCCTTTTTCGGGTAAAGTATTGTTTGGGAAACCCCTTGAAGCCATCAAGAGGGCACTGGATGTCAAACAAGTTCTGCTTCCGCAAGATAGACGTCCAAGAAGACCTCCACCTGAACGTCGTTCTTATAGGGAACCCCCTTCCTATAGAAACAGTAAGGCTTATAGGCCAGGGCGTGAATACTACAGACCTACCTCCTGGAGAAGTGGTCAAACCAGCAAGTCCACCAGAGGAAAGACTAACACCTCTTCCTTTCGTCCTTCCAAACAGTTCTGAAGGTTACTACACCCAAACACCTTTGGTAGGAGGAAGACTTATGCATTTCCAAAGGGTTTGGGCAGAGATCCCAGACAATTGGGTGAGGTCCATAATTACAGAGGGCTATTCTCTGGAATTTATGGACATTCCCCGATCAAGATTTATAAGGACCAGTTTGCCCTTGAATTCAATAAAAAGAGACGCTTTGATCCAGTACACTGGAGATCTTCTACAACAACAGGTGATTGTTCCTGTTCCAGAAAGACAAACGTTTCAGGGCTTCTATTCCCCTCTCTTCCTAGTGAAGAAAACTGGATGAAAATTGAGACCCATTCTGGACTTACATCAACTCAATATCCACTTGAGGATAAGAAAAAAAATACCCTCAAGGTTCATTGTTCTGCTATCTCTGCCATGTCAGGTATCAGATGGGCTGAAAACCCCATGGTAATCCACTTTATGAAAAGCAGTTCTTAGGATTAGACCACCGATCCGGGTTTACAAGTGTCCCTGGGATTTACTTTTGGTCTTACAGGACTTTATGGAGCAGCCTTTCGAACCATTGGATGAAATCCCTATGTTATCCCTGACTCAAAAGACTCTGCTTCTATTAGCCTTAGTTTCAGCTAAAAGGATAGCGGACATAAGAGGCCTTTCAGTAGAAGAACCTTATACCACTTTCTATCATGACAAAGACATTCTCCGTCCCAGACCAGAATTTCTACCTAAGGTAGTCTCTCCTCTTCAACTAAACCAAGAAATTGTTCTTCCAGTCTACTTTCAGAATCCGTCAAATGAGATGGAAGAAAAGTTTCACATGCTGGACCTTAAGAGGTGTCTTTTGGTTTACGTTCAACGGACTAAGGCTTGGAGGAAGTCTCCTCAACTCTTTGTTGTCCCTTGGGGCTCCCGTAAGGGTGAAGCGGCCTCTGTTTCTACTCTCCGTTCCTGGACTGTTTCCTCTTTTTCAAGAACTTATAAGGTCCGAGGAGTTCCAGTTCCAAAAGGTATAAGGGCACACTCTACCAGATCGATTGCCATTTCATGGGCTGCAAATTCTGGAGTATCACCAGAGAGCATTTGCAAAGCGGCTAATTGGTCTTCTATACGGACGTTTATTAGTCATTACAAACTCGATATTTCTTCAGATTCTAATCTGCAATTTGGACTTTCGGTCCTAAATTTTTCTCAAAGCAAATAAAAATTTCTGGGCATCTATTCCCTCCCTGTGGTATTTACTGCTTGGGTATTCCCCATATGTAAAATGCTGCCATGATTAGCCAGGAATAAGGAAAATGTATTCATACTTACTGTAATTTTCTTTTCCTGGCTATTATTCATGGCAGCATTTGGGTTTCCCACCCCTTTAATAAGTCGGATCACCTTGCTACTAGACTGAGGAACCTAGTATTCTGGGATCTCTTATACCTCAGGGATAATTGAATTCTTTAATTGGTATTCCTGTCCTATTGTCTGGAGGGAGGAGCTAACCCATATGTTAAATGTTGCCATGAATAATAGCCAGGAAAAGAAAATTACGGTAAGTATGAATACATTTTCCTTAGTCTTGAACCAGCATTGATTACTTGCTGAATATAACTCCTAAACAACAAAAAAAAAATTAGATTGTTAAGATGGAGTAATATTAAATCCAACAGGGTTATTTATTAAAGTGAGAATTGTGGAGAATGGAACATGAATTTCAAACTGAAGGCCAAAAGAATTTAACGTGAAAAATTCTCCCATTCAGTTAAGCCTCTAGTTTGGTAAAATTGGTATGAAATTTTCACTGTATTTTAAAGAATTCCTGACAATTCTCAATTTAGTATATAACCCTAAATTGATTTAAAAAAAGCTCAACATAGCATCTCCAAGTTTTCCACCTTTAATTTAGAAGTTGTTTAAAAAAAAATAGAATGCAGCAGTGGACCTTTCTAATTATTTTTTTGTAATCTATATAAACAATGCTGGGTTGACTGTCCATTAAATTGTAAGTCACATAATAAATATTGACCTATCAGGGTAAAATCGGAATGTTGCGATGTTGCGATGTTCCGTGTCTGTGTTCTGTACTCTAAAATACACCCAAACTAAAATGGCATTATATTTAAGATTAACATAGCTTGTTCAGTTTCCCATAATATATTTCACATGCATTTGACATTTCAATGGTCTATTCTGTCTGCAATTTGTGATTGCTTACTTTTCTCTCTCATTTTGCACATATGTATATCTGAGTAAAAAGACTGAGCTGAAAAAAACCACATCAGTCAGCAAGACTTTTACTGTACAGATGAGCTAAAGAGAATTAGCATATTCATTTTTAGACCTAGTAAAAGTAAATTTAAAGTGAGCTGGAAAGCTTTAAAATACATTTTGAGGATGAGCTTTGTAATTACTCAGGGGAGTTTGCTGGAGGAAAAGAAGGGAAATTAAAAAAGATAAGATATAGTTTATATCCCAGTACTGATGAAATGGGTACAGCAATAAAGGTTTGTCTTCTGCAATTGCTGAGACTGAAAAGTATTAAGGTCTTTTAAAAATCTATTATATGATATCCAATTCACTCGTATATCATGACTCATTGATTCTCTGAGAAAATGCTGCATTTAACACAAAACACCAGTTAGAAGATGCTGGACTACAAGATACTTGTTTCTTTCAGTATACAGCTCCTAAATACAAATGTAGCTATAAATTCTGCACAATATGACAAGGAATTCTGCTCTAGAGCACACATGATATACTGATATATGTTGGATTAACACACTCTGGGCCTGACTCTAATCAAAGCAATAAAATAGGCATAAACACATTTAATCACTTCATGCATTTTCCCATTTCATTATACACTAATCCTAACGCGTGTTTGGCAGACGCCAAAATATCTACGTCTGCCTTATTCTGTGTAAGCATTTTCCATGTGAAACAGATTTTTCACTTGGTAATGCACTTATTGATTGATCTCTATTACTAATTAGTGGGTGTATTTATGCTCCCTCTTAATGGTCAAGCAGGTACTCCATTTTATTTTAATATCCATCATCTTTTAAAAGAAGAGGGAAGTAATATTTATCAACAACGTTGTTGCAAAACTCCCCAAATCAGATGGGGGATAGGGGAGAAATATATAATCTTGACAGTTTAAATCGGGTCATCTTGACTCCAAATTAATTTATTTCTTATGATATATATATATATATATTTTTAAATATATAATATATGATATATTTGTGGTCGTGGCATCAAAAGCCATAATGAGAGCATATTAGAAGTAGGTATGTAAGCTCCCTATATGAGACATATAGTAATATGAAAAGTAAGTTGTGGTGGGCCTGTAATAAAAGAGGGCCCACCCTAGATAATGATATGAGAAAAGGGAGTGGTGGGAGGGGTAAAGCGCCAGATTAAAATGATAACATGGAGAGGTCTGGTGTCCTTAAGAAGGGAAACCAAGCCCCTCCCACAACTAGAGGCCCAGTCTTACATATATAAACACTCAAAAACTCAAAATCCAGATGGCACTCTAGGGTGCAGAGTTAAAGCTTAACTTTTATTGCTCAAAAAATAAAAAGCAATGTTTCAGTTTGAGCTATATATATCTTTTGTCTACTAACTAACTGGGCACCCAGCAAACATTAAGTTATAGTAAAGTCGGGGTATTTTACAGGTAAATAGATTAGCTGAAGAGTAGACAATGAATCTGTCCCGTGCTCTTCACTAGACCCTTCCACGCTTAAACAATCTGTGTTAAATTACAGGTTTGTTTTATTATAGTACTTCTGAAATTCTAATGCTCACTCCTGGATTTGAGGTAAGTAACTTTTTATTTACTGCCTTGGTTGGGGTAAGTGACCATGGAAACTGCTTAACACTCCAGTGTTATAGATACATGTATTTCTGGATACATCTATTTCTTTAACAAGCGATAACTGGGTAGCACAGTTTACTGCACCTCCAATAGCTTACAGAAAATGAGACAATAAATTGCAGGTAATAATTTAATGCATGTGATAAGCATGTCTATATCAATAGAACAGTAAAACGTTTTTTATTATTTCACATGTAGGTATTTTCTCACACTGACTACAATCAAGACCTATGTTTTGTAATCATTAAAGAGTTCTTTGCAGTAAAATGGCACATCCAGCCAATTACATTTTCTTCACTGTTAATGCTTTATGTTGTGGTGGTCACATGCATTAAGGCTGTGCAGCCACACATTATTACCTCTATTAAGGAAATTAAGATGATTACATTGCAGTATAGATGCTCATACAAACATATTCTGGTAATACCAAAAAAAGAATATGCTGTGCTATTTTATGTGTTTACAGATAATGTATCCCAAGCGTTACGCTATATGCTAACATGATGTATTTTACCAGGAAGAATAAAATAGATAATATTTCTTACCACTGACTTTGCTCATTCCTAGGATAATATCTTCATACACTGTAAATAAGAAAAGTAACATAAGTTACAGACCACAGAGGCACAGATCACTAAACATAAGAGATGCAAATTTTTCTGACAGTATCGCTGATACACAAGTATATTTTCCATTTAAGTCAAGAAAAAAAAATGTAGATGACGTGCAATAGAACTAAACCCTATTTATCTTCATCATTCTAATGTTAATGCAAACTGCCAGTTTTGTTATTTGACTTTGTAATAAGATACCCTAATTGCTGTTAAAAAATGTTTAGTCAGTTAAATGTCAATGAAAGATAAATCTTGATGGAATGTACGTATATTCTAGTGTTGCACAAACAATTATCTTGGTAATTTTATATTTAAGTGGCATTGATTTAATACTATACATAGATATTGTTTATTTGAAATGACATGATTAAAATTATGCTGCAAACTTGTCTTTATACTTAAATGATTTCACCAACTAAATACTTGTTCAAGGTCCTGATGATAAATGTGGTGTTGGTGGACAAAGTACCACTATCTAAAGATAAGATCCCGAGGTGTTGTTGTAACCATAATACCACAATCATATTAGTTGCATCTCTACAACAGCTGGGAATCTGCCTGTTTGCCACCTCTGTTCTGGAATAGAAATAAGGATTTCTATTTTATTAGACATTAATGTATACCTGCCAAAACTAAGAGTTATGAAAACGAGACAGGGGGTGGGCCTATGGGGGCATCTCAGTGACACTGGTGATGCTCAAAATAGTCAATCACATCAAAGGGGAACTGCATTGCCAGCGTGACTTACAGCTTCACTGAATGGCCCTAGTGGACTGTGCACAAGACGCTACCGAGGCTCTAACTGCAAAATCTCACAGCAACCATAAGCACATCTTATGACATTTTGAGGGTATATATCCACAAATATATAGTATGCTTTTGAGAGGGTAATACAAAAATCTATCACTTACTCATCTTAAAATAACAGGGTTATTTACTGCTGCAATTTATTTTTGGGAATTCACCAGGAAATTGCATATTGAAGGGCAAAACAACCAAATTGGATAAAGCTCCAAGTTCCCAGTTTGGCTATTTTGGCCTAACATTTTCAGTTCCCTCATGCATTTCTAAAAATGTATAGGTTAATAAACAACATTGAGGCTTGCTCGCTAAACAGTGTAGTAAAGTGGATTAGAAATTGTATTGCACAATTCAAGTTAAAATATTTGAGTCTATTGCTCAGTTGTAAAATGTTTCCAATTTGACACATTTTGTTATAGTTCAGTTTCAATCACTACAATTTGGTGTTTTACAATGTATCTTTTTGCAC
The DNA here is from genome assembly GCA_933207985.1 of Pelobates cultripes. Classification (NCBI taxonomy): domain Eukaryota; kingdom Metazoa; phylum Chordata; class Amphibia; order Anura; family Pelobatidae; genus Pelobates; species Pelobates cultripes. The sequence continues at coordinate 136,499,065 of OW240913.1, read as the reverse complement.
AGGTAGTTTGTTTTTGAATAATTGAAGTTTTATTATACCTAAGTATATTGAATTTATAGTAGAATTGCAAAATATAATACCATCAATTTATTTAAAACCACTCCTTTAAGAATTGCTATCATCTACCGCCCTACCTTAACCCCCCCTCGCCACCCCTTCCCCCTCCCTGCGGTTATCCTAGACTATTCATTGAGCACTTTTCTTCCTGGCTTCCCCACTTCCTCTCATCTAGCACTCCTTCCCTTATACTTGGGGATTTCAATATCCCAATCAACAGCCCCAATTGCACTGATGCCTCTCATCTGCTCTCTGTAACCGCCTCCTTTGGCCTTACGCAATGGTCCAATTTAGCAACCCATACAGTGGGAAACACTCTTGATCTTGCCTTCACCAACCTCTGTACTGCCTCTAATCTTTCCAATATTTATTTTCCTCTATCTGACCACCATCTGCTGACTTTTGACATTGGCATACCTAAGACCCAATTGACACCACCGTCTGAACATCACTCTCACAGAAACCTCCAATGTCTTGACCTAGAGCATTTCTTCACTAATCTCCAAACTCTCCTTTTACCTATCTCAAACCTCACCTGTCCTAGTCCTGCAACCTTCTTCTACAATTCCACCCTCTCCTCTCAACTAGACATCATGGCACCTTGTACATTTAAACGCCGCAGGCGCCCCCAACAACAACCCTGGCACACCAAGCTCACTCGATACCTCCAAAAATGCTCCAGAACTGCTGAACGCTGTTGGAGAAAGTCTCACTGTGCATCTGACTTTCTCCACTATAAATTTATGCTGAGCTCATACAGCTTGGCTCTTTCCTCTGCAAAAGTTAATTACTTCCATACCCTCATAACCACACTCTCCCGCGAACCCAAACGATTATTTCACACATTTAACTCTCTTCTTCGCCCTGCTGTTCCTCCTCCACCCACTAACTTGACCGCCTCAGACTTTGCAACTCACTTCACTGACAATATCTCTACAATCAGAGAAGAGATCTCTCATCTTTCTTCTTCCCCTTACAATACTTCCCCTAACTTCACTCCCTCTACTGTTCTATGTTCATTCGCACCCGCTACATTGGAAGAGGTTTCTGCTTTGCTCCAGTCCTCCCGCCCTGCCACCTGCTCCCTAGATCCAATTACCTCGCATCTCATCCGTACTCTGTCTTCTTCTCTTTATCCACCTCTCACTAAAATTCTCAATCTCTCTCTCTCCTCTGGTATATTTTCATCGCCCTTCAAACATGCAACTTTAACCCCAATTCTAAAGAAGCCCAATCTTGACCCTAACTCCCCATCCAACTATCATCCTATCTCACTACTGCCTTTTGCATCCAAGATCCTTGAACGAATTGTGTATGCGAGATTGACAGACTTCCTTGAGTCCAACTCTCTGCTAGACCCGCTTCAGTCTGGTTTCCGCGCTAAGCACTCTGTGGAAACAGCACTGACCAAAGTATCCAATGATCTACTCGCTGCAAAATCTCATGGTCACTACTCTATCCTAATTCTCCTTGACCTGTCTGCAGCTTTTGACACTGTTGATCATCAACAGCTTCTTCTCATCCTCAGCAATATCGGTCTACAAGATATTGTTCTCTCCTGGTGCTCCTCCTACCTCTCCCAGCGCTCTTTCAGTGTTTTTTTTCTCTGGCTCTGCTTCTTCTCCCCAACTTCTTCTCCTCTGTTGGTGTCCCCCAAGGTTCAGTCCTTGGTCCCCTACTGTTCGCCATCTATATTGCCTCCCTTGGTAAACTCATTAGCTCCTTTGGCTTCCACTATCATTTCTATACAGATGACACGCAAATCTACCTGTCCTCTACTGATCTCTCCCCGTCCCTCTTGACTAGTGTATCTGACTGCCTCTCTGCTATTTCTAACTGGATGGCTGCCCACTTCCTTAAACTAAACTTGACCAAAATTGAAATTCTGGTCTTTCCTCTCTCAAGTGTTGTTACTCCTGTGTCTGTCTCCCTCCAAGTCAACGGTGCTACCATCAGCTCCACCATGCAGGCTCACTCATGTTCAATCTATCGCTAAATCCTGTAATTTCCATCTCAAAAACATTGCGCGCATCCGCCCCTACTTAACGCCAGATGCAACTAAGGTGTTGGTCCACTCCACTGTCCTTTCTCGCCTTGACTACTGTAATTCGCTTCTCAGTGGTCTTACTTGCTCCCAACTTGCGCCGTTACAGTCCATAATAAATGTGGCAGGCGAGACTTATCTTCCTGTCTGCCCGCACCTCCCATGCCTCACCCTTCTGTCAGTCCCTACATTGGCTTCCTATAAAATATAGAGCTCAATTTAAAATTCTGGTTCTTGCTTTCAAATCTCTACATAATGCTGCTCATACCTATCTATCCTCCCTTATACACAAGTATGTCCCGTCTAGGCCCTTACGATCTGCTGAAGACCTATGTCTATCGTCTGTCCGTACTTCCACCTCTGATGCTCGCCTTCAAGATTTCTCGAGGGCTGCACCATTCCTGTGGAACTCGCCTCAACTCCTTCAAAAAATCATTAAAAACCCACTTCTTCATTAAAGCGTGTCAATTAAACTGTTAATAGCTCCTGACTGATTCCTCTTCTGCATTTTACCCCACTCCCTCTAGCATGTAAGCTCATTGAGCAGGGCCCTCAACCCCTCTGTTCCTGTTTGTCCAACTTGTCTGGTTACAACTACATGTCTGTTTGTCCACCCATTGTAAAGCGCTGCAGAATTTGATGGCGCTATATAAATATCATAATAATAATAATCAATAACTAAACCTTTTTTGGGGGCATTTCTTTAAGTTTATAACACTTTATTTTTTTAGGGGAACTGTCACTTCTCTGGAAATAAACACAATTTAATAAAACTTTTATAACTTGTTTTAATTATTTTTCATGTGATGTACTATTTTGTTTTGAAATTTAGTCAATACAGGGAGTGCAGAATTATTGGGCAAGTTGTATTTTTGAGGATTAATTTTATTATTGAACAACAACCATGTTCTCAATGAACCCAAAAAACTCATTAATATCAAAGCTGAATATTTTTGGAAGTAGTTTTTAGTTTGTTTTTAGTTATAGCTATGTTAGGGGGATATCTGTGTGTGCAGGTGACTATTACTGTGCATAATTATTAGGCAACTTAACAAAAAACAAATATATACCCATTTCAATTATTTATTATTACCAGTGAAACCAATATAACATCTCAACATTCACAAATATACATTTCTGACATTCAAAAACAAAACAAAAACAAATCAGTGACCAATATAGCCACCTTTCTTTGCAAGGACACTCAAAAGCCTGCCATCCATGGATTCTGTCAGTGTTTTGATCTGTTCACCATCAACATTGCGTGCAGCAGCAACCACAGCCTCCCAGACACTGTTCAGAGAGGTGTACTGTTTTCCCTCCTTGTAAATCTCACATTTGATGATGGACCACAGGTTCTCAATGGGGTTCAGATCAGGTGAACAAGGAGGCCATGTCATTAGATTTTCTTCTTTTATACCCTTTCTTGCCAGCCACGCTGTGGAGTACTTGGACGCGTGTGATGGAGCATTGTCCTGCATGAAAATCATGTTTTTCTTGAAGGATGCAGACTTCTTCCTGTACCACTGCTTGAAGAAGGTGTCTTCCAGTAACTGGAAGTAGGACTGGGAGTTGAGCTTGACTCCTTCCTCAACCCGAAAAGGCCCCACAAGCTCATCTTTGATGATACCAGCCCAAACCAGTACTCCACCTCCACCTTGCTGGCGTCTGAGTCGGACTGGAGCTCTCTGCCCTTTACCAATGCAGCCACGGGCCCATCCATCTGGCCCATCAAGACTCACTCTCATTTCATCAGTCCATAAAACCTTAGAAAAATCAGTCTTGAGATATTTCTTGGCCCAGTCTTGACGTTTCAGCTTGTGTGTCTTGTTCAGTGGTGGTCGTCTTTCAGCCTTTCTTACCTTGGCCATGTCTCTGAGTATTGCACACCTTGTGCTTTTGGGCACTCCAGTGATGTTGCAGCTCTGAAATATGGCCAAACTGGTGGCAAGTGGCATCGTGGCAGCTGCACGCTTGACTTTTCTCAGTTCATGGGCAGTTATTTTGCGCCTTGGTTTTTCCACACGCTTCTTGCGACCCTGTTGACTATTTTGAATGAAACGCTTGATTGTTCGATGATCACGCTTCAGAAGCTTTGCAATTTTAAGAGTGCTGCATCCCTCTGCAAGATATCTCACTATTTTTGACTTTTCTGAGCCTGTCAAGTCCTTCTTTTGACCCATTTTGCCAAAGGAAAGGAAGTTGCCTAATAATTATGCACACCTGATATAGGGTGTTGATGTCATTAGACCACACCCCTTCTCATTACAGAGATGCACATCATCTAATATGCTTAATTGGTAGTAGGCTTTCGAGCCTATACAGCTTGGAGTAAGACAACATGCATAAAGAGGATGATGTGGTCAAAATACTCATTTGCCTAATAATTCTGCACTCTCTGTAGTTTTAGCAAAATGTATAACAATCCACTACAGTCAGGCATGGCCATCGAACACATTGCAAATGAGGAGCAGAAATAGAAACATTGTTTAATTGCTTCTCTGCTATGTATGCTTTCTCTATTCTGACTGACAGGGGCAAGGACAGTGACAGGGAGCTAAGATGGAGGCACCAAGTTGCAGGTAGAGGGATATTAATTTCAACCTTTAATTTAATTCTCACATCTTACAAATACATATTTGTTAAATACAGGGATAAATAAATATAATGTTAAAAACTCTGGGAAGCAACCGTTCCTCTTTTGGAAAGTAATTTGAGAAGTATTCCATTTATTTAGAGGTCAAAGTTTGTTTCCTCTTCAATCATAAGAATCCATACAATTATCAGGAATGGCAAGATGGGGAATAAAAAAAGGAGGATAATCTCTGGCAGCAAGTGGCAATCTGCAAATTCCTTGGAGCTATTGCTTTACAATTAGCACATCTTTTAGCTGTGCTGACATAGGTCAATATATGTAATTGGTAGTGCCATTCTTGCCATAATGAAATAACATCAGTACAACATTATTAGCCTAGCATCTATTTATTTTAAGATTAAGCATTTTAAATAACGGTAGCGTAAACAGGATTTACATGTCAGGGACCTGCAGGCACAAATTTCTAAGGTGCCCCCTCCCCCCTACCAAAAATGAATGAATTTATTAACTTGACATTGTAGGCATAAAAGATTTTCATATTTGACAACTGTTTGTGTGTATATGTGACTGCTTGTTTTGTATTGTTTTTGAATCTATAAGTATAGTGAGTGTATGTTTTAAGAGCAGTTAAATCACATTTAGATTGCATAGGGTGTTTAGTGTTAACATTATTTAAAACTTGAAAGTGGTAAGAGTTGTGGTAAAAAGTGTTTAGGATTTTATGTCAAGACACAGAGGCTCATACTGCTTAGCCCTTTCTTTACTGTCCACCCATAGCAGCAAAGAACAAAAATAGAAAAAATAGAACATATACAGTGAGACACCAGTCAATCCCCATCTATAACAGCAAACACCGCCTCTAATGGCCGTTCATTAGTTTGTTCAATGAATTTGTCCCGTTCGCCGAGTAGCGGTTCGCAAGACTTGCGGCGGCCATTTTATGTTTTTACCTGTCCTTCTGGCTCTGTCTTTGCCTCGTGTCTACCCTGTCTGCTGGTCTGGGGCCTGGTGAGCTTCCCTCTCTCTCCTTCTCTGGTGTAGCTAGTTTGAGTGATTAACCCCTACTAGCCTGTATTATTATTTTGTCTATAGCTGTAGCTTTTTGTAAAAGGATCTAGTATTGTGCTGTTTTTTTTTTACAATATGCCCAGTCCTAAGGAACCTGCCTGCCCCCTGGTGAGATGGATATGCCTCAAGGCCTGGGGAACCCCTCTTCGGTTTCTAGCTCCTCTCCATCAGTAGGTGGCCCTGTGTGTAACCCTGATGAGGCTCAGTCCCTGGCGCTGCAATGCTCAGTCACAAAAACCTCGTAATGGTTTGGATTCTGAACTTAGGTCGTGCCAAGATAAGCATTTGGATGTGTTTGGTCCCTTGGCTAAGCTCTTTCACCTGGCAGAAGACGCCAGAACTGAGAACAGACAGGTTGACCTAGAAGAACTCCGTGGCTGGGTGCAGAGGGCTATCTGCATTGTGGGCAGTGTTAATACATCCCTGTCTATTGAATGGCGTAAAGCCATTCTCTTTAAAATAGAGCCAAAATCGGCCAATCTCGCCCTTACCGAGGCGGGCAAGGATGCCCAAGGCCTCTTATTTGGGGAATATTTTATAAAAGACTTGGGGTGTTTTGTTGGGGCTTTTGCCACCCTTGATAAAGCCCAATCCTCCATGAACAGGGTATTTCAGGGGTGGGTCTCTACCAGGGCCGGCAGATTCAGGGGTCATGTGTCCAGCTATAATTTCTACAACTCCCGTGGCTTGAGACGAGGCGGGATTCCGTTTCCTAGTGATCCCCCTATCAGGAGGTGAGAGGCCGGTCTACCTTCTTTACTTCACGTGGAAGACCAGGGCAGTCCAGAGGCTTCAGATGGAACTCTGATTCCAGACACCTTTACGGTAAGCTTACATCTACCTCATGTTTCTTCTCAGGTTTGTGTAGGGGGCAGACTCCGTCCTTTTTTTCTCAGCTTGGTCAGCCATCACCTTTAATGCTTGGGTTCTGGCCACCGTTCGCGTTTCCACATAGAGTTGGTCGGTACTCCTTGCCACATCTCTCCACTTCGCTCGATCTCATTCTCCCTACGAGATCGCAAGTTGATAGACATAGAATTGTCGGCCCTTCACGAGAAAGGGGCAATCGAACTAGAACCCATGTCCCCTGCCGGGGTCCTCAGCAACATTCTCTTGGTGGAAAAGAAAGGCACGCCCCGTTATCAATCTCCCTCCCCTCAATGCCTTTGTGTGCTAGTACCACTTCACGATGGAGGGCATCCACCTTCTGCAGAATCTACTCCATCGCAATGACTGGATGGCAAAACTGGATCTAAAGGATGCATACTTGAGGGTCTCAGTGGCCGAGACGTCCAGAGACTTATTGTGTTTCCTTTGGAAGGACGACACTTGGCGCTTTACATGTCTTCCTTTTGGGCTCTCTTCGGCACCTTGGTGCTTCACAAAAATGCTGCACCCGGCCATGGCTTGGTCACGCAGTCAAGGCGTGCGTCTGATCGTTCACTTGGACGATATCCTGATCATGGCACAGGATCGCTCCATCCTCCTACGGCAACTGCAATGGAAGATAGACCTCCTCTCTCGCTTTGGTTTCCTCCTCAACTGGGAGAAGTCCTGCCTGACTCCTTCAAGATGCATGGAGTTCCTCAGTTTCACCGTAGACACTACTCCTGCTGCTTGAGTGGTGAATTTCCAGGGTCCCTGGGATGTCCAAGGGGTTTTTGGATGCAACTAGACGCCTCCTGGTGGATGCATGGATTCCCAGTATTAGACGGTCATATGGGGCCACTTGGTGAGCTTGCGTTGGCTGGTGCCTGGCTAGGAACATGGATACTGTTTCGGCATCTGGGACTGCAATACTTCAATTTCTTACATTGTTGTTTGAGGCTGGCGGTGCATATCGCACAACAAATTTGTATAGGTCGGCTATTTCTTCGGCTCATGATGGTTTTGACGGTAGTCCTGCGGGCCAACACCCCTTAGTGTGCCGATTGCTTCGGGGATCCCGACTGTCACGCCCTCCTAGACCTCGTTACTCCTCCACTTGGGATGTCTCCTGTGTGTTGTCTCTTTTCAGTTCCTGGCCTCCTAACACGGACCTATCCTTACAAAAATTGTCAGCCAAGCTGGTCTCCCTCTTTTGCCTCATTTCGTGCAAGCGGGTTTCGGATATTCAGCCCTGGACTACGATGCATGGTCCTTTACTCCGGACAGGGTGACCTTTAACATCTCCAGATGTACTAAGGCTGCTATTCGGTCTGTATCATATCCAGCTTTTCCTGCCTCTCCACCGTTGTGTCCGGTTGCTTGTTTCCGCGTATATGAGCTTCTGACCAGTGCGCATCATTCTGTATCGTCTCTGCAGCTATTTCTCTCAATTCACCAACAATTTTCTCCTGTTTCAAGTACCTTGGCTCGCTTGGTAAAGTGGGTGATGTCACAGGCTTGTGTGGACACGTCCGTTTTTGCCGCCACTGTTCCCGGAGGTCGTCAGCCACATCTATGGTGGATTCAGGTGCAAGTCTGAAAGATTCGTATGAGAATGGCGGACTGGTCGTGTGAATCCACATTTAGCAAATTTTTTTTTCAGCCGGTCCCTCACTTTGTTTAGTCGGTTGTTGGTCAGCTTGCAATATGAGCCTCTGTGTCTTGACATAAGATTACATGATTTTGCTATTTCATGATGAAAAGTCATGATTTTATGAAAGACATGGAGGTGAGTATTGTCCTACCTTTCTGAGTTTGTTTAACTTGTTTTATCCCTCCCTGCTGCTCTTGTATAGGGATTCTCGGGTGCGGTAGGTATTATGTTCTATGCACTGTATTTATTTAATGGTTTTATGTTCACGTATGTCCTGGTTCAATGTTTTCATGTTTTTGTATGGTAGGTTTGCACTATTTGTAATACAGCCGACTATTTGTGGGATTCATGTTTATTGGCATTTGCAATTTGGTTTTAGTACCGATTTAACCGTTGTCTCCTGTTCTTTGTGTTTTCACAGCTTGATTCGGTGTTGCTCGATGGACCTCACTTCTTCATGGTGTGTTTCACTTAAGATGGCGGGATTCCGTTACCGTCTTGAAGTTTGTTTCTGGTTGAGAAGTTCCATGGACTGGCATTCACTGGATTTCGTTACCGTGTTTTCCGAATGTTGGGATTTTCTGTTGGTTCCTGTTTTATGTTTCTCCTTGTGATGTGTCGCATCTCCAAAGAAAGAGGAAGCTTTAGATGCGGTGCTTGATGTTATACTGGGACTTGGATGGGGATTGGCAGGTGTCTCACTGTATATGATCTATTTGTTCTATTTGTGTTCTTTGCTGCTATTGGTGGACAGTAAAGAAAGGGTTAAGCAATACTCGCCTCCGTGTCTTTCATAAAATCATGACTTTTCATCATGAAATAGCATAATCATGTAATTATTAAGGTACATGTGGTATTTCGTTTAAAAGAGGAGTTAAACCTAAGATTAAGGCAAAGAGTTTTTTAGAATTTGAGTGCTTAAATTTGAGACTAAAGAAATTATTGGATTATGTTTTGGGAGGTCTAGGGAGTGATAACAGAGCTGCGTGAGCTGATATACAATGTGCATCATTCTATGCCAGGAAATGGCAACCTTTGGCACTCCACATTTTATGGTCTTAATCTCCCATAATGCTGGCAAAGCATCAGTAGAGATGTAGTCTACAACATTTGGAGTGCCAAAGGTTGCCTATCCTTGCTTTATGCTGTCCTAATATGTACACTGTAGATCATTCAGTGCTGTCCTTGCTCCTCTTAAAATGCATTTCTTATGTGAGAGGCTGTTAGTGGGAAATGATTACTTCCATTTTCTTTCTTGTCTCACAAACAGACATTAGAGGAGCTGGACCAGCATTGAGTTTTACTCTCTCTATAACTGTTTTGTAGCTCTACTATCAAACATAGGAGGCTGACTGGACTACTGACTACACTGACCAAGGCTCCAGTTACTTATCACTTCCCAGCAGCATATAAGCACCAACAAGGGACATTGCAAGTTCTGAAAACACGCCCCCCTTACAGAACAGGCCTTCTCTGCCTAACTGGAAATCCATCCGTGGCTGTAAACTAATTTACAAACCTTTAAATAATGTGTAAAACCAATTTATTTAAAAATATATATTTTACTGCAGTGTTATTGCCTATTTTTTTTAATTATTTTACAAAACTTCTGTATGATTTACTTGTATGTTTTACCTTTTCCAGAGAGCTCTAGAATGGACACATCTTGACCTCTGTCATCTTTTAATGTTGACTTGTATTCTCCTTGATCCTTTTTAGATAGCTATAAATAAATAAATCAGGGTTAGTATATTACATTGGATTACATTTTAAAATAAATAAACTCTTGCGAAATGTTTGTAAGGCAGTTATAAATGAAAGGAGCAAATAGAAAAGAATATAAGAGGATAGTTGTTGCACACATTTAATTTTGCATGAAGTGTGGTGTATTGTGGGAGCAAGCATAAAACATTTTTTTATAAATATAATTTGATGCTTGTAGTTTCATTAGCACGATGTATAGAATATACTCTTCATTTCATTTTCTGAATGTTACACAACATATAGATTACAATGTACAAATATAATGTATTTTCAGAGCAAATCTACTGATAAGTGCTAGAAGATTACCTTTGGAATACGATATATGCACACGCCTTGCTGCAAGTCTGGTGCATCTTCAGCATCTGTTGGAATTTCATCTTTATACCATTTAAATATTGTTTCTTTCTTTGTGTTTGCAACCTGTGAAAGCAGATTGTATTTATTTGAAGTACATATTAAAACATTACTTAAATAGAAGCACAATACACATGATAACAAGCAAAATATGCCAGGCTTCTGTTTTTATTTGTATTTAACTATCAGAAGCACAGTATGTGAACATATACACCTTGCATACCATAGAGAATTGATGATATATACCTTGCACACCAATAAAACTTCACATTCCTCTGTAACGTCCCAATGCAAATACTCTAGAAAATGAGGACCTATAAATCAAGAAATATGAGATTTTTTAACAAATGCATCAATATAAATGAAATACTCAGTTTATTTCAATCACACAAATTTGTTTCACGCCGATCACATGATTGAAAGTGTGTCCAGTGAATAACATATAAATAAATTCAAGTAATCCCTCACGACTGTAATTGGAATAATAATTCGATCTATACGAACCTCTATGCTGCTGCTGCTTTCTGAGTTTTGACACAGCCAAGTGAAGAAGAAGAGAATTATACACTTTGTTGATGATAAAATAAACATTTTTAGCAGACTTTCTCTAGGCATCCCTACAATCCAAATACATTTTTTTTCAGCTAGCTTTGCTTTATCAAAATATACAGTTTGGTTTTGGCTAACTATTTAAATCAGGTAGCACCATCACCCATTAGGAGTTCAATTTACTGTCTTTTTGAAGCTGTTATTTATATTTTTTTATTATTATTATTATTACATATTCTATATGCTGTTTATTTACATGCATGTTGTTTAATGCAGTCATAGAGAAATACTGAAACAATTTTAAATATCTTATGTTTTTTCTTTTTATTTACTTTACCTTGCTTTCTAATATATTCTTTTCTCTGAAATTCAGCTTCAGCCAACAGTGCCTTGAATGCTATAAAATAAAACACAAGATATGTTATATGGAGTGTGCTACACAATGTTAATTGGATGTAATGGATATGGTATACATCATATATTGCTAAATGTTCAATAAATAATGTTCATTTAAATAAAATAAAAAAACAACAACAAAAACCTGAAAAACAAATGGACTGGCAATAGGGTATGCTGTGTTTATACCGGGTGAGTTGATAACTTTTAAGTTAATTTGACTTCAAGCCATAACCACAGTCCAGCAAAGAGCTGGGCTGCATGCCACAACCTTGTTTCTCACAGCTTCATTTGCAAGGAGATGGTACTTGCAGCTAGCTGTCTTATTAGTGTTTGTAAAGGAACCAAGGAGTCCTCAAGCCTGAAACCAAGGAGTCCGCCCATTGAAGATCTGGATGCAAAACCAGCTTCACCAGAACTGCATTTGAGTGAGACTCTATGATGCATAGCTTCAGGTAGGGAACTTGTATCATTTATTTTACATGGAATTTGCATATTTTGGAAAACATGAGGGTGAAAGATGGGACATGGAAGCAGGATAGGATCTTTTGCATGCTATCTCCAGTCTGAGTAAGGGTGTTGTTAGAGGAAAGTGGTTTAGGAACTAAAACTCTTTAATGTTGTATAGTACAATTTTTTTTCTCACTTTATCCTATCTATGCATCTGTGAGTGTCTCTGCATTAATGACTGTAAATGTGATGGAGATCGTGGAAAACTCCTACTAAAGAGAGACTTTCTGGATCTTTCAGCAAGACACTATTGCTCCTAAAGGACTCAATGAAATTATTTTATATCACTCCTTCTTATAAATCCTCCACTTTATTAGAAATAGTTTTTAATTATTATTTTTAGATATCTTGCTTATGGACTACGTACGTTACTGCACTTAAATCAGAGGCGACCACTTCTCCTCTTCATACATTTTCACTTTAAAAATACTTTGCACTTTATATTATGTCACTAAATTATTTAGCACTTTATAAAGTCTAGCACTTTTACAGTAAATTATGCACTTTTGGATAATGCTTTCATGTAGAATAACATTTATGTATTTTATATGTATCTTGTTCTCAAGTTTAGTAACTATCTTCACTGTCACTAATATTATGACATTCTATCCCATCTCCATATGCTGTGTCCAATATAATATGACTCTTTAAGCTTTATTTGTCTTTTCTCTTTATATATCAAGCACTATGGATGTTTATATATATCTCCTTGGTGACCAGGTTGCGTTTCCGCTGTCATGGTAACACATGTCATGTTGGCACATTACATGGGGGCGGAGCACGTAGATGCATGCGCACACTGCACTTTGGAACGCAACTGGCATTCAACACAGCACCTGGAGTAAGTCAATTTCCTTTGATTCTCTTCCTATATAAATGTTAACATTTGCTTTGATATTTGTTCTTGATCCCGATGAAAGTCCCGGATGGGGACTGAAACGTTGATCCTATTTTAATGAATCTTCTATAAAGAATAATCTTTTATCTTCAAAAGTCTGTGAGTGCTGGTCATTTCTCTATCCTGGATATATATATATATATATGTGAAACAAGGGGGGGATGGCTGCACTCACCTGAACATGCATAAATGGAGGTGCTGCTGGAGGCCAAATTATACAATACACAAGATCCAGCGCACTCATCTATCCACTAAACAGCAACTTCAATGTTGAAAGATTTTATTTGGTTTTTTTTTAGTTACATTATATGATAGCAGACATTAGGCTGTTAGTGTAGGACCTGCCCAAGATGGGGTACATTGACGTTGTGGCAGGCTTCTGCAACGTTTGATCATATAATGTAACTAAACCCCCATTATTTTTGCCTAGATTAGGTGTTTAAAAAAAAAAAAAAGAATAAAATAAAATCTTTCAACATTGAAGTTGCTGTTTAGTGGTTAGGTGAGTGCGCTGGATCTTGTGTATTGTATAATTTGGCCCCCAGCAGTACCTCAATTTTTGCATGTTCAGGTGAGTGCAGCCAACCCCCCCTTGTTTCATATATATATATATATTTGGGAGTCTAGCCAACTTCTTGGTTTGCGTCCCTCCCTGTCACAGGTGCCTCATCCCAGGGCCCTATTTAGCCTTGTACTGCAGAGAGCCTCAGATGGATTTTTTTCCCCAAGTAAGTGGGTTAATCTCAGAAGAGCAGACATTAGGCTGTTAGTGTAGGAGCTGCCAAAGATGGGGTACATTAACGTTGTGACAGGCTTATGCAATGCAAGGCTTATGCTCATATAATGTAACTAAACCCCCATTATTTTTGCCTAGATTAGGTGTTTAAAAAAAAATAAAAAATCTTTCAACATTGGAGTTGCTGTTTAGTGGATAGGTGAGTGCACTGGATCTTGTGTATTACATATATATATATATATATATATATAAATATATATATATTTGTGGGTGTGTGTGCGTGTGTGTGCATGCATGACTGTGACAATGCATCTGTGAGTGTACGTATATTTATATTTTTATATGTCTTTAAGTACATATCTGTGAATATGTGACTATATGTGTGTCTTTATGTATGTATCAGAATGTATCTGTGTGTATTATACAACTCTGCTTTCTTCTGTGGGTGCGCATTTGTTTGTGCATCTACAACTGACTGCCTGTGTGTGATTGCAGTCTCTATGTGATTACATGAATAGGTTAATATGGCCTTGTTTTGTTTTGTATCTAAAAATAAAACCTTGTATTTGCAAAAAATGAGCTGCTACGCCAAGAAATGTCCTGTGTTTTCTTCTCCCAGTCTGGCACTGCTGATAAATACAATGTCAAGAGTGTTATAATACTCTGACAGTGCTGACATTTTGTTCCTAAATGCAGACAGAACATCACAGTGACAACAACGCTGGTCAGAGGTCAATACTATTGTATTTTATTAACCATTGGTAGAGAAAGCCCCTGAACTGCATTGTTCAGTCAGAGGAGATTAGGGAATGATTTGTCTGTATTGTTCTTCTCTACTGAGCATCATTGGATCAATAACTATTACAAACCATGACACACAGACATCTCATATCTTACATTCCTTCACATAACCAGCAAAAATGAAGGTTTCTCAGTTCACAACAGTTAGGCAAACATATTGAGGGAAATCAGATAGGGATGTATTCTAACAGCAGTGGGGGAAGTGTTAGAGAAGTATAATTCGTTCAGATGAGAAAAAATCCAAAAAAGGCTGACAAATTGGGGAAGACAATAAAAAAACACCAAGAGGAGTATGACATAGGAGAGAAGGCTTTGTAAGAAAAAACAGTAAAAGCTGAAGATTTAAGAACATTGTTTGGGAAGGAACAAAAAAAAAAGTGATGGAAATTAGTCAGTAAAAAGGCTGTAGTTCCCAAAATAGTTTTGTCCACACACTTTGTAACAAATTAAGAAAATATTCAAAATAATGGGATTTATAACTCCTACATCTCACTAATTTGGTTATGGTGCCAGGAATGTGCTGGCAACCTCTCTCCCCCACTGTAAGTAAGTCAAACTGTGCACTGCTTTTGACAGAGAGTCGCAGTGCAGCACTTTGCTCATTGGCTGAGAGAGATCAGCTTATGCTCTTACCCAATTAACAAGGCTTACTGCAGGGCTTAGCTCAGGAAAGGTAATGCAAGCGTCTGCTTAGAAGCTTTGCTCACTGTCATTAGCAGTGGAGGTGAAACGCGATGGAACACAGGCAAGAAGTCCAATGATTCAAAAATAGTTTGACTGCTTACAATGGGGGGCCCCATGGCACTTCTATCACCATGATCACTACAACACACTGTAGCAGTTATGGTGTTTGATGTGTTTCTTTAAATGTTAAGCATATATTAAAAGAAAACATAGATGCAAAACTATTTATTAAATGACATTGTACCCCATGCTATGTGTTTGAGTGCGAAATACGATATTTCACCAGCATGACCATAGACAACCAGCATTATAGTTAGCATGACCTTGGATTACAATAATTAATTACTTTTCACATCTAAAACCTTAAACATACCTAAATTGAATGTTCTTCCCAAACAAAATCTGTTATTTTAGTCTGCATTTTGCTTGTCTGCTCTCAAGCATGGACAACTCATTGCTTACTATATTAATAATAAAACATAAGATATATGATCATTTATTTTATCTTTATTAACAAGATCTCTTACCATCGCCAATGAGCACTAATGAAGACTGGTTCTTGGCTTTTCCATCCTGAAGCTGTACTGTGTAAGTTCCTTCATTTTCAATTGTAAATCTTTCCATTACCATCTCAATCATGCCAGTGGATCTGTCAAACTTAATCCTGTGGCTCTATAAAGTTGGAGACACCAATAGTTATTTATTGTGTGTACGTTGGATAAATCAATATATTTTTTCCAGGTATTAAATAATAATAGTATAAAAAGACAAAGATGTACAGTTCAGTAACGTGTTCTAAATTATGCATCAGTTCTAGAATGTTTTCCTTTTCTCCTAAAGTCTCATGAATTGTTAAAAACATATTGTCATATGAGAGAGGGCATTTTTCTGGTAAGACACGTGTTTTATAGTGTATCCTAACCTTGTAAGGAGGCAGACACGCTGTTTATATTTCTAGCAATAACCCAATTGAACTTCTGTGTTTTGATTTGTGCACATTTCTGTTTGACTTCTACATCTTCCATGGGTCCCTTGGCACAGAAGGATACTATCAGTTTCTGAAGGCAATGTATGGTGTGTAACAGAGTAGTTTTGAATGTGAATTTGTAATCATTCTGATATCTGCTAGGATTGAACAAAGTATAAGATGGTGAGACTTTGTTAAGAAAAAGTGGAAGGGAGGGTTAGTGGTTCTTAGAGAAAACATTTCTTTTAGACAAGAGTTGCTGATACTTGGATTAACCTTCCAGCAGAAGAGGCTGCAGTTATTATATAGGAAGAGCACAGTAAAGTGTGTGACTGACACATTTTCTTTTAATGAGGAAACAAAATAATAATAATTTACATTTTTATGTAGAATGACGAGCATGCCAGATGGGCCAATACAATAATTTTATCTATGGTGTTTGAGTGGCATTTTTTTAGTATTTCATTCTAAGATGGGCCATTGCTAGGTTCCAAAAACACTTGGGGCTTCAGCCCAAAGTAAAACTCAATAAAACCGACATTAACAGATAGGTGGAGATATGTTATGACATATCCCCTCTCTTTATGTTATGTCCCTCATCCCTACCCGTGAATAACATGCTGCTTCTGTTATCAGCATCTCAATGAAAGCATAACTGTAAACAGCAAAGTATTCAATGTGATTCTGCCATGCTATATAATTATATAATTAATAGCATGTGTGAAGCAAAGTTCTGTTTCACAGCACCCCCCACCCGACAATCACACGAGGAGCACCATCCCCTCCCTTTCAAGCACAATACTAGTGACTTTTAGGCAGCTGTTTTGATTAAAATTATAAACAAAACACAATTGTATTAAGGAACTACTACTTGTAGAGATCCTGAACTGAAGAGTCCCACATATGGGACTTCACCCCACAAAGCCCCCTAGCAATGTCTATGATTGTATGCAAATGCAGATACAAAATCATCAGAAAAAAACATGATGTCCCCAAATAAAATCCCATTCTATGACACAATGTTATAGGTGCACTTGAAAACCATTACCCATTAGGTGAAACGTGTTGTGTACTATTTTATTGTTTTTATTATTACTGTTCTGATATAGCTCCTATTATATTACAACTTTTGTTTTTTGCTCTCAACCAAATGAGTACATCCCATTATTATCTATTTTTAAAACACAATGTGCACTAGGTTTTATTTTCTGTTTTATATCACAGTGAGGACTTTAACCTACCCATATCTGAGAGAAGAGCTTGCACAAATATCCAAGAGTGGGGATCTTTCCACTCCAGGCCTTAGACAATGAGCCATCTGAATGATGGATGTGCAGTATATTTCCTTTTTAGTGTTTATATCACAGTGAGGATTTTTACATATCCATATCTGAGAGAGGATCTTGCACATATATCCAAGTGTGGAGATCATAGAAACATAGAATGTGATGGCAGATAAGAACCATTCGGCCCATCTAGTCGACTCCAGGCCTTACTCAAGGAGCTATCTGAAGGATACAGTCAATGTGAGTGTGCACTTATACAACGTTTTTTTACTCATTTTGAATTCCTGACATACTATCTAGTATCTTCATTCTGTTTCTATTGTATACACAAACTATTGTATACACAAACTAAACCAATGGATACAGATTTCAGACCTATTTCCACAGGTGTGGATTGTACCCCCCAGGTGCTACATCTAGAGCTAAATTATAGCTGCAAACACTGTGAGTGTATTTCTTTTTTTTTTCCATATTTGAAGCTTTGACATACTACATTATATTTTCTTTTGTCCTCTCTCTCTACTATCATCTTTAACTGGAGGACCTTTGCAATGTGCTGCTTCCTAGTGTCATCTTTTTCACAATGTTATAGGTACCAAATATTTGTAAACTGTATATGCCTTGATATTTTGTCAATAATTCAGCTCAGTGACTGACCCACATAGACAATAAAAATACTGTTTATTAGGTTCTAGGTAATACAGACAGGGATAAAATAAGTTTAAATTACATTTTTTTTATATGTATTAAAAGTTAAGGAATACTTGTAGACCTTTATAATGCATTGGTGGAGATAGTTAATTCAGTTTTTTTTTTAGGTAGGTAGGTAGGGGTTGATAGATTTGGCCTTTGTAGAAAATATTAGGGTGTATCGCACAAGACTGTAATGAAAATATATATATATAAATATATATATATATATATATATATATTTACATGAATTGCTATGTAACGGAGTAAGATATAGCATTTTCCAACATAGCAGGAAATAATGTTAGTTATGCAGTAAATAATTTATGTCATAACACAGAAAAATATATACTAATACAGGTAACATTCATGAAATGTCTGCTTTTCATGTTGCTAGTTCTTTGATAAAAAAAAAAAAAATGAAAATATAATTGAGTCTTTTCCTCTAGAGAAAAACAGGAATATATTTAGAGATTATATAACAGATCAATATTTGCCTCAGCTTATTATAAAGATCAATATCCAAATACCCAGAGTTTTCCTACGGCAAAGAAAAATATTACAATAATCTTATGTTGATAGTGCTGATGTACTGAAGCGGTTTATATTGTGAAGAGGCATGGGATTTTGGATCTCTTGTTTAATTTACTGCTTGTGCTTTGCAGTTGAAAGCTTTTATTAGTTTCCCTTTGTTTTGGAACCACTTTAATATATTGGATAACAAAGTTGTTTAACTCCTCTTAAGGGACCCATCTTTTCTTTCACACTATATGTTATTTTTCAAGATTTCGATGATATATGGGAAGGGCGGAGCCTGGAGTTGTGGGATGGGTGGATCCAGCCTATATAAGCCCAAACCGACCTCCATATGGGGCTGACAGCGATTGACTACTTCCGGTTCCGGTTTTGCCAGGAGAGTTTTCCCACGTTGTTTCCCAGGACCAGCTACAGCCAGGACATGGTCCAGTCAGTCCAGTAGGCCTCGCACCATGTTTCACCGACGCCAGCTTCAAACTGCTACTACACGGTTGCACACTGCTCCACTAAGCTTCCGGGGCACAGTCCCGAACTTCCGGGTCAGCTACCAAGCACCCGGTAACAGTGAGGAAAATACGAACGCAGTAGTAGTACTGATTGGACACTGTCACTGTAGACTGTAACGTGAAGCACACAAATACACATTAACTTACGTACCGATAAGCATGAACGCAGTGGATTCGAATCCAATTTCATTACCCCCATACAACAGTAGTTCGCATCGATGATTCCTCATATGGCTGCTATCACTTTTTAATTCATGAAATTACTTTCCGTTCGGCTGTTTCAAAGTTACAAACCTCTAGGGGTTCCACGATATTGATACACTATGTCAAAGGGTTCCACAGGAAAAATTAATTGAGAACCTCTGCTCTAGATAATGAACAGATACCAACACTGCCATCAACTGATAAAAATTGCTAACTACATATTACTCCCAAACTGTTACACTAATGCTGTCATAATTTTTTGATGATTTCACAGTAGCAAACCACAATGTACTGGTAACATGAGGTGTTTTATTAAATATTGAAATTCTATTTACTCATTAAGTACAATGTGTTTCTCTAGTCAAAAGGTGAAAGTTAAATAGTAATTAAGTAGGCTAATAACTTAGTAACTTAGTTACGATCAATCAGTCGGGAATGGTCTTAAGTATACTGAAGTACGCTTGTGTTGTTGCTATGTACTTTTAGAATCCAGATCAATACTTTCCTGCTTACTAACCTGTCACATTGATTTCTGTTGTATAAACGGTACGTTAAAAGTCGAGCGTCTCTATGCTGGTGGGAGGGGGAGGGAAAGGTTACAGTCACAATTTCGCAGCTTAGATGTAATATACATGTCGCATAATCCTAGTCAGTAATATTGTTCATACTTTCTTCCATATGAGGTTCGTGTTAGCCAAAATATTTCAAACTTCAACGGGGGGGGTAAGATCAGTTTAAAGGGAACTAGGGGAAAAAAACGGTATAGAGTTTGATATATCACAATACGGTTCAATTCCAATAGAACTACAATCAGTCTACAATTCCTACACAGACGGGTACGCTAGTGTCTAATTGGAAAACACGTTCAGTTGCACAAATATTTAAATCCGTAAGTTACATAGTTACATAGCTGAAAAGAGACTTGCGTCCATCAAGTTTAGCCTTCCTTACATTTGTTTTTTGCTGTTGATCCAAAAGAAGGCAAAAAGCCCAGTTTGAAGCACTACCAATTTTGCAACAAGCTAGGAAAAAAAATCCTTCTTGACCCCCGAATGGCAGTCAGATTTATCCTTGGAGCAAGCAGCTATTACCCTACACTGAAAGATTATATCCTTGAATATTCTGTTTTTGCAAGTATGCATCTAGTAGCTATTTGAACATCTGTATGGACTTTGATAAAACCACTTCTTCAGGCAAAGAACTCCACATCCTTATTGTTCTAACAGTAAAAAAACCTTTCCATTGCCTTAGACGAAATCTTCTTTCTTCCAGTCTAAACACATGACCTCGTGTCCTATGTAAAGTCCGGTTTGTGAATAGATTTCCACACAGTGGTTTGTATTGGCCCCAAATATATTTGTTTAATGTTATCATATCCCCTCTCAGGCAATGTTTTTCTAAACTAAATAGGTTTAAATTTGTTACATTCAATGTTATACCTGTTTTGGGCACATACATAACACAGCCACTAGAGTAAGCATCACACAAGTTCAAATGTAAACAAACAGGATGATCCCGAAGATCGCCGCAGAGTTAAGACATAGAGGGATACCATATCCTGCCACCGCCAGAAAGGCAGGACTCTAGAATTATGATGACCAATTTTGAGAACCCACAACCAGGGACTAGTGCGCAGGACAATATTAACGATACCCTGAGAGGGATACAGGCCATTATGACATCCATTCTGTCATCCATTAACAATCTAAATGAAAGAATGGAAAAGTTATAATCCCCGGCATCCCCGGCACCAGTTACCACAACTTTCCCAGACATCCTACCCACACAAATCATTGACAAAACCGTCTCTCAGGGTATTGTCACAGGTACTCAGATTGCACAGGGATCAACTACACATATCATCACACCAGCACATATGGGGTCCCTTCCAATACCAAGAGAGACATACTGGATGGAAAGGACGTAAACCTCATGTCCTTACTAATAGCATCTCAGGCTGAACAAAAAGGTGTCCATTCCAGACTTTGTACTAGCATTTGGGTTGTATAGAGACATGATATGCTTCAATTTCCCACAACGCAGAGAGGAATTGTACTTGTATATGCACAAGTTGGTAGATCTGGGGAACAAGTACGGTGGTACCAATTTTTACGATTACCACAATTTTTTGGGGCCAAGGCAGCGGCAACCTTTGCACAGTTCAACATCAGGATAGTCTGCAGTCACATGTACACTGAGCTGTTCTGTAATCACTTTGCCATGCTAGTACCACCGGCTTGTGCTATTTGCTCCTCTAACTCTCACTCTACCAACTTGTGCACCAGCAAGCCCAGTTTACCCACCACTAGCTATACTACCCCTAGCACAAGTAAAAGCAAACAGGAAGGTTTAAAAGACAAACTAGGAAGACCTGTAATATTTTTGGGTAAGGCTCAGATATATAACAACGTCAACACAGGGGGTTGCAGTTTCAGTGCTTGCAGGTTGTTGCAAGTCTGCTCCATCTGTTACCGAGCCCACGCCAAAACCATGTTCCCAAATTGCCTCTTTCCCAGGAAGTGACTAACCGAAGTACAGGTCAACACATTACCTTTCTACCTTAATTCTTACCCTTCAAAAGTCTTAGTTAAATTCATAATCACGGGTTTCACAGAGGGGTTCCACACAGGGTTAACTGCACTGCCAGCAGGCACACTTGAATGTCACAACCTGCAGTCAGCCACAAGCGACCTATCAACAGTAGACAACCTGTTATGGACAGAATCAGAGAAAGGTTTGATACTTGGGCCTTTTCAAATACCACCTTTCACATGTTGGCGAACCAACCCCTTGGGCATTGCAACCGGGAAATATAACAATAAAAAATGTTTCATTATAGATTTTTCAGCTCCACACTCTGCTTGTGTTCCAAGCCTCAATTCTCTGATACCTTATGATGAATTTTCTTTGCAATATGCCACAGTAGACAATGCCACACAGGCAATATTGAAGGATGGGTAGTAGTTTGGCTTGGCAAAACCGATCTCTCCAATGCCTTCATGCTGCTACCAATACATCCATCACTGTGGCATTAACATGGAATGAAATGGAAAGGCCTTTATTATTTTGCAAACCGATTAACTTTCGGGGCCAAAAGTAGCCCCAAACTATTTGATCTGTTCGCAGAAACGCTGTGCTGTCTCCTACTGAACATCAGCTGTTGTCCAGTCATAGTCCATTACTTGGACAACTTTCTGACAGTAGAAAACCTGAATACAACCCCTCAGAGCATAAACAAGAAAGTAGCAATATTTGCTGCATTAAGAGTACCTGTGGCTAATGATAAGACAGTAGGTCCCACCACCAAACTGATGTTTCTAGGGACTAGACTAGGGCCTAGACTCAATCACAATGCAAGCTAGCCTCCCCAGCAACAAAGTTCAGAGAATCAAGACAGAGGTCGAATTGTTCCTCAACAGAGGAAACACTTCTCGAAAAGACCTCCAATCCCTCTTGGGTTCTCTGAACTTTGCCACGAGGATCATACCACAAGTGCGTGAGTTTATTTCAAGACTACTTAGTCTATTGCCAAACCTACCATATGATGACAGCATAGTCACATTAGATGGACAGGCTGGGGCAGATTTGACAGCATAGTCACGTTAGATGAACAGGCTAGGACATCCCACCCTTAACAGAAAATTCTCCAGTTTTATGGACAGATGCAGTGGCCCACTCAGGGTTTGCAGCCATTTTTGGGGACAATTGGTTCAAAGACGCTTGGACGATAGAGACAGCAACTCTGCCATTTTTCACCAGTACCTCCACCCAGTTCAAAATCTACCCCATAGTGGCTGCAGTCCTAGTGTGGGGCCAATTTTGGAAAGGGAAGATGATAAAATGCTACACAGACAACACTGTGGCATGGAAAATTATTAACAAAGTAAGGTCCTCTTCTCTGACAATCATGAGTCTCGTTAGGAGACTCACGTGGTTGTCAGCAACACAAGACTTCCACCTGATTTGTGAACATATACCAGGCTTTCACAACACAACAGCTGACGCCATCTCTCTTGTTACAACCTGCACGTTTTCTTTTAAGTTCATCCCACTGACAAGAGACTCCCAATCAGACCACCGCTATTCCAGGAACTCATTCTGGACTACGATGCTAATGGAGCACAGGAGAATGCTAGCACTAACACCAAATGCTCATACAGCCGAGCTCTCCCCATCTTCAACAGGTTCATTTCCGAATACCACATTAAGACCCTGTTCACATTATATACTATGGTGGCATTTACCTCCTTTGGCCACCTAAATCTAAAACTGGCACATAATACGATAAAACTATATCTCACAGATATACAATACCACGTTATAAACACATATCCCAGCCACCATACCTTTATGTCGGCATCCCCAAAGAAAATCTTAAAAGGCATACTACGGTTAGAAGGTCACAAACCCTTAAAATGACAACCAATAGACGGTAACAAGTTTAGAGCACTGTCCGATATGTTGGATATGCAACCATTCGAAACAAAGACTAACAATACAATCAGAATAGCTGTATTTCTGACCTTCTACGGGTTCTTATGACCTAACGAGTTCACAGTAGAGAAGTCGATTGATACTACCAACATGCTAAAAATAGCCGACCTAAACAGATTAGGGGACCACTATGTTTTGACACTACGACAGTCAAAAACAAATCAAACAGGACAACCAATTGAAATACAACTATTTCCCACAGGGAACAAATGGTGCCCAGTTCTGTTACTCGACCAATTTCATATGCCCCTATTAGGTCAGAACAAAAGGGCTCCTCTACTGAGCTTACACGGTAAACTGCTTACAACATCTAAATTCATGGTGTACATGAGAACTCTATTTTCAAAAATAGGTTGCGACCCATCAGCATTCATGGGCCATTAATTTCGTATAGGGGCAGCAACAGCAGTCTCTAGTCAAAAGAAAAAAGTACACATAATAAAAAGACTGGGACGATGGAAGTCATCAGCATACAACCGCTACATACCTCAACTGGAAAAAGAACTTAGACTAGCATTCAGAGAGTTAGCCAAGCAATGATAAAGTGTCATGTCTTCACTGATGTTATTAACGATTACATGCGTATTAAAG
The DNA here is from genome assembly GCA_933207985.1 of Pelobates cultripes. Taxonomy (NCBI): domain Eukaryota; kingdom Metazoa; phylum Chordata; class Amphibia; order Anura; family Pelobatidae; genus Pelobates; species Pelobates cultripes. The sequence continues at coordinate 136,474,812 of OW240913.1, read as the reverse complement.
TTTGCATGGAAATCTCCTTTTTGCCCTCTTTATTTACAGGCCTGCCTGAACATTGGTTTCGACAAACCACAACCGACTTTAGTAAATTTAAAGGTCACACTTACTCTGCTTTATTCCCTGACCACAAATGGGAAGGTGGAGTCTGGAGCTGTGGGAGGGGTGGATCCAGCCTATATAAGCCCAAACCTACCTCCATACGGGGCTGATGTCAATTGGCTACACTACCCACCACTCCCTCTAATACAAATTCCATCTTGGTGAGCCCTCTTTAATTACAGGCCTGCCCGAATGTCGGTTTCGGCACACAACAACCAACTTTAGTAAATTCAAAGGTCATGCTTACTCTGCTTGTTTCCCTGACCACAAATATATATATATATATATATATATATATTTCAGAGGTCCTCTGCACTCACCCCTTTCGATGTTGAAGCCTTGGTGCAACCAGCGCACTGTATATATTTATATTAAGCAAAGAGGTGCACTCATAGGTCTTAATCCAAATGTGTAGTTTATTCAATATTATTCATATGTTGCCCGATCAATGTTTCGACCCCCCTATATAAATACATATATATATGTGTATTTATTTATATTTTACAACGCTTTGTTTGTCTATATGTCAATATGAATGCACCAAAAATATATATTACTGTAATGGACAGATCAGACTCTAAATAACATAAAACGTACCTCGCTATCTTTAACTTCCAAATCATTCACAACAAACCTAAAGTTTGTTTCAGCAGATAAATGCTGAGCTTCAATCCAGAAGCGAACTTTTCCTCTTTCCAATATTTCATAGGCTAGCTCAGACTTCAGAGGAATGGCTAGAAGAGAGAGAAAGAAGAAAGTGGTCATATGAAAATAATGGAATATATAGACATGGTGTTGTAGATAACACTTTTAACACCTTAAGGACAGAGCTTCAGAAGCTTGTCTTTCACTTAATGACAACAGCATTTTTTGCATTTTTTGCTGTTCAACTGCAATTTGCATTTTACTAATTTATTGCACCGACACATATAATATATTGTTTTTTAAAGGACAGAAAGGGCTTTATTTGATGTAACATATAATATATATATATATGTAAGTTTTGTGTGTTTTTTTACAGTTTTTGCAATAATAATGTGTGCATAATTAGTGCAGGTTAAGTAAAGTAATTAAAAATAAATTCATTTAGTTGTTCTGATTTACTGAATATTTAATGTGTCTGGGATTTTAAGATTTTTTTGGTAGTTACAGGTCACAAAGCACAAGGAGTAAGATAAACTTTTAATGTGGAGCAATTTTAGAATTTGGTATGTTTGTCTTGTAAGCTTAATAGCCATAAAAGAAAACAAAATTGCCACACAAAAGTATATATTTATATAAAGTAGACATAACAGGCTATTTACCTAAGGTTGTTTTTTCACTTTCTACATAGCCATTTCACCGCCAACCTCTGCTAAAGGTATATGTGGATATTGAAGGGGCGCATTTGAGATGCAGCCATTCAGTTTTTTTCTAACTTTGAAGTTTTACGCTGTGTCCATGTTCCAATTTGGAGTAGTTTAGACGGTTGGTTATTGAAACTTCCCCACAAACACATACTATTTATTACCCTGGGGTAATTCAAAAGGCATATTTTGAACCTTAGCGTGGGATCATTTTTTCTCTGGTTTGTTCCAGGTGTAGTGGTAATGAGCATTTTTAAATTTATTTTTTTACTTTTTGAAACTTTTTTTTACATTTAAAAACTAGTTTTTAAACTTTTGTTTTGCTTATTAGCTTTTTTTTACCGTTAACCCCTAACTAGCAGTAAGCAGCACTAACAGTAAATTCCCCATTTTCCCATAACTCCCACCCACCCCAGCTAGCGAAATATATAATTATAAAATATTTAAATTAATTAATTAAATAAATTGAATTGAATAAATTAAAATTGAGGGTTAAAAAATAAATAAAAGTTAATCCTCAGGGGTTAAAAAAAATTAGATCACAGTATAATACTGTGATCTGTATTTTGATCACTGTAGGCAGTGATCGACTGGCAGGGAAGGGGTTAATTTTTATTTGGACTGGCTAAAGGGGGGTGTTTTTTATTTTTTACTTAAATGTTATTAAAACTTTTTTTTAGCTTAATTTTTAACTTTTTAAAGTTTATTTTAAAACTTTTTTAATGTTAACTCCTAGTTAGCCTAACACCAAATCCCCCAATTCCCCACTAACTTCCACCCACCCCAGCAAGCTAAATATATAATTTTAAAATATTTAAATTAATTAATTAAATAAATGTAACCCCTGAGGGTTAATTCTTTTTTTTAACCCTCAGGGGTTAAATTTATTTAATTTATTTTAAAAAAAAATCAGATGACAGTAAAATGTAGTCCCTGCCAATTGATCACTGTAGTCAGTGATCAATTGGCAGGGAAGGGGTTAATTTTTAATTAAAATGAGTAAAGGGGGGGTGGGATTTTAAAAAACTTTATTTTTTTTTTTTAACAGGGGCAGGATTATCACTTTTCCGGCTCCCTGCACTTCACACAGAACCAGGAAGTGCAGGGAGGCGGAAGGTAAGTATACTAAGCACATGTGCTCGCTCTGACATGCTGTCAGAACGAGCACATGTGCTGGGGCAACACTATCGGGTGCTCCCGGTCTGCCCCTAATACAGAGGCAGACCGGTGGAACCATTAACCCCGCGATCACCGACGGGGTTAATTTTAACAGGTGACGGACAAGGTCCGTCACTCGTCGTCATGGCAATCCCCTGAGTGACAAAGCTCGTCCATCACTCGTCGTTAAGGGGTTAAAGAAAAATGTGTGGTTGTTATTTAAAAAAACAAAACAAAAAAGCACCGGTTTATTAGTTAATCAAATGTACAGTTAGTATTGTACACGACAAATAGTGAATCCCAGATAAATATATGAAGATACATATGGTGAGGAGTGTATTGTGGAAAAATAATGCCATCTAAAAGGTTCTGGAGATATTTATTAAACACTTACAGCATCATTTACTAAAATGAGAATTCAAAGTGAATTTACAGGGAATTTCAAATTTAAATTCAAAATAGCTTAACTCAAATTCCATCTACACTACACTGACCTTACATTTGAAATTCACTTTGAATTCATTGTGATTTCTCACTTTAGTACATTACCCTGTTAATCTTTAGCCTCGTGATTTATTATGACTCCATAACCCATCAATGGCATTATTGTCCAACAATAAATGCTTTATAATGTTATACTGTTTTCCTTCTCTGTGTCTATATACAATTCAATAACCTGTAATTTTTAGATACAGCTTTATGTGTCAGTAAGGGTTTGAATTAAAAAATGACCTAACTATTCATACAAATCCTCTCTTGTATATTTTTTTTATAAAAAGCTCTGTCAAACACACGTATTTCTTTTCTTTTTTTTAATGCACATTTTGGAATCTGCTACAAGTCATACACCGTACTAAACCATTTATTCTAGAAAAATAATTCCATTGATGGGTTCTAGCATGGGCACCAAGGGTATGGAGATGTTTGATCCTTGAATCATTTTGTCCCTATATTCTCTGTTCTTCTTGCCTGCTCCTTCTCTTCAGAGAGTCTTGAAGTCAATGGGCAGCAGACGCAACACAGTGATAGACTGTGTAAACTGTACAGTATTAAGGACATATAGGGAATATGATAGACTGTTATATTCCCTATGTGTCCTTATTGCTGTGTTTCTTCTGCTCCAGCCTGAGTTGAAGTAAGGAGACTGCCAGTTATTTCAGCTACTGTCATTAAAATGGAGACAGGTGCCAGTCAAAAGTATAACTCCCACTAATCTTAATGAAGACTTGAACTGTATTTCACGGTTTAGCCCAAGAATAGGGCCCCAAAGACAGAGGTGATTCATTAATTATTAGCTGTTAATTTCAAGGAATAATTGTACAGATGACAACACAATTTGTTCAGTAGATTGAAAGAACAGGCAGATCATGTTGAAATTATTTCTAAAAGAAAAGCTGATATGATTATTCTATGTATCTGTCTGTCTATCTATCTATCTATCTATCTATCTAATATTCAGCTTAAAAGGCCGGAGTGGTTGAAAATGCAATATTATTGGAACATAGAAACATAGAATTTGACGGCAGATAAGAACCATTCGGCCCATTTATTCTGCCCAATATTTTTTAATACTTTTAATTAGTTAAGTCCAGGATAGCCTTATGTCTATCCCACATATGCTTAAACTCCCTCAGAGTGTTAACCTCTACCACTTCAGCTGGAAGATTATTCCATGCATCCCCTATCCTCTCAGTAAAGTAATACTTCCTCATATTATTTTTAAACCCTTGTCCCTCTAATTTAAGACTCTTGTGGTAGTTTTTCTTCTTTTAAATATAGATTCCTCCTTTACTGTGTTGATTCCCTTTATGTATTTAAATGTTTCTATCACATCCCCCCGTCTCATCTTTCCTCCCACTATACATGTTAAGATCCTTTAACCTTTCCTGATAAGTTTTATCCTGCAATCCATGAACCAGTTTACTAGCCCTTCTCTGAACTCTCTCTAAGGTATCAATATCCTTCTGAAGATACGGTCTCCAGTACTGAGTACAATACTCCAAGATTTCACCAGTGTTCTGTACAATGGCATGAGCACTTCCCTCTTTCTACTGCTAATACCTCTCCATATACAGTCAAGCATTCTGCTAGCATTTCCAGCTGCTCTATTACATTGTCTTCCTACCTTTAAGTCATCTGAAATAATTACTCCTAAATCCATTTCCTCAGATGTTGAGGTTAGTAGGGTATCAAATATCCTATACTTTCCTCTTGGGTTTTTACATCCAAGGTCCATTACCTTGCACTTATTCACATTAAATGTCAGTTGCCACAACTCTGACCATTTTTCTAGTTTACCTAATTCATTTTACATTTGGCTTATCCCTTCTGAAACATCAACCCTGTTACATACATCTTAGTATCATCATCAAAAAATACATATCTTACCTTATCAAGATCTTCTGCAATATCACTAATAAAAATCTTAAAGAGAATGGGTCCAAGTACAGATCCCTGAGGTACCCCACTGGGTAATGATAATACAAAGTTGAATACAATAGTGTATGTAACTTATTCTACACCGATATATATTTTTTGTCACTAACGTTTAACATTAAAGGACTCTCTAGGCTCCCAGACCACTTCATCTCAATGTGTGGGATAGAAGATAAGTAAAATACATTTTTAAACCTTGAGAATACATTTGTATTCTTAATGCTATAATGTTCCTTTAACATTGGTATTCTGTAAAACAAAAACTGTCAGGAATTCACCCGTGAATTGCAAGTTTTAGGCCAAAACAGCCAAGATAGACAAAAAGCTAAGCTGGTCATGTTTTCCTTAAAATATGTATTTCCATTGTCAGTTCCCTACAGTTCTTAGATAAGGCACTGTATAGTGGAAATTGTAAAGTACAATTATAAAGTGGAAAAGAAAATGCTTTAACCGCTTAAGGGTGGAGGCAATTGTTCAACTCCTGAACTAAAACATAACTTAAAAGGTGTGCTATGTGTTTGTTGCACTGTAATTCAATGGTTTCTTTTTAAGTGCACCTATACATAGGATATGAGATCTGTCCAGAAAAAGTCCAGCCATTGTCAATATAATGAGAACTGTTAGTGTGACATTGATGTAACCAACCAGCTAAGCAGGGCGGGCCTGGAAATTTCCCGGTATCCCGGTGGGCACCTGGGGCCGGGCAGGCAGCTGGCTCCCCTGCGGCCGCATAGAGAGCTCTTCTGGCGGCCGCAGGGGGAGCTAGCTGTTCTGCCTCTGCTCCCCCACCCTCGCGCGCTAGAAAGAGACCAGGGCCGGAATATGACATCATATTCCGGCCCCGGTCTCATTAAGCGGCGTGCTGGAGCGGGGGAGCAGAAGCACAACAGCCAGCTCCCCCTGCGGCCGCAAGAAGACTCAGCTCCCCCATGCGGCCGCCAGCACAAAGGTAGAAATTATGTGTGTCAGTGTGAGTGTATGTGTGTCTGTGTCATGGTGTGTGTGTCTGTCTGTGTCATTGTGTGTGTGTGTGTGTGTGTCTGTGTGTCATTGTGTGTGTGTGTCTGTGTCATTGTGTGTGTGTGTGTCTTTGTTTGTCATGGTGTGTGTGTCTGTCTGTGTCATTGTGTGTGTGTCTCTGTCTGTCATGGTGTGTGTGTGTCTGTCTGTCATTGTGTGTGTGTCTATGTCATGGTGTGTCTGCCTGTGTCATGGTGTGTGTGTCTGTCTGTGTCATGGTGTGTGTGTGTGTGTGTGTGTCTCTGTCCGTCATGGTGTGTGTGTCTGTGTCATGGTCTGTTTGTGTCATGGTGTGTGTGTGTGTGTGTGTGTTTGTCATGGTGTGTGTATGTCTGTGTCACCGTGTGTGTCTGTGTCACGGTCTCTCTGTGTCGTGGTGCCTGTGTCATGTAATGTGTTTTCTTTGTCACAATGTGTGTTTGTGTCACAGTCTGTCTGTGTTATGGTGTGTTTCTGTCATGGTATGTGTGTGTGTCTGTCACGGTGTGTGTGTGTCTCTGTCATGGTGTGTGTCTGTGTCATGGTGTGTCTGTCTGTGTCACGGTGTGTGTGTGTCTGTGTCACGGTCTGTCTGTGTCATGGTGTGTGTCTGTCATGGTATGTGTGTTTTTACTCACCTTTTTCCCCCCCACGTCGTGCTGGTCTCTCCTCGACTGGCCCTGCCTCAATGGCTGAGATCATCAAGCTTGATGATCTCAGCCTATCCACACTGACACAGGAAGCACCTCTAGTGACCGTCTGAGTGTCTGTCACTAGGAAGCAATGTAAACACTGCCTTTTCTCTAAAAAGTCAGTGTTTACATTGAAACGCCTGCAGAGACAGGCTATAAATACCAGAACCACTACATTAAGCTGTGTGTGTGTGCGTGCGCGTTTGTGTGTGCCTGCTACTGAGTGAGCTTGTGTTTTTATGTCAATGACCTTATGTATATCAGTGAGATTGTTTGTTTATGAGGCTGTGTATCAATCATCTTGTGTCAGTGCGATTGTCTGTGTCTGCATGTGAGTATGCTTACTGTATAATTAAAAATTTTACTCTGAAATTACCAATATTTTATATTGGAAAAAGCAATATATATATATCAATCATCTAGGGTGGCAAGACATAGCCTTACATATTACATGCAACAATATATGGCGCAATGACTTATGGGGCTGGCATAGATTTTTTTTTCCAGGACTGCTTTGGAGAGTAGACTGGAATGCACATTGGTGAACAATGCTGACTTCACTGTTTTAGTCAGTGGGGGCCCTAGACGCCATTGAGTGAGCATGTTTACTGTGTGGCCGGTGCATTCAAAATGACTGAGCGAGTAGAGCAATGATTTTGCATAACTTTTGCATTAAGCTTAAACATTCCTCCGCAGAACTTTTCAGATGATTCAGAAGGCTTTTGGGGACAATTCAATGAGTGCATCGCAAATAAAAGTGCACAAAGCTTCAAAGATGGTGAAGAAAACTAAATTCACCTTTAAAAGGGAAGAGATTTCAGACCATCGATGAGATTCAGGTAAATACGATGAGACAACTGATTAAATATTTGCGCAGTTTTGCTTATAATAGGTTTTATACCTGAAGTGCAACTCATGAAAAAGAACCCTACATAGATTCATGTATCAGTCCTGATTGTAAGGCAACTATATTTCTATGATCAAAAGTAATTTTTGGAAGTTAATGCTAACCCTATACCAATTTTACAATCCTACAACAACCGTACCACTAACCCTAATATCATTAGTTTTTATAAGGCGCAATCCTATTCCGCAGCACTTTACAGTTATAGAAAGGTGATATCAAGAAGATTCTGATAAAATAAGGTTAGATTTGAGGTGGATATATATCGGTTTCTTGCGCAGGGACACTTGCTTGCAACTTATGGTCTGATGGGGATTTCAGCCAGATCTGATTTCAACCATAAATTACCCCTAACTTTAACCTTATACCCATCCCTAACACTAAAACAGCATTAATCACTAACTAATACACTAACTATATCCCTACAATAATCCAACCCTAGCCCTAATGCTAAGCCTAACTCAAAGGGATTACTTCTACTGACACCTACTGAGTGATTTCCCAGCTCACACAGTACAGAGCACTCTGTGTACTGTAAAAAAAAGAGTATAGTAAGAAAAAAATCTACTTACTTGGATTTTTTATTTCATGGCTCAGTGTCATTAAACGTTCCAGTTCTGAAAGACAAGAAGAAACAATATAGATTATTGTATTGGCTTTTTTAACTAAATATGAAGTCCTTACACAGACTTGACATCAAGTAACAAAAGCCCAATCAACACCTGGAGATAAGTAAATGCTTATCCTGTGAAAAACAGGTTTAAATTATTTACAAAAAAAGATTTGGTAAAAGGCACACTATAGTCACCCAGACCACTTCAGCTCAATTAAGTGGTCTGGGTGCCAGGTCCCTCAGGTTTTAACCCTTCAGATGCAAACATAGCAGTCTTCCAGACAGCCACTAGAGGCGCATCTGCGACGCTGGAGGTGAATTTCGCCTCCATCGCGCAGAGCATCCATAGGAAAGCATTGAGAAACTTGCCGCTCATGCGCATTCGGCTCCAGTGATGTTGGACAGGGAGGAGAGGTCACCAGCGCCGAGGGAGCCCGGCGCTGGATTAAGGTAACTGAAGGGGTTTTAAACCTTCAGCGCCACGGGAGGGGGACCCTGAGGGTGGAGGCACCCTCAGGGCACTATAGTGTCAGGAAAACCGCTTTGTTTTCCTGACACTATAGTGATCCTTTAAGTGTTGGATTTAGATTTGCTACCAAATTCTTTCCATTCTTACAGATTCCTATGGACATTACTGTGAATCTGACTGAAATAAAGTGAAGTGCATATTTCTTATATTATATTTATTGTACTGGTGCATGATTTTTCAATATTTGTTTTACTATTACTCATCTATAATTATAAAATAGAACCATTCTTGCACTCGTCAATCAACAAGATTGCTGTTCAAGAATTAAATTATGAAAATCATCTGTCTTAACAGAAATTATTTGTATATTACTTAAATTAATGTACACTGCACAGCTATTCTTATATTAAATCAAAGCAGACTTCCACTCAAGCTATTACCTTTGCTTAGACAGTGCTAGCATAAGTGAACAATTTAGTCTACTTCACTGATATCTTACTTTTTAATATAACATAAAATCCTCACATTCTGCAAATATAAATTATTCTCATTTTGTTATTAAATGGGTGATGTTTCATCTATTACAGTTTTCTGATATACAAATAAATAGAACTATGTATAAGAGTATGAAAGATTGAAAGCTATCTTGCATTTTGGTATAAATATGTTTTTCATCTTTAGTTACTGACCCCAATGCTACTTGTGTGAAAAACAAATCATTTCTAGCCCGATGACTTGGTTTGTGAAATACTGGGGGAAATGAAGAGCTCACCTTCTGGATCCATTACAAAACTAGATGAAATGCCATCTGTATCACTAACAGCCACTGAATAGGTTCCCAAATCATCCTTATCTGGATTCTTGAAATACAATTTAGAGCTAGTAAAAAGAAAAAAAAAAAGTGTAAATCGAAGAAAACACATATTAAACAACTTCTATGTTGATGTACAGAGCATAAAAAAGCTTAATGGTTTTGTTGATAATGTAATGTGTGAACAATATATATGCAGAACATACTTTTCTCCAATGGACTCTGATGTAAATTTGGTTTCATCAGAAATTTCTTCATAAGATTTGCACCATGTAAACTGAGAAGCTTCTGATATTTCAGGGCAGTTGAATGCAAGATAAATATTTCCTTCTTCATCAACACCTGCACTGATCTCCTTGGTTCCTGGTATTCAAAAAATAATAGAACAGGTAGCTCAAGTTATAAATCAAACTTTGCTAATGATAGATTATATATATATATATATATATATATATATATATATATATATATATATATATATATATATATGTGTGTGTGTGTGTGTGTGTGTGTAACATAGAGTAAAAGCAAATAAATGTTTTCAAAATTAGATACACTGAACCAAATAATTAAAATGATAAATCATGCTATAGATCAACCCTTGCTATTAACACATTACTACGTAAACCAAAAGAAGATTAACATTTGGAAATAAGATAATGTCTATTTAACATATATTGACAGCATTGTGTGTTTTTTTTAATTATTAATATTCGTCTTGCCTGGATAGCAGCTGCTATTTGCAATAAAGTCAGTCCCTATCCTAGTTAGGGTGTATGGTGACATTTTGTCATCAAACTAATATGGTGACCAGGGCATGTGACCAAGCTCATGTATGCGTTTCTTACAGGGGGGGTGAGCTTTACCCTTTGATATGGTGATTTGGTAATTCAATACCTTTACAAGTCAGGAGAGAGATAACCACGCCCCCCTATCTCCATTCCTTCTGTTCCTTCTTGGCTGTGCTACTGAGCAGACACGTGAGCAGACGTGGTCTAATTTGTATCATGGTGAACTGTGATTGGGATCTGGTGACTTTATAAGATTTAGTTGTTATTGTTAGTTAGTTAGTTAGTTAGTTAGATTGTTTTTGTTGTTGTTGTTGTTATTGTTTGTATAGTTAGTAAGATTGTGTGTCATTATTTGTATGTTGTTGTTGTTTTGTCTCTGAATAAATATTTGTTAATATAGATGGACCAGAGTTTATATGTGTATGTGTACATAATTTATAGAGTTTGGTAAAATACCACAGGGTGAATCTATGATACATATGCCACAATTGGCACACAGTGGCCTCTTTATTGGAATGTGAGCCAAAGGTTCAACATGTCACTACTCAGATTGAACAGGTGCTCCCCTTAGGACACACCAGCAGGGAGGCCCAGTGTCTAAATCAGAAATATATTAAATTTAAAAAAAAACAGTTGAGTACCTAAGCCTTTTGCAGACCATATCATTATTTCCCTCACCTAGGGCCCGAGGCAGACAGGGGCCCGGCAAGCTGCACAATGCTCTGGCTGGGGACATCAGATACAGATCTCCCCAGCCAGAATCAAACAGAATTGCATTTGCACATATTCCAGCGATAGGTTGCTCCTGCAACCTATCGCTCTCTAAGTTTCCCCCCTCTGCCTCTCCCTCACCCCCATCTTCTGAGACCTGGCAGGAATCCTGCTGCTCCTGCCAGGTCTCCTCCATGTAATGTCTGTGGAGCTCCATGTGAGGGGAAGAGGCAGGGCTAAAAGAGGGGAAGTTACCTCACTTCCTGCCCTGCCCTCTCCTGCAGAATCTGCTGAACCCTGGCAGACAGCAGGTAAGTTAATATTATTTTTCAAACTAATACCCCCCTTACCCATCCCAGCCCCTGTGCTCCCTTCACCCATCCCAGCCCAGTTTCACCCATCCCAGCCCCAGTGCCCCTGCACCCATCCCAGTACCTGTGCCCCTTCACCCAGCCCAGCACCTGTGCCCGCCTTTACCCATCCCAGCCCCTGTGCCCCTGCAACCATCCCAACCCCTGTGCCCCCCTTTATCCATCCCAGACCATATGCCCCCATTTTCCTATCCCAGACCATATGCCCCCATTTTCCTATCCCAGCCCCAGTGCCCCCTTCCACTCATCCCAGCCCCTGTGCCCTCTTGACCCATCACAGCCCCTGTGCCCTCTTGAGCTATCCCAGCCCCAGTGCCCTCTTGACCCATCCCGCCACAGTTCCCCCATTTCACCCATCCCAGCCCCAGTGCCCCCTTTCACCCATCCCAGTACTTGTGCCCCCTTTACCTATCCCAGTACCTGTGCCACCTTCACCCATCCCAGCCCCTGGGCCCCCCCTTTATCCACCCCAGACCATTGCCCCCATTTTCCTATCCCAGCCCCAGTGCCCCTTCACCCATCTCAGCTACTGTGCCCTCTTTACATATTCCAGCCCCTGTGCCCCTTCACACATCCCAGCACCTGTGCCCCCTTTACCCATCCCAGTCCTTGTGCCCCCTTCACCGATCCTAGTCCTTTTGCCCCTTTTAGCTATCCCAGACTCTGTGCCCTCTTCACTCATCCCATCCCATGTGCCCCTTTCACCCATCCCAGACTCTGTGCCCCATTCACCCATCCCAGACTCTGTGCCCCATTCACCCATCCCAGCCCCTGTGCCCCCCTTTATCCATCCCAGACCATATGCCCCATTTACCATCTGAACCTCTATGCCCCCCCTTCACCCAGCCCAGTCACTATGCCCCTTTAGCCATCTGAGCCCCCTTTCACCCACCACAGCACCTACACTCCTTCACCCACCACAGCCCCTTTACCATCCAAGACCCCACTCCCCCTTCACCCACTACAGCCCTATTGCTCTCATTCCTATCCCTCCCTGTACCCACCACAGTCTCTGTGCCTTCTTGCACACTCCTCAGCCTCTCTCTCTCCCTGTACCCACCTCACCCCTATGCCTTCCTGAACCCACTACAGCCCTCATCACTCTCATCCCTTTCCCTCCCTGCACTCACTACAGCCCTTATCCCTCACTGCTCCCACTGCAGCCACTATCCCCCCACCATCCCTATGCCCCTGCACCTACTACAGCCCATATCCCCCCTCATGCACTGCAGCCACTAACCACACACATACTGCAGCCTCTGTATCTCCCCCACACAGTAGAGCCTCTAGCATCCATGCAAACACACACTACAGCCCCAGTATCCCCCAGATGTCTACTATAGCCCCTACCCCCCCACACACACACACACAACAGTCCCTATCCACACACACTCTGCAACACAACCAGCCCTCTCCACTCACATACGACACTACAAACAGCTCCATTCCCACACGCAAACCCACAAGGAGCCTCACTGTATGCACATAATCCCACAAACAGCATTCCCACACATTCAATACCACATGCAGCCTCTCTACACACACATCACAAGAGGCATCCCCAGCATGGCAATACTGCATACAGCCCCCTTATACACACAAACACAATTATTACAATTACTTATATAGCACCAACAATTTCTGCAGCACAGTACAATAGGTAAAATAAGACAAACAATGAATTCTAACTCAACATGTTGACATACAGGAACACAAGCAGCATCCCACACATGCAACTACACAAGTAGCCGCCAAACACGTGTTTGGAGTCTGCTTGTTTGGTTGAACATGAGGGTGCGGGGCGTAAGGCAAGCTAGTAAGGGGTACTTCCCTCATAAACAATGTTTTATTAAAACACTGTTTTTGGATGGATTAACCACTTAAAGTATATCTGGCCCAGTTTGGGGGACATCATGACTCACAAAGCCATGCTGGGTAGAGCGCGCATATTATCTGTGTGAGAGCTGCACAAAGACCTTGCACCAGGAGGGGGGCCCCTGATCTCCTATTGACCGAGGGCCCTGTGAGTTGTCAGTCTACCCCTGGCCAACACGTAGATAACATGCAGCCTGGCCTTTGTTTTCATGTTTAATTGTACTTTGAAATATATAAATTGATTTTGAGTATATGTTTGGGGACACAGGCTCAAACATGTTTGCCATCACTGCCCTATCCTATTAATGGAATGCTGACAGAAGAGCTGGCAAAAAAGATACAGTAAGTTTTTCTCTCCTCATCTCTTCTCTCAGCATATCACTGTATGGAAAGAGACTGAATTATAGAAAACAGCCCCATACAGCATTTGCTGTCCTGATGCCCATAGAACAGCAAAGCTAGGTGGAATGGGCCTTGACATAGCTAGGAGGCAGGCATATGGAAATTTAAATATTGTCAGTTAGTTTAAGGGGGCAAGGCTTAGGGGTGATATATATATAGCGGGTATTTTAGGTGATAAGCCATTTAAATTGAACATTTTCACCTGCTTGTTTCTGGACCACCCTCCCTCCCTAAATTGTTATGGTGGATAGTGTGTTTCAGTTTCCTCCCTCGTTTGGTCACAGCAGCGTAGGGATGGAGAGAAAGGTCGGATCAGCAGGTGGGATATATTTTAAGTACAGGATCAATAGTATGTTTGGATTTGTTTTGGTAGATTCCAGCTCATCGGTAGCTCGGAACCTGGGTTTGTAGAAGGATCTCGGTATACCCCTACAAGTGGAAATGAATGTCCTTGGTGGCTGTGTTAACTGTTTGTGTATATTAATGTTATATGGTTATATTGATGTATTGAAGTTATTTATGGTGGGGTCATTGTCTGTGGATAAAGTTATATGTAAAAGTTAGGGTGCTGTGATGGCATTAAGTGTTGACAATGACCTTTATTTAATTATTAAATACAATTTCAAAATAATTCTAATAAAACTGTGATCATTTTAACCAAACTTCAAGTGTGTCTGTGTTTTATGGGAATAGTTTTTTTTAATAAGGGTTAATGTTATTAATATGCTGCGAGGACGACTTTGCACATGTCATGTAGTGAAACCTTCACAGAATATAAGATAAGGGACTTAAGATAAGGGATTGTTTTCTCTAATTTTAAAAACTCATGTAATAGAAAATATACATGCTGCTGAAGTATGTATTGGGGGAATAATCTATCTGGGTTCTATCTATCTTGTACTTTAGACACTACACCCAGTTTACAAATTGCTGAACCCACTGATAACAGTTACCTTTTACTGTACCAAGTGAGGTATTCCATAGTGACACTTGATAAACTCTGTCATCTCATAAATGGTAGCAATATCAAGTTGTCTCTTTAAGTGATTTTACTGTGATCTAGATATGGACTATTTTTCATTGTACATGGGGAGACTCACCTATCTTGATGAGAAGAGGCCAATAATTGTATTCAAAGAAATGATCCTCCATAACAGAACAAGGTAAATTATCACAAATCACAGTCACATATGATCACCCAATTGTTAGTTAAACTTAGACTTATTTAATACGTACCTGGTCTAGATTGTACAAGAACTGGTTCTGAAAGATCAGAGGGTTTGCCGATGCCTGACCCATTCACAGCACGGATTTGGAAAACATATGTTTTTCCTTCTTCTAAATCTTTGACCTTGAATGATAAAAATGTATTTAAGATAAATCAAAGCTGCAAAACCATAGTAATGCAAATATAAGATTACAATGTAAATGTAATTCCTGCTTGAATATCGGACTGTACAGATCTCTGCTCAGATTTTAAAATAAGATTTTGGGTCTTGTCTTGCCATTCTGGCTTTATTCCTTGGTATCTCATTTTGTTCCAGACTTTGTACCCTGGTGTCCCACTTTTGGGGACACCAGGGAACTGACCACAAAATTGTATCGACAGCACATCGTTTTATGCACTCATGCTACATTCTGGGCATTTGACCCCTGCATAAAGTAGTGAAACAGTGCTCCCTGCAAGTCTGGCCCTCAGTGGGCTGACCTTTGGTATTGGCAGGACAAAAAAGAAACAAAGCTCAAGTCAATATTTCTTCACAAATACTATTCAGAAATGGAGACCTGTAATTGATGATAATTAAAATGTTTAGCCTTTCATTTTTTGCTTTGTTTTTAAGGATTATTATAATTTTTAAGTTCTTGTCATTATTAAAAGGATAGAGGGTAGTCCATTGCTTAAATACAATATAAATGTCTGTTTAGTAAAAAAAAAAAAATATGCATGCATTTCATTAGCATTTTTTTCATTGGGGTTATATTTAAAATAGCTTGTAAAAGCTGCAGATCTATTGTCTGCAGCCTTTGCAAGCCCTCTTTTTTCCCCAGTACAGACTTCCCAATGCAGCTCAATTAGAAAGCTTTGCAAGGCATATGCTCTATGCAACTGCCGTCACTGAACTAAATAATCAGGAAGTAACAGGGTCAGTTGTCTGATTGACAGCCAGGGTGGTGTAACAAGGTTTATTTATAAAAGTGCCAATTTCTACCAAAATCTGCAGTTTTTGTAAAATAAAAAAGAGGACACATTTTTCAGACATAAAGCACTTCAGAAAGTTAAAATGCTTTAGGTGTTTCGAGTGTTCCTTTAAAGTAAATTTGGTTGTTTTCAATAGTTTTAATAGTGCTAAGTATATTTGAGGAACTAATTACATTTCCAGATTTTTTTAAGGGTGTAAGTTACAGTTTTTGAATAAAACGTGGCTCTTTTATTTATATACAAAAAATTTAAATTTTCATGTTTCCATTAAATGTTCATGTTTTTATTAATGTGTTATAAAAATACAAAATTTTGCATGAGGAATAAACAGGAGTTTAAACCAATTTCTAATTCAGATGGAAATCCAACTTTCTGAAGTTTAGGAAGATATCTAGATCTCTGGTATCATAGCACGCAATTCATATTCCCTGTAGTGTTAAAAATATAATACCTTTAGGTAACGGTTTGAAGTAGCAGTCTCATTTACTCTCAAGAAGTGTTCTGCATTTAATTCTCTGTATTCAACAAAATATCCAGAAATAGGACTGTTGCCTGAATAAACCGGTGCTCTCCAAAGAATAACCAGAGAAGAATCTCTAACTTCACAAAATGTAAGGTCAAACGCAGGTCCTATTAATATAAAACCAGATGTAAACATGTCTTTCAACTATTCAGCATTACAAACATAGTAGCAGCGGTACACAATGTGAAAATTTATCACATTCTTCCTTATGCTGACCTAATAGTTGATTGATACTATTCTAGATGTACTAGTCTATCGAATGAGTTAATGTTTTGTACTTCCATCCTATCTGTAAACATTCCAAGATTTAAGGGGAAAAAAAAGAAACATCTCACTTTACAGAAATTGCATGTTTGATCCTTACACTGCAAACACTAAGTGGTGTACTGATAGCAGTGATTTTTTTAAAGGACCACTCTAGACACCCAGACCACTTCAGCTTAATGAAGTGGTCTGGGTACCAGGTCCAACTAGGGTTATCCCATTTTTTCATAAACATAGCAGTTTCAGAGAAACTGCTATGTTTATGAATGGGTTAAGCCTTCCCCTATTTCCTCTAGCGGCTGTCTCATTGACAGCCGCTAGAGGCGCTTGCGTGCTTCTCACTGTGATTTTCACAGTGAGAGCATGCCAGCGTCCATAGGAAAGCATTCTGAATGCTTTCCTATGTGACCGGCTGAATGCGCGCGCAGCTCTTGCCGCGCGTGCGCATTCAGCCGACCGGGAGGAGAGAAAGAGGATAGGAGGAGGAGAGCTCTCCGCCCAGCGCTGGAAAAAGGTAAGTTTAACCCCTTTCCCCTTTCCAGAGCCGGGCGGGAGGGGGACCCTGAGGGTGGGGGTGCCCTCAGGGCACTATAGTGCCAGGAAAACGAATATGTTTTCCTGGCACTATAGTGGTCCTTTAACAAACATTTGAAGGAAATCAGTCATTGGTTTCATGTATCCTATGGGAGTCAATTCAAAGTGCTAACCCAGACCTTTAAAGCCTTAACCATTTCTAGCCCCTCTTATATCTCTTCCGAGATCCATAGGTATGCCCCTTCTCAGTCTCTCCGCTCTGCCTGTGACCTTCTCCTGTCCGCTGCTCACACACGTATGGCCAACTCACACTTGCAGGACTTCTCGTGGGTGGCTACCTTCCTATGGAATAGCCTGCCTACCGCCATCAGACTCTTCACTAGTCTTTAATCTTTTAAGAAGTGCCTTAAAACATATAATATAAGTTTCTATTTATATTACTACATTTTAACTATTATGAACTTTGCAAATAAAAATAATATAGGAATATTACTATGGGTAATGAATTCATGAAAAATTTAAAAATTTGGGGAAAATAATCCAAATTTGGGTACTTTTGCCTATTTTGCACTGTATTTGTTGCTACAATGAATAATCCCTTAAGTGTAATTTTCTGTTCTTTTTATTTTTTTCAGAAAGGAATTGCTGCAGCCAGTAACCAAGTAATATTAAATAAAGAATCACAGTTAAGCAGAAAATACATTACCTGGCTCTGCCATTGTCCATGCTTCGCATTTAAAGTGTTCACTTGGATCAGATGCGAGCCCAAGGCCAGCAAGGTTAGATGCAGAAATTTTGAATTCATAAAAAGCGCCTTCGTCTAGATTTTCAACCTATAGAAATAAAAACGTGTAAATCACCCAAATTCATCATAACTACATTAGAGCAGTTCTGTCATGTTTGAGCTTTTCATAAAGAATGGAAATCTTTAAAGAAAGCTCTTTTAGACTGTGTTGAATCTTTGAAAATTCCTATGCAATCAAGGTAAATATAAGACAAAGTAGGAACTGTTTTGCCTCATGTAATTGCAAATCTTCAGCAATCTTAGGCAAAAATGCAGAGTTCCGATGCCATTTCCCATCAGCCATCTGTCACAACAATTTATGGGAACAGACATCCTTTTGTACGATGTGCAGCAGATGCATATAGCACCTTATTCTGCTCCGCCCTACCCCCTCTCCATACTCTCTTTTTTTGACACCCAGTGCAGAGATGTGTTAGCTGCAATTTCTATCAGAGCTGCTTTTTATGGTGGGCATGCCTTTATGGAATAGTGTAATAAACCTGCACTACAAAGATAATCATTCTCCAGATATCTTTTTTTTTTTCCATTAAGTTCTTTTGACTGTGTTACTGCTATTCTGTGAGACTTTTCTGCATTTCTGATACTATCTATGATATAGCCCATGATCTTGCAGGATCTGCCATAGACACTGTTTTGTATTCTCACATATGTGACATTGGCTCCTGACAAGTGAAGTTACTAGAAGCCAAAGAAAAATAACAACAAGTAAATGGTGGAACATAGGGGAGCAACGTAAGGTAAATGTATCTCCTTATCTGCTTCCCCCATGTCCAACTCCACACATGTGGGCAACTTGATATTGTATAAGATGCAAAATATTACATTTATATAAAAATTAGAATTCTGTGGACAGTGAAAGGATTACAGGTTCTGATAAGGCGGATAAGGCAAATTTACAATTCTTTTTTAAAGTAATTGTTAACCAGGATTTTATATCAAAGTTTTTGCTAACTAATGTTTTATGTCAAATCATTGTTAATTGCAAATAATTTCCCATTCTAGAATTATTCGGGAATGTCACCATGCCATTTCAGATCTATTCTTTCCCACACAATACACCGAAAGTAGTTTGCCATCAACCACTTTTTTGCAAGTCTGTCTTTTCATTTTCCTATAATCTTTTATTTATGCAAACATTTCCTGTGAGTAATTGTATAAAAACCTTCTCCAAAATCTGATAGCTCACAACCACAGCAGCATCCTAGTTTCCTAATCTGTAGACATGTGCTGAAGGGTGTCCTACAAATAGTAAGCATCAGACTAAGTTACTAAGTTACGTTGTAACTACTTTCAATGTAGTTTTTCCATTTACAGGCATATTAACCATTTCACAATTTCATACATAAAATAGAGCATAGAAAATGGTTAGTTTACATTGCTTATCGACACTTTCTATAAATTACACATACTTTGTAGCGCATCAAGACCACTTATGAAGCTATTCTCTACATTTGATCATTTTCATTTGATCAAGGTACAATCTTGTAAAATATGCCTTATATATTACCACTATTTTCTTTTTCTTTCTATAAACATAATTGTTGAATTAATTATAATTAAGTAATTATCAAATTTAATTGTGGCACTCAAGACAAAATATATCATTGACACTCCAGTGCCTTACAGCAATTTGTTTCACTCTCTCAAAGTTGCCAAAATAATTAAATGCATGATTAATTTTCAAAGTATAAAAGAGTATATATCGGCACTAACCTTGTAAATCCTTTCTAGGACTTGGCTGGAATTCACTTCATGCCAGTTAAGGTGATTAGCCTCACGCTTATCAATGTAGTATCCGCTAATTGCAGATCCACCAGTAAATTTGGGCAATTTCCAGCCCAAAGTCATTGATTGACCATCACAGTTCAAAAGGGTAATCCCATAGGGATGAGATGGAGTTGCTACAAAAAGGCAGGCACATTTTATTTTCTTATAGTTATTAGGTTAGTAGTTATGTTGACTTTCATAATAGTAGGAAAAGGTAGCCTGACTCGTGATATCTGTATTTGGTTTGATGTGTTATAGCTGCAATAACAATAGTCAAAAAAAGAAACAATATTTCAAAAAGTGTGGATTTAACCCTTGTTATTACAAGAGAGGTATGCAAATAAATGATAATACTGTTCTTGGCAACTAAAGAGGTAAAACAAGAACAACCTGAGATGAGATTAATATATACAAATATTCTATTCTGTAAAATTGGGAATCGTCAATATTATGAAATGTCTAGATTATGTTTTTGACATATAGAGAAGTAATTTCATTTCCAGGGGCAAAATTATTGAAAGTGAACAAGTACAATTAAAAAAAGTAATTCAAATACGTAAAGCAATACACGCTGACAATTAACACAGATAGTTCCAAAGACATAATGAGATTTTTAATGGAAAACAAATGATTATGTTTATTGAAATACCAATTATATGACTTAATTTGTCCATTCTCATTCAGTCTTAGAAACATTGTAAGGATTTAATGATAGAAAAATAATAAGGTACACGAACATAGATTAATTCAAGGTGTTGCTTCTGTGGTTTGTGACGTTAGCTTGATAAAGAACAGAAAAGTCAATAAAGGGTGAATTGTGAATGTGAACACATATCTCAGGATCACCTACCATAAGGTATGCCTCCTCCTAAAATCATTAAATTAGAAAACATTTTATCTTAAGCAGCTTTTAGAAAATGTAACTGCGTATATGCAACATGTATAGCAATTAAGGGTGCTACATGGCTACAGTTAGTTAAAAGTTAATATATTGTACACAGTGGTTTGGCGAATCAGACCATCAAGTATGAATGTCAAACTTAATAATAACAACCAAAGTGTGTACAGTGCTTTAAGATGAAAAAAACAAAAACAGTGCATATACAAAACCCAGCAACAATCACCCTAAAGTGACATA
Source organism: Pelobates cultripes (assembly GCA_933207985.1). Classification (NCBI taxonomy): domain Eukaryota; kingdom Metazoa; phylum Chordata; class Amphibia; order Anura; family Pelobatidae; genus Pelobates; species Pelobates cultripes. The sequence continues at coordinate 136,453,907 of OW240913.1, read as the reverse complement.
TAATACAAGTAAACTAAAAAGAAGTGTTGTGCCTAAGGTAATATTTATCAATAATTAATAATATCTTTGAAAAATAACGTAATAAAATGAGTGCAGATCATCTTAATAAAACCAGAAAAAAAGGTATTTATATGTCTGATGAAGCCTTGGAAAGGCGTGGTGAAACATGCCATGTAGCTACATCATCAGAAACTGAGTCAAAGATTGGAACCATGGGAAACCAGGACGTGTCTTGCTAATATCAGTAGTCATCACTGTCATTCATGTGTTTGTGGGCTGAATATGTTGGCATGCCCCTCACTATATGAAGTAAGCAGTTTATAATCTGTATAACAATAAAACTTAGTGTGATACTGTGCAGGAGTTCCCGGTTTTGTCTACATCAGAGTTTATGCTCATGGTCACCATACTGTAGATATCAAGCTGTGGGGTCCATTGCCTTTAAAAGGCGCTTCTTTCACTCAGAGCCAGGTTTTGTTTTGTTTTTAGATATTATTTATTATTGATGAATGTCAAACAGTCAATTTAAGTGTTTCATGGTGTTCAAGGACCAGTGATATTTAAAGAAACACTCTAGGCCCTATTACAACCCCATCTGAATACATTGTCTTAGAATCTGGAAGTCCTGGGCACCATTTTACATTTTGGGATTGAACCTTTTTTTAAACAGTTTAACTCCAATGTTGTCTTCATGGCATCCATATGCTTGACTCCTTTACCTTCTCTTCTGATCTCCATTCCGTTGGGCTGATGTTCTTGGCTTATCACTGTCCACTCATTATGATAAACAGAATAGAAAGACCACTTTCTAAAGCATTTCTTCCAATAAATATCCAGTGAAAAGCTGAGAATGTCGGCTGATGCTCTTAGCCTTTCACCAGTCGCCAAAAGAAAATCTATCTGACTAGTGATGTGACAAAGGGGCCAAGCAAACAGACAGCGTTATGGCTAAACTGTTTTAAAAGCCCAAGTTAAGATGGAACCCAGGATCATTCAAGGATCATTACAGGACCATACCTCTTCATCTCAACGAAGTGGTCTGGGTGCAATGACCCTGTATTTTTAACCCTTTAATGTAAAAAATTGCAGTTTTGTAGAAATAGCTATGTTTACCTTGAAGGGTTAAACATACCTCTAGTGGCTGTGACACTGAATTGAAGTCAATGCTTTACTATGAGAAATAATTGCTAGTTTGTGTTCACTAAGAAAAGCATTGGATTGGACCATCACCTAGAGAGTGACACCTCCAGGATGACATAGCGAGAGCCTGAGGAGTACCAAGGGAGCCTTGGCACTGGGAAAAAGGTAAGTAAACTTTTTTCTTCACTATTTTTATTGCAGTTAGGGGTACTCTAATCTTAATGGGGACTAGGGAACTATAGCATTAAAAATTATTGCATTGCATTGCTAACATTATAATGTTCCTTTAAGGCCTGGCTAATCGCATAGGACTTGACATTTTAAGATATATATATCTCACTACTGCAAGGGATTCTGGGTAGGTGTATGCAAATTAGCTCAACATACACCTACCCAGAATCACTTGCAGTAGTGAGAGTACTGTTAAAGTGAGATTTCTGTGGGAAAAGCAGGTCTTATAGCTTGACTGGTGTTTGTGTGTGTGTGTGTGTGTATATATATACATATATATATATAGGAAATATACCTACAAGATGGTGTTTTTGTGTTCCACCTGCTCTTCAACTACTGAAAATAACTTTTTACTTTTTAACTTCAGTAATGTGGGGCAAAGAGATTTTAGGTCTCTGTTTCAATCCCAGAATGACTGCAGTGCAGTGATTATAATATATCTACTGACTGGGAAGGCTTAACAAACACAACTAATTTGCTATCGGATACTTACTCAAAGCAGCTTTAACTATTATTGCTTCAGATTCCTGAGAATTTTCACTGACTCCAACAGCATTGACAGCCTTTACACGGAAAATGTAATTTTCTCCAGTTGTTAAACCATGAACCACAAATCTGAGGAATCCAATGAACAATATTATCAGAGAAGTACAAGTGCCATATGTATTTTATTTGGCATTGTTACCTGATATAAAAACCTCACTCTCTTTTCAGCAGTAAGTTTTAAAATGGTGATAAATAAGTTAACTAACCTCTTGGAGGTAGGAAATACCTTGCATATTTTGCAATAAACTAAAAACGAACAACAACAAAAAAAAATATAACCACCTTTAATTCCCAGAAATGAAGTTAATTATATGATCAGGATATCCTATAACAATTCTCCATGAAAACATAAAAAAAATTAGATCTTAAAGGGAAATTTATGGTACTTAGACAACTTATATAATATGCATGACGGAATTTTTAAAGCTTTTCCATAAAAGCACACATCCTATAGGCAAAGGCTGCGGAATCTTGCTCTTTTGTCAGATTCTATTTGCAGAGGAAATGCTGAAGGCAAATATAAATACTAAGTAACAGGCCTGTTTGTGGGGGAAGACGAACCAGACTGCTGCTGGGGTAACTCACGCAGTATGAAAATCTCTGATCAACTTTAACAGTGAAATAACGCATGCTAAGTGTGGAATGAGCACCGGAGATATTATGTTACATCATATGCTATCTCCCTAATGTTGAAACCCATCTTTTATATCAATATTGAGACTGAATAAAGAATAGCACAGGAGAGATAGAGCACTGAATGCTTGACTATACTACTGTAACCAAGGTATGAGAAAGGTAATTGAGAACAGAGTATGGTCAACAATCTTAAATATATAAAATGTTGATCTGTCCATCCATTCAGTTACCTGCCAATCTGACCGACTTTATATCTGTCTGATTCCCTGTCAGTCTGCCATTCTCATTTTGTCTCTATTTGTCTGTCTAATTTTCTGTCCCTCTGTCTTCTTTTCTCACCTGTCTGCCTAATTTTCTGTAAGCTTGCCTGTTCACTGATCTATTTATCTAACTGCCTAAGTGCCTGATGTTTTGTGTTGTGGCGTATGTGAGAAGAAAGAAAGAAAGAAAGAAAGAAAGAACCAAAATTAATCTAAATGTCTTTTGAACTTAGGGGAAGCAGCAAATGTGAGAAAAACTCAATTATATTTACAAGACATGTCATTAATTGCTGAACCAGAAGAGTGCAAAAATTATAATAGAAATATCATGTATATATTTTTCAGTACACTGGTAGGTGCATTTTCCACAAGTTGGTTCACAGATCAAGTGAGAAGAAGCAACCAATGAAGGGAAAAAAGGAGGAACAGTGAAATTTATGTATGATATATTTGTTAAATATAGAATATATAAATATAGATGTGTTTTTTTATTGCGCCTCCTTTTTTTACTTCTCTATTCACTTGATCTGTAAATAAAATCAACAATTAGTAGCTGTATCCTAACCATCAATCATTTGTATTCCCATCAATCATTTTTTTTTTTGGTGCCACTCAAGGAACTCTGAGTGACTTATCAAACAAAACTGTTTGTTAATTGTCTATTTTGTTTATTTTGTTTTTTAGTCGTATGGCAATTCGTAGTTAAGGAATTCAGACTACCCACCAATCACCCAAAATTTGGATGAATCAAAATAATTTTTAAACCAAATGCTCAAGTCTACTTAGAACAGTCAAACTCAGTAAAATTGTAAAAACTTGAATACATTTTAATTTTGTAAGCTGGATTTTGAAAATTCTTTAATAAATTACTTGAAAAGTATTAAGCATGATTCATGAAATGAATATAGGTTTCTGTTAACAGAATGACTGGTCCACATCACCATAGTAGGACATATGTTTTGTCTGTTGAACCACACAGTGAGTAGCCAGTTTTGACAATAAGCCTGGGATTTAGGTATTTAGTATTTCAACTAATTTATCAGAGGAATTGTCCACTATTGTTCTGCAACGCAACTAGTACTGAAAGATCATTTAACTAGTGTTATATTCTCATTCATTGGTCAGAGACACAAATGTCAAAATTTCAGATCTTACCGTTTAGGGCTTCTACAATCACTGACATATACAAGATGTAGTTCTTTTAGACTAGTGCAGAGAAAAAGACCATACCTGTTGTATTTAATAGGTTTGTGGTTACATGGTTCCCAATGATTAGATCCCACAACAGATGAGTCAATATAATATCCCATTAATTCTTCCTCTACTTTGGCCTTATCAAACTGTACGACAACTGATGTTCTAGTGTTTCGGGATGCCAAGATACGACCAGGAGCAGATGGCACAGCTATAAAGAAAGTAAGCATATAAATTTGGAGTATGTGAGCATATGCATATAAAACATGCAGGCAAATAAATCAAGAAAAAAAGTGTACTAAAATTGTTTATTGCTATACATCATTAGTATATACATACTTGAAAACGAGAGAAATCTCAATGTATCCATCCTGGTAAAATATTTTATAAATAAATAATCAGAAGTGCTGCACAACACGGGGGAAATATAACATATTGCTTATGTTGGGCATACTATACTTATTTGTACAACAAATCACACAGCGATAAAAGAACCAAATTATACTGTTCAATTCATATTGCACAATCCTCCATATTTTGGGTCAATAAATGACCTGTATTCCTCTGGGATTCCTGATGTACGTGGAAGTCCTTTTATATTATTCAAATGGTTAATCACTCTCGTATCAAGGCTTTATTTGTATTTCAGCCTGTCTAATGTTTGCCCATTAAAATTAGCAATTGCTTTTTTTATTTTCACAGTGTGATCGCTTGTACATACTGCACTTTACTTTATTATATTCTTATTTGCCTCTGTATCGCCCAGTGCATAACTAATCCCTATCCTGCAAGTAGTTAACAGAAGAGCAAAGGTTTTAATACTATAATAAAATTCCCATTGGTAATATCTTCTATGAAATGTATCTCACAACCATTGATAAATAGCTTATCTACATTTCAATTTAAAAAAAAAAACCTTCTTACCCAAACGTTCCTGAGCTTGTATGGGCTGTGTAATTTCGGATGGCTCACTGACCCCATGTTTATTAACTGCAATCACTCGGAAGTTATAGGACTTTCCTTCAACTAGGTCAAAAACTGCGAAACGTGGAGACCTTACAGGGATCTGTGAGTTCACTCTCTGCCAGCTTCCACTACCAACCATTGTCTATAAAAGTAAGAAAATAGTGGAATGAAATGATTTACTTTATGCAAATATTTTAGTTTATGCTTCAATGTATTTGAAAAAAAAAGAAAATTAAAGACTTTTTTTTGTGCATTAGTTTTAATGTAATTTGTTTATGGTCATATGACATTGTAATATTAAGAATATTTTACGACTGTAAAACTGCAAATACTTGGCTTTCTCCAGGATTAAACTTTATTCCTCCTTTTTAACCTGCTGGGTGCAGAGCAATTGCGTGGAATTAAAATTCTTTATCATGATATCTACTTCACATGGAATAAAAGTATGTGTCTCAGACAGTGGACATATGATACTTGCATGCAACGTCCTTGTACAGCTTAATGAAGAATATTTCGGGGACATGATATACATTTTGGATCATTAATCTTCTCAAACACCACAAGGGAACTCAATATAGAGTAAGCCCCTACAACTTTATTAGACCTGAAGGTTAAAAAACACACAAATCCATGAAAGTTATTGTAAGATGGAAAAGTTTCCCAAATTGCTCAATCAATTCCCATCGCCGGATAACCTTCCGTGAACACCCATCCTCGCTGCAAATACATCAGATAACTTTCACTAAGTAACCTATCGCTTATAGGGGACTTATAGGGGACTTGAAATAAATGTGTGCACAAAGTCTTCCCTATATATCCTTTATTGCAATATGTATCTGTGTAAAATATTGCAGTTTTATTGCACTGCATGGTTCAGTATGGGATTTTTTTAATATTGCTGTTAAGGTTAAGTTTACATCTTTGTTTAGGCAAATACATACATCATTGTAATGCTATGGTCACCTTCATTTTATGCATGGCTTTCAATAGGGATGTTGGCTGTCCCATGGTAATTACTGCAAACTTGTATAAATCAGTGGAATAACACATAGCATTGTAGTGATTTTGCTTTGGGAAAAATGGAGAGCTCCCTGAGTAAAACATTGTATTTTATTAATGTGGTTGAAGAAATTTGCGGAATTTTGTGTTGTAAGGGCAAATATGAACCTTGATTCAAAGGACCTTAAAAGGGCATTTCTTTGCTGCATGCATAATTGGATTTAACTGTGCATTTAAAATAAAAAAATTAAAATTTTTAAAGAAATAGCTTATATATATATTTAAAATGACACATATGATTAGTAATGATGTCCCGAACGGTTCGCCGAACGGTTCGCGAACGGTTCGCCACGAACGGTTCGCCAGGGACTCATCATTGAGTAAACTTTGACCCTGTACCTCACAGTCAGCAGACACATTCCAGCCAATCAGCAGCAGACCCTCCCTCCCAGGCCCTCCCACCTCCTGGACAGCATCCATTTTACATTCATTGTGGAGCTGCATTCTTAGTGAGCTGTCCAGAAGGTGGGAGGGTCTGGGAGGGAGGGTCTGCTGCTGATTGGCTGGAATGTGTCTGCTCACTGTGAGGTACAGGGTCAAAGTTTACTCAATGATGAGTCCGTGGCGAACCGTTTGTGGCGAACCGTTTGCGAACCGTTCGGCGAACTGTTCGGGACATCACTAATGATTAGCAGTCTGTCTTAAATATTAAAAGTATGGTACATAGACCATCTTAAGGCCACTCCTGTTTGTGTAAATATTTTATTTCATACATTTATAAATATTCCTGTGCTTTTTATATACATTTTAATATATATTTCAAATGATTACGTAACTACCCTAATTATCACATCATTATTATTCTGGAATAAGTAAGACAGAGTGCTGGGGCAAAATATTCCATGGCACACAAGTTTTGCATGTGTGTGTGACTAACAAGATCATGAATGTAATCCTTTGCATTAAGTGAAACATACTTTTATTAGGAAAGCTCTGGTAGGCTAAAAGTTTTTCCCACATTATAACAGTTATGCACGTTTTCCAAATGCACAGTTGCATAGTCCAAATGCATAGTGGCTTATTGCTTATAGAAAGTTAAATTTATATCACATCCATTATTGTTTGTATCTCCTAACTTCTTAATGATATCTGGTAAGGTGTCTGCCTTAGCCAAGAGAGATACACATAGTGAATACACATATATATGTATGTCATATATATGTGAATAATGCTTAGTGTGAGAAAGTAATATTTGTATAACTTAATTAAGAATAATGATTCTTGTGGATTCCCTACATGGCTAATCAGCCAACATACAGATACTGCATACTGCCAGGCATCACATTTCAGATTCTGAATGTCACCATGAGGAATCTGCAAACCAGATAAAACAACTTTGATACAGATGGGAACCTTCATCTCTGAAGTTTTGCATGAGAATACTTCTTATTTATTAGAAAGTATAGTGTCAATGTATTGTTTATATAACTGTGATATGGATTCCCATTGCTATTCATGTATATGTTTAGTAATAACAGGTCTTCTCTTTACTCATTTGCCTTTATGTGATATATATCAAATTGGTAACTGTTTTCATTGTCTCCCATATTCCTGATAAAAGTATATAATAGCAATGTAACTCAATCCTTATTGGCTGACTTGGAAGGAATCAGATGTATCAGTTTATAGTTTTTTATTTTGTTTTAAGAAGCACACGTGGTATTGAAATTTAGGTCTGGTATTTAATTCCAGTTATTTTATGTGAACTAATTATATCTAGGTCTAACATATTATAAAATCATTTAATAACCAAATCCCTGCGAAAAATCTGACCATTAACAACTATAAAATGTGGTTACGGACAATTCACAGCGTCATGATGTAAGGTCGTCACGTTGACAGGCGGGAGGAGATGGAGCAGGATAAGGAAGATGCCGAACTGAGAATACCATGTGGCGAAAAGGCGAACTGAGTGAGACCGTTTGAGAGATACGAAAACAGAGACACAAAAACAGAAACCTGTGTGGGCGGTGAGAGGAGGACAGGAGCCTGAGCTCGGGCAGCAGGAGTGCCTGAGACTGGAGGTCGGCGACAGCTGGCTCTTCAGTGCCGCGATTCTGTGCCAGATCAGACAAAGGAGTGACCCTCGTTTTCCCCCTGAGCTGGGAGAGACTGACTGGGAGAAAATGGGCAGAGGCTTGACTGCAAGCAGAGACCAGAGAATCGGAGCTCAGGCTTGAATAGTGGGTGCACGTGGGATTGCAGACAGGCGATGGCTGGCTATCTGTCAATGTGGTATTGTACCACACAGGAGTGAGTAGGGAACCCCATGCTCTCCCTTGATAATTATGAAGGGGGACCTGTTTATTATACGTGCTAAAAATTGAGTGGCCCTTCTTATCTCTCAATCGGGTTTAAGACCAGAAAGTAAAGGAACTGTGAGTAATAGAAAAATTATAGAGGAGAAGGAAAAAGAACATAAAAAAAGAAAGGAATGGTTATATAAAGTGGGGATATATTCCCTTACTATTACTCCTTTGCTACCTTTTGGTATTGTTTTTTTCCTCCAGTGTTTTATAATTTTTTCACTCCTCTGCTCTCTCTAAATGGACAGCTCAATTGAAAGGAATCATACTACACTGAAAAAAAGAAAAAAGGAAAAAAGATAAATGGATAAAAGGGAGGAAAAGAGAAAAAATAGAAAGAAAAAAAAGATTTAAAAAACTATTAAAACTGAGTTGGAGATAAAACAAAAAACAAACAAACAAAGGGAAACGTGAGAGGAAACAAAGGAGAAACCCAATAATGGCCACAAAAAAAAACATCAACTGAAAGGAAAAAGGACACCTTTTTAGGGGGAATATAACAATTTTGAAAATATAAAATTGACACAGGAAAGAGAAAGAAGAAAGAAGGAAAGATAAAAAAAATGAAAAATAATAAGTAACGAAAGATATAAGAGTGGCAATGCACTTAAATAATTAATTTGCTAAATATGGTGTTATGAAATTATATTGTACTAATAATGTGTTGTCACTAAATGGGGAAGGTGGTGTGCCCTCTCTCTTTCTTCTCTCCCTCGTGAATTGAGGTGCTGAGAAAGGGGGGGTAATGATGGGAGGAAACACCAATTTTTACGAATACATTAATTTCAGAGGATAAAAAAATTTCACTGTAATAAATGATCAATGATATATGATTGATAAAGCACATAAACACTTTAGAAAGTAGAGAGGAAGGGAAAAGGGAAAGGAAGAGAGTGAAACATATAATGAATAATATAAGAGTGGCAATGTATTTAAATGAATAAGTAAAGTAAAATTGTTATTGTACTATATTGTACTGATAATTTGCTGTTGCTAAATAGGGACTGTTTGGCTATTTTTGGAATGTCCTTTCTCGCTCTTCTTCCTCTCCGTCCCACTTTAAATAAGTACATCTGGGACGGTGGGGGAGGACGGATGGAGGGGGCATTTAAGCATTTAATTACTTAATTATTTGAAAAAATATTTTTTTATTTTATTTTCTACACTGAAAGTAAATCTGGGTTAAAGGAATATAATTAAGAGCTTAAGACTAGACTTAGGCGAAATTGGTAGAGACAAACATGTTAAACAGATCTCAAATTTTATGCAGTAAGAATGCTCCCCCTACCTCCCGCTGAACGACGGTATAAATGACTGTGAAATGAAATTGGATTATTTAAATTTCATTTCAATGGAACCAGCAAAGGGTGCTGAGTTCCTTTTTCCTTATGGACTGTGTTTTCCACTCTCATCTCTAGGGAGCAGTGGAAATACATGTTGGTTTTGTTGTAATATGTCTTTGTATTGTCACATGAAGGGTCATGGTGGATCGGCAGGGTTCCTTATTAAATAATGGTTAGATAAGCATTGATCAATGTACAGGGATTAAACTCCCCACAAAAGAGATCCATTGTTCAAAACTTGTTGATAAAAGTGCATATTGACATTGCTTTCTTGCAGGAAACCCACTGGAAACAGACACAAAAATATCTTTGGGAGGTACATGTTTTCCTTTATTGTTTAGTGCTTCAAATACAGATTTAAAAAAATAATAATAGAGCTGTAATACTATTTTCACGATATTTAAAAGTTTAGATTATCGATAGGGTCGGCTGGGAATATTTGAGTCTGACTTTAAAAAGAGTAGACATAGATGGGTGGATGCATAGGGCTGTAATAACATACTATGATAGAGCTTGGCAGCTCCTTCTAAGTGCTGCTACAAATTGTGTGATATTCTGGAGAGGTTTACAGAATCTTCAACTGTCTAAGATTTTGCTAAGAGTTTTCTTTTTTTACTTTTACAGGTAAGATTCATCTGTAGGAAAAGGTTACTGACTGCACAAGAAATTACCTGTTGGTAATTGGTAAGGTATTTTATTTGATTAGCTAGGTGCTTGCTATTGATTGTTGGTTAATTAGCTATTGTTTGAAAATAAGCATAGGCCTATCCAGGTGTTAAGCATAGTGGGTGGTGCCTTTAGGAGTGTATATAAGGGTTGTAGATATTAGCTTGGTTAATAGAGCTTGGCAGTTGCTTCTAAGTGCTGCTACAAAGTATGTGATTGGAGATAAACTGGAGGTAATCTGAGGTATTTAGGAGGACAAAAAAAAATTAAGATTTGTTTGGTTTAAATTATTCACCTCAATAAAATGGCAGACTTCGTTCAGTGTAATAGTTATGTATTTGTTTCACATTCCACATTTTGGAGATTTGCATGCTGTCTAATCTGTAGACAGTTATCTATATTGTGACAGAAGATTGTATTTTTGAAGTCAGAGATTTGTAAATTATCTGGTAAACAAACTCAAGCTAGAACTGCTGCAAAGCCTCTGCCGCAGAGACATACTAGGGATTGCAGATGCATAATTGTAGGATCTGGTAGACTTAGAGTTGTGGATACACGCCATATTGCACAGTCTGTTGCTCTACATAATTCATTTTCTGCCCTTTCAGAGTATAATGGTGTTATGGAGAACGGCTCAGGTTCTTAGAGTAGTAGAGACAGACTCAGGCACTAAGGGTAGTGGTGTTGTGGAGACAGGCTCAGGCACTAAGGGTAGTGGTGTTGTGGAGACCGGCTCAGGCACTGAGGGTAGTGGTGTTGTGGAGACAGGCTCAGGTACCAAGTGTAGTGGTGTTGTGGAGACAGGCTTAGAGACTATGGTGAGGCCTAATAGAAAGCAGTTGTTGTTGGGGGATTCCATTATAAGAGGTGTGGAGATGGACAATGGTGGTCTTATGAGATGTCTTCCTGGAGCTACTGCTCACAGAGACAGGAGACGTATTTGTAATATTGTTAAGCGAGCAAAGCAGGAAGGGGAATTGGATGTACTTGTCCATCTAGGGACAAATGACTTGGCTTGCAATGAGGGTTCAGAGGTAAAATAAGTTTTTAGTGTTTTTGCCAATGACATCCGGCAAGTTGCTTCCACACTGTCATTCTCTTAAGTTATGCCTGTGCATAACACTAAGAATGACAGGCGGATGCGTATTAGAGACTTTAACTTGTGGCTTAGAGAATGGTAGCTTTATTTCTCATGGAGCAAGGATTTGGCTTTATTTCTCATGGTAGCTCTGTTTGGAATGGAAATAAACTGTACAAAAAAGATGGTTTGCAAACAAATGTTCTCATTGAGCAGTTCAGAGGTTTTGCTACGATGTATTTACACTAGGACGGCGGACAAAAGGGTGATAAAGCATCAATCCAATTGCCCCCCAAAACAAGGACAGAAGGTGCCTGTAGCAAGTGTGTTAAAAAATGACAAGCTTAGAGTCATGTCTACAAATGCTCGCAGTTTAGGGAAAAAGATCCATGAACTTGTGGTAATAATGGCAACTGATAATGTAGATTTAGATGCTGTTACTGAGACATGGTATAATGAGAAAAATGTCTGGGACATAGCAATACCAGGGTACTCTTTATATAGAAAAGACAGGGAAGGCAAGAAAGGGGGAGTGGTGGCCATGTATGTGAAGGATAGCATAAAATCTAGCCTAATAATAGTTAGTGAGGCGAACATAGAGTCTCTTTGGGTTATGTTAGAATTTGGTAATCACACAGTAACTCGTGTGGGTGTGATTTATAGGTGCTCAGGACAAATAGAAGAGAATTAAATAATCTACTAGTCGAGGAAATATCTAAAATTACAATAAAGTGGGAAGTTATCAAAATGGGTAACTTTAATCTTCCTGATGTGAATTGGAAAACCAAGATAGCTGCTTGTGCCAGGAGCACACATATTCTAAACTCCTACTGAGATTGTCTCTAAAACAAGTCGTTGAGGAGCCAACTCGTAAGGAGGCCATACTAGATTTAATGTTAACAAATTGTGATTTGTTATCAGATATTACTGTAGGTGAAAGTTTAGGATCCAGTGATCATCAGTTAGTGTGGTTTAATATAAGAACAGTGACTGAGTCACACCACACAAAAACAAAAATTTTAGACTTTAGAAAAACAAACTTTTCTAAAATTAGAATATGTGTAAATGAGTCATTATCAGACTGGAGCAATTTAAATGGAGTCCAAGAGAAATGGGATTATTTAGAAGTTGCACTGCTGAAGGCAACAGAAAATTGCATTAGGCTTGTCAGTAAAAGCAAAAAATTCAAGAAACCACTGTGGTACACCGCAGATGTGGCCAATAGTAAAAAAAAAAAAAAAATAGCGTTTAGTTATTATAGAAAAAACCAGTGTGAGGAAGACGGAATGATCTGTAAGATTAGGAAGAAAGAGGCTAAGCAAGTTATATAAGAGCTTCCAAATCACACACAGAAGACAAAATAGCACAGTCAGTAATAAGATACATAACTGTGAAAAGGAAAGTAAAACAAGGATGAGTTAGATTACAAATAAAAAAAGGAAGGTATGTAGAAGAGGATAAAGGTCTAGCTGACTGCCTCCATGGAGATTTTTGTTCAGTATTTACAGATGAAAATGAAGGAAAGGGGCCTCAGTTAGGAAAAGGCCAAATGAGTAATTTGTTACATGTGAGTTTACAGAGGAAAAGGTTCTATTTCAACTCTCAAAAGTAAAGACAAATAAGTCAATGGGACCTGATGGAATACACCCAAAGTTATAAAAAAACTTAGTGGTGTACTAGAAAAACCATTAACTGATTTATTTAACCAATCATTGTTAACAAGAGTAGTCCCAGAAGATTGGAAGTTAGCGATTCACAAGAAAGGTAGTAGGGAGGAGTCGGGCAACTATAGGCCAGTAAGCCTTACTTCAGTAGTGGGCAAAGTAATGGAAACCATGTTAAAGGATAGGAGTGTTGAACATCTAAAAACACATGGATTTCAAGATCAGAGACAACATGTGTTTACTTCAGGGAGATCATGCAAAACTAATCTTACTTATTTTTTTGATTGGGTAAATAAAATAATAGACCAGGGTGGTGCAGTAGACATTGCTTACCTAGATTTCAGTAAGACTTTTGACACTGTTGCAGATAGAAGGCTTATCAATAAACTGCAATCTTTAAGTTTGGATTCCAATACTGTTGAATGGGTAAGGCAGTGGCTGAGTGACAGGCAACAGAGGGTTGTAGTCAATTGAGTATATTCGAAGCTTGGGCTTGTCACCAGAGGGGTATCTCAGGGATCTGTACTTGGGCCCATTCTCTTTAATGTTTTTATTAGTGATATTGCAGTACGTAGTGCTGGAGACTGAATCTCCAGAAGGATATTGATACTTTAGAGAGAGTTCAGAGAAGGGCTACTAAACTGGTTCATGGATTGCAGGATAAAACTTACAAGGAAAGGTTAAAGGAACTTAACATGTATAGTTTGGAGGAAAGACGAGACAGGGGGGATATGATAGAACCATTTAATTACATAAAAGGAAAAAAAACAGTAAAGGAGGAAACTTAATTTAAAAGAAGAAAAACTACCACAACAAGAGGACATAGTCTTAAATTAGAGGGGCAAAGGTTTAAAAATAATATCCGGAAGTATTACTTTACTGAGAGGGTAGTGGATGCATGGAATAGCCTTCCAGACGAAGTGGTAGAGGTTAACACAGTAAAGGAGTTTAAGCATGCGTGGGATATGCATAAGGCTATCCTAACTATAAGATAAAGTCAGGGACTAATAAAATTATTTTTTAAAAATCAGGCAGACTAGATGGGCCAAATAGTTCTTATCTGCCGTCACATTCTATGTTTCTATTTGTACATGACATATAGAAAACAATTTAATAAAAATAATTATTTTAAAAATGTTGGTTACTAAGTTTTCATAAATAAATAATTGGTGCTCTGTGTCTCAAGAAGTCAACATTTTGAATATGTACTTCTCCTTCCTCCTCATTCTGTCTTTATGACTCCTTCTTATGCTCACATCCTAAAGTATGTGTTACAGGGACCTACAGTGCTGATGTAGTCATGCGTATGAAGGATAGTTTAATTACCTCACTTACTGAACCCGAAAAATACTGTGCAGTCTTTGTAAAACTACTGTATTTTTCTGAAACAAAAACTAAAGACATAGAAAGTTGTAGAAGAGTGAGCAGTGCATTGTGGGGGTTATTTACAGAGCAGTGATTTGAAAACAAAATTGCAAGACATAAGTCACAATAGTTGATTTGGTAAAATGCCGTAATCCAGTTATGGTCGCAGCTAGGCTATTTTATTTTGAATTTTGGACTTTGATTTTAAAGGATTACAATTCATTGTTTAGTGAATAAACCCTTGTGTATCAGATTTAAAAGATAATTAAAATGAATATAATTTATCTCACAATAAAACTAAAGTTCAATTTCTAAAGCAAAGCTCTGCATCTTAATCATTAGCCATACATAAAAACCTTGAATTTATTGAAATATATTAGCTTGCGTCCAATGTTTGATAATTGCTCTGTTCTTAATATCAATCATTACATTTTTCACATTCATTATAATTCTGTCCAAAGACAGAAAAAAAGTACTTCAGGGCATTACAGGTGAAATGATTACGATTGATGTGTTTGTTTGATGGTTCTGAGAAGGATGATCTGTTTGAAGTAAACAAACTTATTTTGCACAGTTAATTAAACCTCATCTTAAGACTTCACAACTTCTCATGATCTCTTTACAATTCCCAGTATTGACCACAGCCAAATTAATAAATCCCATGTTAACCCAACAGGTGCCCCCCACTGTCCTTCAGAGGAATCATTTTACAGCCAGTACCTAATTATTAGCAAGATGTCTAATTTTCCTTCTTGAAATGCAGAGGAATATTGCATAATGATTGCATTTACTGTTATAAAAAGCCCATTAAGATAATGTGAAATACTACCATGACATTTTGCATGTATTTAAACCTCCCATTTTCTCTTCGTGGAAACTACAATGAAAACCATTTAGTTTGTTACTTTTTGACTAGAGTTCTCTTGTGACAAGCACAAATAGGCCCATCTCAAAAGGATGAGGTACATTTTCATTTTGAAGTCATGCCCAATTAAGAACAATGTGTCTCTGCGGTCATATAGTAATCTGTCATAGTTTAACGTTTTAAATATTTTTTTAAGAAACATTTTCATATATTTCAATTAATCCATTATCCACAAAATACACATTGTGCTGGTGGAACTGTTAGCAGAGGTATAGAATAAAGGTATACTTACATGAAAATCATAAATAATTCCATAACAATGGCCAACATGGGCTAGGTAAATAATGTTTGCCTTGCACAAAGCACAAACAGAAATTACAGCATAGCCAAAATAAACTTTCCGATTTTGTTGAAATATCATGAAAAAGAGCTATAAATGTCAAAAGTGTGTTTGGTGGTTGATTGGTTTAACCCTTTATGGACCAAACTTCTGAAATAAAAGGGAATTATGACATGTAAAGCGCTGCGGAATTTGACGGCGCTCTATAAATATCATAGTAATAATAATAATAATAATGTCAGGGTTTAAAGGTTGTTGATGGCTGTTGTGGTTTAGATACAATTTGAATGATGTCCTGAAGAGTATGAAGAGTACATACAATGTATATGGGAATATTTAATTTTGGAAGCATGTATTTAAATGCAGTGAGAGCTATGCTTATACAAAGAGACAGCAAATTTTTGATATACGTAAATATATTAAAAGGCAACTTAACACCTATTGGATATTGGTTGATCCAAACAATGTTTTCAGTTTGACTGTATTATGCAGTTAAATGAGAAATATTTGTATGCACAAAGTGCAAATTAGAAGCTAAGAGTATGATTTTTTTTTTTTTTAACATTTAGTGTGCAAGCAAAAAAATATAAAAAATAGAAATCATATGTCTACTCCTTGTTTTATTTCATATGAGTCCTGAATTTGACAGCAGCGCTCCACGCCTGGTCTGTCCCAGAAAGTGGGCAAGGAACATTGGCAGGTATGCACATGTGCAGGGGCATTGCTAGAGTAAAAAAAACAGCAGGCCTTCCTTAAGTTCAAAATTAATTTGGTTACCACTTAATAAAACCCTACCCCTTGCCATCTGTTGTGCATATGGAAATTATGCAGGCTTCATATGTTACAGGAAAGAAAACCAATGAAGGCTGCCCTGCAATATGCAGATTCTACAAGCTGCAAGAGGGAAGAGGATCAATCAAGAAGAACCCAAAGGAAGTATCTTTATTTACCAGTTCCCCTTATTTAGGTCCTTCTGTCACAAACCTTGGTCCAGTGCCAATGTTCCTCGCACAAACCCACCAAGTGTGTTAATGCCAAAAGGTTTAAAAGTGAAAGTGTTGGTCCATTAAAAAGTTAGATTGACAAGTTAATTAAGGAGAATCAGAACAAGGTAGAAATTCTAAGTAATAATTTTATGGAGAAGAATCTATGGCTGTAGATTTACAAATCCCTGTGACAAAAGCCTTATGGCAAACAGGTGATTGGTTAAAAACATGATAAAGTGCTTCAGAAATTAAGTAAAGTTAATGTAAGGAAATCCACAGGGCTACATATTCAACCACATTTGTTTAGGGAGCTTAGTGTAGAAATATTCATACCACTGTTTTTTAAATTTTCCAGATTCTTTTATTTCAGGAACTGTACTAGAGAATTCGAGAAAAGCAGATCTGGTGCCTACATTTAAAAATGGTGCAAAAGCTCAACCCAGAAACTACAGATCCATGAGCTTAACAAATACGGTTGGGAAACTATTAAGGGATACTATGCAAGAATAAATTTTGAACAATACCATTACCATTGTTACCAATACCACTAGCAGAATTAATATGGTTTTATGAAAGGCAGCTCATGCCAAATTATATTAATTGCTTTCTTGGAAGATGTTGAAATATAGAAATATAAATCAGGATGATTCAGTAGATGTGATATACTGTAATTTTGTATCAAAGACATTTGATACAGTTCCACACACAAGGTTACTAGTAAAACTGAAATCAGTTGGTTTAGATGAAATAACTTGTTCTTGGATAAAACACTGGCCTAAAGACAACGTGCAAAGAGTTGTTGTAAATGGCATAGTTGTAATGTGTACAAAAGTGCTAATTGAAGTGCCTCAGGGTTCTGTTCTGGGTCCATTTCTCTTTAATCTGTTTATAAAAAGATCTTAAAATGTCATGTGTCTATGTTTGACACAAACCTAAGTAAGAAAATAAAGTCTGAACATTATATAACTTCACTGCAAAGGGACACATTTCATTGCCATTATGGAGTCAAGAAATCTTTTTAAAAAATAAATTGTGGCAAAAAAAATGGGCTTCATGGTTAAACTTGATGGACTTTTTCAACCTTGAAATGGTAACTATGCAACTATGTATGTAACTTAATCTTCACAAGTCAGACTGAGGATATATGATAGTTTGTTCTAAAAAATTCACCATGGTTTAAAATGGTAATCAGATATTTCCTCTAAAAGAGTTGGACAACAGAATTAAGAAACCTCTTAAAGACTTTGAAGCTGAATGACTTTCCCTTTTTTTAATACTTCAGTTCCGGAACATAGTAAGATCTTAAAGTCCAGTCACAGAAACAAATTCATACTTTACCTTCTCAATGTAATACACGATGGGATCTCTTCCACGAGGAACAGGTGGATCCCAGCTAAGGACAATATATGTTTTACTGGTATCCAAAGCTTGAACATTGGTGGGTGAGCCAGGAATTTTGACTTCACCTGGATGACAAATTTAAATAATTAACATTAAAAGATCATGGAAAGAGATTTTATAAATATATTTGACTTTCTATTTTATCCAAGAATAAAGCCTCTCAGTTAACATTACACATGAGGGGCCCTGAAACAATTAGATTATATTTTATCATAAGAATAATTAATGACAGACTATATAAATTTGGATATTTGTACATACAATCATTCTGCATTTGTGCAAATATTCATTACACATATATCCATTTTACATTTATCTAGTATAAAATGCACCTGGCTCTGTGCTACTTTTTGCAGAGGAGCAAACACACTCTGAATACATAATATAGGTTATATAAGCACCCCTACAACTTACACATGGTGTATTTGTCTTCAGTGTCATAATAAATTTGCATTAAAATATATGTATAAAATATGCATTTTTTTATTTGACCATTATTGAGTTGGCGCATATATTTCATATTTGAGATAATTGCATTTGCAATGGGGTATATCATTTTCTATAATAGGTTCAATATATATATTATTTTAGTCTTGTGTCACCATTGCCATGATATTTAATGCAAATTAAATTTTCACAAATACTACATCAGTGTGCCATATTCTTCCATATAATTATAATAATAATAGTAAACATGCATAAATTCCTTTTTTGTATGGTCCCAGATACACAATATACCTCCTGTGCACTCAGTATTATACATGAGATAGCAGGGATAATCCTTGGCCACCCATTAACAAGAAGCTTTGTACATGGACACATGACTGCTGAATGCTTATAAAGAATCATTATAAAATTACTCCTATGTGTGATTCTGACACGATTACTTTTTCATTTAGTTCAGTTAACTATATTAAGATTTTGGACAATGGAAAACATTTTCACATTTGTCTGACAGCCACTAGAGGTACTTCCTATTAAAGTCCTTAAACCTTTGAAGGTCTTCAAGTTTGTTGTGATCACCAGAGCCGAAGAATAAGTGGCACATGTGTGGGCCCAGAGCTTAATACCTTGAGACAGAAGGAAAACCAGTAGATATCCTTGCTCAGCCCTGTGCCCCCTCACCTACCAAAGGGTGCTTCATGGTCAGGACCTCAATCGGGTATAGATCACTTTATAAGCTCCCTCACAGTTCTCTGATGCTTCTCTAGTAGTCAGAGCACAGCAGGCAATGTGCTGAGTTATTCATGGAGTGCCAGGCCATGAGGAAGCTCTTAAAGTGATCTGTACATGATATTGGTGCAGAACATAATGCTTCCCCCACCTCCAAACCACAAGGGATACTGCTTCTCAGCATTCCTCCACTATACCACCCCATATCCTGCAAAGTATGACCTCAACAGGACCACCAGGACCACACTAGGACCAAAAAGGTAAGCAGGAGGTAAGCAAACAAAAAAAATTCCTACACTCACTCAAACACTACAACTCAAAACTTAGCCACACTCAAATTATCCTATACAAACAAAACATTCAGACTTTTCCACAAACAAAATATATCCACCACACACTCCTCCATGAAGAAAACATATTCACCACACAACTTTTGAATAGCACACAGGCACATTCAGCCTCCCCCACACATACAGCCTTGAGCAGGCTTCCCCAAACTTCGGCCCTCCAGATGTTGCTGAACTACAACTCCCATGATTCTATGAATGAAATAGGCTGAGAATCATGGGAGTTGTACTTCAGCAACATCTGGAGTTTGGGGAAGACTGGTTGAGCCTCCTCCATGCAAGACTCATAAAAGCAGGGTCCAGCAGGGGACCCCGAGACAGCATTCTTCCTAGGGCCCTGGACAATCTTAATCCAGCTCTGGGCATCAAACATGGCATGATAACACTAAACATAAGAGCCACTGGGTTGGTGGATCACAGCACTTGCTACACATGTGCCCTATGTTCCTAGTGCCTCACTATACAAAGCATTGGACTAGACAGAGATCTACCATACTAGTTAACTCACAGAAGGTAAAGTAACTGCTTTGAGGAGTCTGTCCCTGCAGATAAGCAAGTTACGTTTAAATGCTTCAACAGGTAAGGTATGTTTGTTTTTTCTATTATTTTTAATCTACAAATTTACAGAATTTCTGATTTATGGAAGGCAAGGAACACACCAATGTTAAAAATAAAATAAATATATATATATGTATTATTAACATCAGAATGTTCCATAGATAAAGGAAAACAAACAGTTTGTGCTAGTGGAAGAATATGGTCTGCTTTCAGCACTTGCATGAGCAGTTCTCAATTTTGCTTTAATGAAGGAAATGCCAGTTACAGCAGCATTGTGTCTGTATGAATATTTGTCTCTGATTAATATGATAAATTAATGAACAGGGATTTTTTGGAAACATATTTCTATATTTCCACACTAAGCCTCGAGCATAGAGAAAATGGTTGGAGTTTAAGCACACACATTTTTCTTTCTTTTTTTCCCCACAAACATCTGATGATATGCAATATTGCAATTTGCATTGCTAATGTTTTTCTACGTATACAATATTTTTAAGTAGATAAAGCATGTTCTTATAGAATATTTTATGTATAGTTATATGATTACAGTAATACAGATACAATACTTGTTTTTTTATTTTGTTTAAGGGAATAAAACAAAACTTCATAAACCTGGTATTGCCCTGTGTAGCCCGGGTATTGTGCAAATCTGCAGTGTGTGTATTTATATAAATTACTGTGAATAGGCCTTATCACTAGGAATTCTTTATTTTGAAAATACATTTTATAAACTTACACATATCAGTCTAAAATATAGGGCAGAACATCTAAGAAATGTCTCCTTTTTTCCTAAAGAAGCTTGCGTTTTTCTTCATTGCTCAAATACCTCTGATGTGGCATTATGGGATAATAAGGTTAATATTCCATTTCCATAAAAAATCTGAAATCCATCAGGACTGATGGAATTGCCTGCTTCAGCTTCCATCTTCAATGTTACTAATTTCAAAAGCTTATTAAAGTTAAATACCTTCTAAGTCATCTTGACAGATAACAATTTCACGTCCTCCATCCAAATGGATTGCTATGAAGATGAAAAAAAAAAAATCAGATTGAAGAATATTTAAATGTAGGTGATCACAATATTAATAATAGCAATAATATAATAATAATAGTAGCAAGAAAATACATGATTACATATTTTTGAAAGATGGACAGTATTTTGTACGCATACAAAATACCAGATAAATTGAATCTTTGGAATAGTAACTGATGGGTTATTATTGGATTAATAGTTGTACTGCACTGTATTTGTTTATTTTTTTTTTAATTTATATTTAAAACTTTCAACATGTTTATGTTGATTAAACTATGACTACCACCATATAGGTAGAACAAGCTAGTCAATGGGTAGGATTAAATGCTTATTTTCTATTAGTTGATTCAATATTTATTTTATTTTATTTGTCGGTAAAGAGTAAAGATACAGGCAATACCAGTTAACAGCATAAGAAACAAGTAATTACGTACGTTATAAATAGATTCCAAATGCAAGCATTATGAAATAATTGCACTACATATTTTAAAACAATATGGATAAATAGAATTTCAAATGATTAATTTGCATTAAGATAAATACTAAATGTTTAAGCATTTTGTTCAACAATGAATGGAATGGGAAAAAAGTAAAGTAAACCATTAGAAAGTATACTTCAATCATGATGTATCATATAATGTCTTGTGAACTAGTCAACATAGTAAAAATCCAAATGGTCAAATCCGTTATAATATCACCTGTTTAAACTAACACCCTGAATGACTTTGTGAAAGCTAGGCTAGAAAAATAACTTTATATTATTGTTGTATATGACTTGTAAAATCTTGGCCTTAAAATATTAAAAAGGAAAAGTTAATGTTCATGTTCATGTGATTCTTGGTGTTCATTGTATGTTTCTAAAATTACAATATCAGTATTGTAATTTTTTTCAGTTAATTACACTAGATATCAATTGCAATCACAACTCAAGGTATCATTGTACAGGTGAATATTGATTGTTACTGGACTATGATCGTTAACCTGTAGTGACAATTATATAATGAAAGTAGGACAACATCCCTCCCCCATTCCCCTCCTTCCTCTCCCCTTATTGAAAAAAACCTATATCAACCCCTCCCACAACCTCTATGCGTATATTCACAACAAATTATATTTGGGACACATCTTGGCACGGCTTCTGAATATGGTGTAATCTATTAATCACCATTTGCTAAATGTGTAACTTGCATTCTGTTAATTTGACATGTGGATGATAGGATGATGACACTTGTTAAATCGTAATAAAAATTGAAATACAGAAAAAAAATAAGTAAAAGTGAGAGTATAGTGGATAAGCTCCATAATTTGCTTATCATTAGAGAGAAGCCTTATATTATATTATATATTGTATTATAAAAGTAAAATAAACAAAAATGTTATTTCCAGGCAGCCTGATTGATGGCAGCTGGAGGTTGAGCTACATATCAGTAATAAAATTATTATACATCATAATTGGTAGTGATACATGAAGGACTGAAAGCTAAAGTGGTTATGGTGCTTGCAGTAACACGGATTTCTTAGATTTTTCTACTCACATGAGTTATGACTGGTCATATTAGTTATATTTATGTCACCTAAACAGAGATCAACAATCACTTGTGCTGTTGAATTCCATTTAACTGACATACTGGCATACACAAATAAATAAACCATTCATTTGATGCAGTGATGCCAAGAGCCCAATGCTTATAAAACCTGTTTTCATTTTGTGTTTTATAGTAGAAAAATAAAAGTGACTGGTTTGAATTGACACAAATCTGTGTGATTTATTGACAAATAGATTTACTAGTTTTATTATGCTCTCTGGTGGTAGCTAACATTCTGGCATCTGCTTTCGTAGATTAGGTTTATGAGAATTATGTATAGTTCCTGCTAACGAACTAGAAAGAGGTGATAAAGTGACATTTTCATACGTACAGCTATATCAAATTTTCATATCATCAATAAACTTGCCCCAATCAGACAGCGCCTGTCACTTCTCTTCAGGTTCTCTTCTTAATGACCTGCTGTATTAGAACACAAGTGGCAACTAAAGTTTTATTTTAGGAGATTGTTAATCATTGTTCTTTGGGAAAAAAATTTCAGTGGCTGCCAACAATATTTTAAGAAAAAAAAGTTTCAGATTTCAACCCAGTATTTTTTTCTTTAGACAGAAGTGCTGCACAGAGCAGGAATGTGTAACTTAAGCAGATGAGAGCACTCAATGGATTTTTTCAAAACACAATCAAAGAGTATTGAAGCCAAAAAGGATCAACGTTTCTATCAACCGATCTTTATCAAGATATATATTGATAAAGACTGGTTGGTCGAAATGTTGATCCTTTTAATACACTTTGATTCTGTTTTGAAAAAATCCATTAAGTGCATGCGCTCATCTTTTTATGTTTTGTATATATATATATGTGTGTCTGTAAGATATATAACAGTAAATCATATTTTAGGGGGAAATAATTTCATCAAGTGGTTCTAGAGACATCTTAATAAATTGTGGAAAATTGTTCAAGATTGTTTCCAGATCCCTGCATTATTTCTAATAATATATGTTCAGCATTAAGTATTGTTTTTATTTTTACTGTTAGGGTCTGCGCATTCACACTTTGACCAATTGAGATTGGGCAGAATTTGGGCCTTATAGCTGTTCAGCAGAAGTCTGTATCACCAAAACATCATGTATATCTAAGTGAGTGACTAGCGTGATTGCAGAAGATATTAGTTTGATTCAGTATTTGGGGTTCTGGCTGTGATGCCCTCAAAATATTATTGATGGAAAAAAGATGATTGGTGGCTAGGGGACAGCCACTAAATGTTGATTTTATTCACAGATTGTCACGTTACCTTGTACTGCCCTGGCCATGACACAGCCTGGGGAGGTCCATTAAGGTGGAGAGGAACCCTTCTCATGGTCATTCTCATCTCCTCAGCGCTTCTGACACCTGCCGCTGTAGCTCTGTGGTGTATGCGCCAACGTCATGACGCTGATGACGCCATGGTTCTCCAAAATGTTTGATTTCAAACGTTTTGGGGATGTGGCTATGGAATTAAAGCCATAGACTATAAAAAGGTCACTTAGGGTATGTATCATTGCCCTGTTGTGGTTTTTGTTTACAGTTGCCAAGAGTGCATTATATTCTGTGTTTTTTATGGTATATTAATCTCAGCTTTCCCTGACTATTCTTCGTTCTGTAATCGTCTGACTCAGCTATTGATTTTCACTTCCGTTATTTCTGCCTTCACTCACTCGGCTTGTACCTCACCATTCTTATTCTAACAACATCTAACCCGGCCATTCTAAGGACCTGTACATGCTGTCTAATCTATTATCATATACACACTGTGTGTTGGGTCACTAGTTATCGTGACACAGATCAAGGGAGAAATTACCAATAGAGGGGAAAAAAGAAGAGCAGTATGTAAAATCTATATATACCAAGAGCCCTCCAATAAAATGGGCACCCTTAGTAAATATGAGCACAAAAAAAGGCTGTGAAAATGCGTCTTAATTATTTAATCTTTTGTTCAACAAACAAACAAAATTCTCTGCATTCATGAATATTAAACAATTGTTAACACAACACTGTTTTTAAAAAAAATCTTTAACTATATGTGTTGCACAATTATTGTCACCACTCTGAATTTATGTGAGAAAATTATTTTTTAAGCATATGCCCATAGATTTTTTTTTTTTTACATTTTTAGTATACCTGGGTGACTAGGAACTGTAAATTGTATAACCATGACTTCCTGTTTCACAGGGGTATAACCATAAGGTAACACATAGACTAAATGATGTGTGTCTATATTGTCTCAATGCAGTGTGAAGAGGATGGTTTAAGTGGCCAAAAGATCTCCAAGGATCACAGCTGGAGAATTGCACAACTCATTTGCATCATAGTTCAGAAATCTGACATCACCACAAGTTGTTTGGAAGGGTTTCAAGATAAACACCAGAGGTGAGTTTTGTGCACAGAGAGAAGTAGGCATATGAAAAAGTATCTCATGCACATGGAGAAAAATGGCAGTGGCTCTTTAATGTTTGAAGGCTGTTTTCTGTTCAACCCTTGGAGGTTGCAGGTTCAATTCCTGGCAAAGTAGTCTCATCCTTTCGAGGTAGATAAAATGAGTACCATTAAACTGGGTAATAGTAACATCCCCTGGATGTTGGGCAAAAGTAACATCCCCAAGGACATATTTGGAAACCAGAGTAATCTGAATGCACCTTTCCTGGTTAAATACTTTGTTATAATTATACTGAATGAACACTTGACTGCCTTTGCCAGAATGATTAAAACGTTCAATATTTGGATATTCTAGCAGGACAGTGATCCAAAATATACATTAAAATCAACACAAAATTGGTTAAAAAAATTGGCCATCTCAGTCCCTTGCCTCTAATCCCAAAGAAAAAATGTGGGGTGGACTGAAGAAAAACGTCCACCAGCATTGACCATCGCAATTTGAAGGATATATATAAAGATTATGTTATCTTGGCAAAGGGAGGTATGTATTGATTAAAAGGGTGTCAATCATTGTGCCACAATTATATTTAACAATTATTTTTTTTAGATATGAATCTGTGTAATGTTTACAATTTTCTGAAATCCATGAGACCAGAGAATTTTTGTATATTTTTTTGAACAAAATATAAAAAGTTTAAACAATAAAGACATATTTTCAAAGCTTATGATTACCAAGGGTGCCAGTATTAGTGGAAGGCACTGAATTATATATTTAATAAATAATCTCAAAATAGCTTGTTTTACTGCTTCTCTTCTTTTTGGTTTTATTGGTTACTTTTTCACACTTGATGTGAGAACCAAATGGTAGGGAAATGCACCCATCAGTGTACTGCAAAATATATACCTAATATGAAACGTATGCATATATTTTGCAATACACTAATTAACCCATTTAGGTACCCTTTCTAGTTTGTCCAGATGTTTCCCCAGATATTTTTCATGTTCATGTTCAGCTAAACCAAATCATCACATGAAGAATCCTAACACAATTTCAGTTTTAAAAAAGGTATTCTGTAAAGCAGCACCTCATCGCCGCAAACCCGCCTTACTGCACAGCCGACGCTTCGGCGTGCGACACCTCGGAGGGGCATGAAAATTCACCTGCACACAGCCCTACCGAGAGAGTCTCACTGGGCAGCACTGCTCACAAGCGCTGAGAAGGCTCAAAGGCCACGGCCCAGATGATCATCTCCACTATTTGCAGGTGGACAAAGTGAAAAAGCACACTGGACTTTGGGGCTGGAGGCGTCCATGCACGCAGAGAGGTAGACTCAGGACCCCCAGAGCAGACAGCCCTCATCACTACCCACCAACACGCTCCTGGCTCTTCCAAAACATGGGAATCGGATGACTGGTGACTTACTGAAAAAGTTCTAAATAGCCATCACTGGCTCTGATTTATACTAACTTTATTTTATACACCATTCTTCCATGCTCCTGGTTCCTTGGTTTTTCTTTTTTATTTCCTGTTTGTTTCTCCTTTTCCTAGCTATCATTGTGCAGGGAACTGCAGTGAGGTGGACATTTAGATCGAACAATAGCCGACATTGAGTAGACCTAGCCTTATAACCTTGAGTAGACCTAACCTTATATTGTATACAATGCTCAGTTCTCTGTGCCTAAAATATTTCATGTATATCGGAATTTTAACTAAAACATATATATATAGTTCATTGTCAACATGCATGCTTTAGCCAATATACAGGTTAACGCTACTGTGTGGTTTCAGGCAGAGGAGAGGGTGGCTTTCTCGACTGTTCCCTTAAGGCTACCATAAAGCTGCTCAGTAAATGTATCTTTAGACATGCTGCCTGTTCTTTCAAAGTTACCCCCTCTGCTGAAGCATTACTATACCAAGCTCTAATGGTCACCGGCCTGGGGCATCCCTAGGAGTTTACTCCTGTCTCCAACCACTGCATACCAATCTTATTAATCTGTCTAAGACCTTCTTAGCCGTAGCTCCGTATGTCATAACTTAACGATCATAGAAGGTCTTGCGATATAAACTACTGTCTTTTTTCACGTGTTCTCTTTATAACATAAAAAATGTGCTCTTTTGATTTGCCATGAAAATGTTTGTTATTGAAATGCTCGCTTCACCTGACGTGGCGAAGCAAAGTTGATTGTTATCTTTGTTACCTTCAGCACAATAAAATAAAGAATTAAAAAAAAAAAAAAAGGTATTCTGCTGAACTGAACAATCCCACCATAAACAAGTCTTAGTCGGGGCTAGGTAAGGCTTGGGGTGTGATAGGAATAAAGCTAGAGTTAGATTCATGCCCTGTTCTGCTTAAAACTAGTATTGGTTCCCAGGGCCATGACAAGTTTGCATGGCTTTGAATATTCATTTTCAGGTATATATATCTTGTTGATGTTTGCATTTTTATAGAGTTGACAAATTCTTCAAAGCAAGATTTCTTTGCTGAAAAGTTCTAGTTATCCAGAGCTCTTCTTTCAGTGTTTATTATCCTTTGCATTGTTAATGTTTGTTCTTATGTGTTTCCCAAAGTTGTTTTTATTGTGTATTGTGGACTTTTGAAACTGTAATATCTTCTCTCATAGTAATGTTATGGTTTGTTTGTGCTGCAATGCAATTTTAATGTTTGCTTTTATATTTTAACGTACAGTGCATTCTTGGTTGCAATGCCATCTTAATTTTGATGGTATTGTGTAAAGTTTATTTTCTTATTACATATGGCTTCACTTGATTTCTGAACTAAACTATAAATGTACCAAAGCATTTTTGGAAAACGTTCTAAAGCCAAAACAGGACATAGTAAATATGAATGCAAATCTACTGACTGTTTTAGTTAGCACATCATATAAAGCTGAGATTTGCTACCAACTAGGTGGATATGGCTATGGAGCTTGTCTAGTGCCCTCTGTTGGTAGCAACAGCAATATGCACTACCTGAATAGCCAGACTGGTTAATTTGCATATTCGGGTAGATTTGCATATTGCTAATTCTGCAGGCATGTGAGATATTTTCTGTTAATTATTGTCTCCCCCACCTCTTTAAAAATATGCCATTGTGTTATAATAAGTCACTGTATGTTGCCTGCTATGATTTGACTCTTTGTAATTTTATTGAGTTTTCACAGCAATGTTAATGTAATGATCATATGGGACTCAATCTAGAGTCCTGTCTCTTATTGGGGGAATTGCTATATCACTACAAGGGATTGCTATGCTCTGCATGCTCCCTTGGATAATCACTTCTAAGCTCTTTTAAGAGCCTATTCCTGTCTTGCTCTCTGAAGGAGTCTATGGTGGTTATGGTGTCGGCTGGAGTGCTTGGAGCCCGCAGGAAGTGCTAGGAGCATCCTTCAACGGAGGTACCCAGTCGGGGTGCCAGGTGATCCGTTACATCTATTATATCTGACTTTTCTCTCAATAGGTTGGTCGTTGTGTAATTTTTTATTTTTGTATTCTTTATTTTTC
The DNA here is from genome assembly GCA_933207985.1 of Pelobates cultripes. Lineage (NCBI taxonomy): Eukaryota > Metazoa > Chordata > Amphibia > Anura > Pelobatidae > Pelobates > Pelobates cultripes. The sequence continues at coordinate 136,425,292 of OW240913.1, read as the reverse complement.
TTGTGCATGTTTTAAAGACACATAAACATGGAATGTCACAATAGCAGCGACATGTGTAACAGAAGCAAGTCATAAAAGAAAAAGTTTGATATTCTGAAGCATAGCACATTTTTCAATATGAAAGCGCACTTTTTCAGTACAAAATAGCACATATTGCCATAAAAACCTATTATTGGAGCCTATGCATGTCGTACGAAAATAAGTTCCCAGGGTCTAAGAGTTGCGTGGTGCAGTGTAACTGGGTTCTGCGTGCATGGTTCCTAGTGATATTGTCATCTTACAGGCTCTTCTAGGTCACGCCATCCAAGTCTTAGATGTTGCCAGAGGCCCTGTGCGTGCTTGTTTGGTAGTGGGTCAGTAAAGCTAGAAGGACTATTTATGAAGTTAGTATTTTAGGGTGAATGCCATTTTGCACCCTCTCCGTGACCACTCAGACCTTTTCCAGGGCTATGTCGGTATTGAAGAGTTTTCTAATGCGGTCATATAAGTAGCTATGTCCTGTTTGGTTGAGGGAGCTGAGGACTGTGGCTCCGTGGACATGCCTGGGGTTGATGCGGTAAGGTTGCTAGGCCTAGCGTGAGGCTGACTACCCTCATCATCCGACAGGTCTGTGGAGGCCCCTCTTTCAGCCCGCTCTGTTCTTTTCGGTTGCTGTGTGCCGGGAGCAGCTGGCCAATGTTTCTCGTACTGCAGGGTGCCACTGCCGGTGTCTTTGGCTTTGTGCGGCCCATCTCTGTGGCTATTTCCATCTCAAAATGTAGTGAGTAGAGGGCCCAGTCCACAATGGCCTCTGCGTAGTCATGTTGCCTTATGATTCGTTGGGATTTGCAGGTCACTTTGGCATGTGAGCCATAAAAGAAGGGCATGAGTGTGTTCCTGGAGTGTTCCTCCAGGCAGGCTGACCGCCTTTGGATGAGTGATGTGGCTGTTGTTAGGCGGTATTGAGTAGATTAGGGATTTTGGGCCTGGAGCTATTGGAAATGGCGTCTAGTCCGTCTAGTTGCTTGGCCCCGCCCCCGGTCGTTGTGTAATTTTTTAATCTCAAATAATTGACCCCTTAAGGACACAACTTCTGGAATAAAAGGGAAACATGACAGAATATTTCGGGCATGTGTCCTTAAGGGGTTAAATATTTACGATCCTGGGAGTTGGTATTCTTGAGTAATCTGTGGAAAAGGTTTTATTCTTCCTGCTATTAAAATGTGCTCTATTTTTAAGATGCCCCTCTGTCTCCACCCCTTCAAATCCATGTCCATGATATATTGTTCCAAAGAAACTAAATAAATATGTTCAGGAATATAGTTTGAAATACCACATTTATTTTTTAATTTAATACAGAATCCTATAACATAACCCAAAATAGTACTAGAATTTCTGGCCAATATCCAGGGCCGGATTAACATAGGGGCTGATGGAGCTGCAGCTCCAGGCCCATGGAATAAGCCCATTTAAAAAAAAAATATATATATATATATATATATATATATATATATATACTTCTTTTTTTTTTTTTACACACTACTCTTAGGTTTGCCACCTGACTGGTATTTTACTGGCACAGCCGGTATTTGAGGCTGCCTGCCCATGCCGGTATTGCAGTAATACCGGCAATACAATTGCAGGTGTTTTTTTACTGGCCAGTAGGGGTCACTGTGTGTGTGGAGAGAGGCAGGGATAGGAAGTTACAGCATATCCCTGCCTCTCTCCGTGGTGGAGCAGCTACACAGCACAGAGAGTCCAGACAGCAGCTCTACAGCTCAGGTAAGTGAGGCATGGGGGTAAAGGCAGCAGGGAGACATGGGGATACTGAGACACTAGGGGACAGAGACACTTCGGGACACTGGAAAACATGGGGACACTGAGACACTAGGGGACACTGTGAGACATAGGGCACATGGGGACACTGTGAGACATAGGGACATTGGGAGATGCGAGACATTGGGGCACAAAGACACTAGGGACACAGTATACCCATGTCTCCCAGTGTCCCCATGTCCCCCAGCCAGTGTCCCTAGTATCTCAGTGTCCCCATATCTCCCAGCCAGTGTCCTCAGTATCCCCATGTCTCCCAGTGTCCCCAAGTCTCTCAGTGTGCCTAGTGTCCCCATGTCTTCCAGTGTCCCCAAATGTCTGTGTCTCCATGTATCCCCCATGTCCACAAGTGTCCCCATGTCTCCAAGTGTCTGTCTCCCTGCCAGTGTCCCTAGTGTCTCAGTGTAACAAAGTGTCTCCCAGTGTCTGTGTTCTGATATCTCTGTGTCCCTAGTGTCTTAGTGTCCCCAAATGTTTTAGTGTCCCTATATATCTCAGTGTCCCCAAATGTCTGTGTCCCCCTGTCTTCCAGTGTCCCCAAATGTGTGTCCTCATGTTTCGCAGTGTCTCCATGTCTCCCAGTGTCCCCATGTCTGTATCCACAAGTGCCCCGTGTCTCCCAGTGTTCCCAAGAGTCTCAGTGTCCCCGGGTCTCTAAATGTCCCCACGTCTCACTGTGTCCCCATGTCTCACTGTGTCCCCTAGTATCCTAGTGACCTGTGGACACACTGAGACAAGGGGACACTGGGAGAAATGGGGACACTGAGACACTGGTGGACTAGGGGACTGGGCGACATAGGGACACAGACACTGTGATACATAGGGACACTGAGACACTGGGTGACTTGCGAGACTGAGACACTGGGAGACAGGGAGACACTGGGAGCAATCCATTTATACAGCAGAATCAAACTGTGAGTAGTTTGTTGGTGATTTTACAGAATTTTCTCTTATGTCACCCCGTGTGATTTACATCATGTGATGTCACGCATAACTAATTAATTATACAAATGAGTCAGACTGGTATTTTTTTCCAAGGTGGCAACCCTAACTACTCTTCACATACTCTTGCTTAAAATAATACTAAAGAGTCAGGAACACAATAATTTATTATGTTAAAACCACCATCTAGCCCCTCTGGCCCCCTCTTGCCTCCCTAAATATGGTGAAATCCTACTTGTATTCAAGTCTGCAGCTGCTGGCTCTGCCTCTGAACTGACTCTGTCTGCTGGCATCATCAGAAGTGGTGGTCTGAGCCAATCACAATGCTTCCCCATAGGATTGGCTGAGACTGCCGAGGAGGCAGATCAGGGGCAGAGCCAGCACAAGTCAAACACAGCCCTGGCCAATCAGCATCTCCTCCGCTGGGCTGCGCGCTTGGGACGAATCAGTCCCTTCAATGGCCCCTGTGGTCCCGAGCGCGCAGCCCAGCAGTCACATACTGAGCAGGACATGAGTGAGAGCAGCCAAGCAGCAATACATGCCCAGCACAGCCTAGCAACAAGACGGAGTTCTGATATTGGACATACCCAGTGTAGGAGTCTACCCTGATTTCCCGGTCTGCAGATCAAGGGACTCTGGTGTTACACCTTATTTAACAACTATTGGACATCCTACTACTATTGGATTATTGGAAGTTTGGGATTGCAATCTTCAATTGGTGAGATCCAACCAATGTTTTTTTCTTTTTTTCTGTATATACATTGAACATTCAATTACCAAGTTTTCTCTCATTTTTTCCTTTTTCCTTTTTTCCATATTTGTCTCTTTTTTATATTTTTCCTTTTTTTCATTATTTTATTTTTAATTTTTTTAAATTTTTTAATTTTTTCTATACTTTTCATTTTTTCTGTGATGTATATAAATTTTTCTAAACATAGAGAACTATTTAGCGGTGAATTCACTTGAACATCAATGAACTATCGAACTCTATTTATATTGTGTATATAGACAGTAAATAACTGTACATACTCTGGGATGTATATACGATGAAGTCTGTAAAATCAATGAATTCATAAGGATATCATCAAATTACTACAGTGATTTGCATATTACCCATGAATTGGTGTACATAATTTGTATTATAAATTATTTTTTCTTTTTTGCATATATATCAATTAACTCTCAACTCTTTTTTCCTAAATTCATATATTTGAGTGCGGTATTGAACTTAATGATTTTTTATAACGCCATGATGGCCCGATGTATCCTACCTTGGATCCCAAACTGTTGTAATGAGTGACTCATAAATTCCCAGCTGATCCTGTCGAACGCTTTTTCAGCATAAATCCACAGGGTCAGCAAGGGGACTTTTTTGCATGTCACAGAGTCAAAAATTTCAATTATTCTCCTTGTATTGTATGATGAGCTTCTCCCTGGTACAAAACCAATTTGATCTGAATGTATTATTGTATCCAATATATTTTTCAGTCTGTTGGCCAAAATTGCAGAATATATTTTAGTATCTCCATTAATTAATGAAATTGGCCTATGATGTTCAACTGCTGTTACATTTTTCCCTTGTTTTGGGATTGGAAGTAGGTTAGCTTGAAGCATTTTAGTAAGTCCATTGCAAAACAATGTAATTAAAAGTTCTAGTCAATTGTTCTACTAATTGATCTTTGAAAGTTTTATATAATAAATTACTAAGACCATTTGGGCCTGGTGTCTTTATTTTTTCCATTTTATTTATCTCATTCTCAATTTCCAGTTTAGATATAGGATGGTTCAATTTGTTTCTTTGGGATTCTAAATATTTTATTATAATAGCTCTTAATAAGTAGCTCTTTATGTTTGATTTATCATTTAATTTTAAATTATAGAAAGAGATGTAGTACTCCCTAAAACACTGTCCTATTTTTTCGTGTTAATGCTATCACACTTGAGCGCATGGAAGGGAATATTCTCACCCTGTCTGGTGTGGTATCTCTTTATAACTTTATCTCTTATTATCAGGTGCAGACTACCATATATAAAGAATAACTCTGTTTTACCCCCTACACAAAATATACATCCAAAAGTCCACTACAGGAGATAAAAGAAACAGAAAAAGAACCCTCTTCGAGGAATAGATTGCTCTTACCCTCTCCCCAGACATCTCCCCCCTGATCCCCTAACCGATTCCACCATTCCTCTTCCCCAACCCCCTCCATCTGACCATTAAATTTAAGTGGTATGAAAAGAGTTAGTTTAAAAGTAGAATTTGCAGAAGGAATGTCATAAAACTCGTTCAGAACAATTTTAGGACAATTTGCATGGCAGATTTGTTTGAACTGAGCAAAGATATACATTTTAAATTTGATTTAAAATGGGCACCACTGGGAACCTTTCCAAATGGGCTACAATTTTTTGCTGAAAGATTAAGTTTGAACCCAAGATTAGGCTACATAGCTCAGGATTAGTTCAGTACTGACCTGCCAAATAACATCAAACCTGTCCCTGAAATAAAGTAATAACTTGACTAATTGTTTGCACAAATAAATCCATAATTATCCCATAAATAAAGAAAGGTAGACAAAAGTAGGAGAAAGAGACACATGTGAGGAAGAATATGGTAAGGAGATGAATATGTGGCAGAGAGAAACATTGTGGGAATTTTGGAGAGTTTAATTTCCCCATTATCCAAAAAAATATATTTGTACAGCAGGATTAGGATACATGTAGGAAATGCTGAAGTCCTTATTATCGATTAATAACTTTGGCCCACAAGTGTAATAGGCTCCTTCATATATGTATGAGAATATAGAATATGTGTAGTGTGTGCAAATGCAGCCGTATATGTATATGTTCCAAGAGTGTTCTACTTGCAATATTTGTCCTTCCTATTCTCCACATTCTCCTTACCTCCTATCTCTCTCTCCTATTACTAAATCTTTGATATTGTCAAATCCTATATATCTCCCCCACTTATGCCCCTCTCACCATCTGCTCTTTTTTGTTACACGTATGTAACCTTCCTTATTTAAACCCAACTTGTGTCACCTCATAGATTTCTCTCCCAGTATTATATGTTTTCCTATACCCTATCTCTCAGACCACATGTGCCTCTTTCCATTATTCATGTTATCTTTCTTAATTACTTCACCACATGTGTTTTCCTCCCTATCTGGTTTATTAATCATATATCCCCCCACATTTGTCTTCCTCATACAACTCTTTCCCACTACCACCCCCTTTCTTCTTGTACTTCACCGTTAATCTTTCTCTTGCTATAGTCGCTTACTATCTGGCATTTTCTAGAACCACAATTTCTCATGTGAATGCAGTAGAGCTGAATGAGATAGTGACAGAAACAATGCCATTCCACTATGCCCAATCTTTCAATGTCATTCAGGCCACAGTTGCTGTGTGAGTAGACAGAGGCAGGACTTTACCTAATGCAAACCTTCCACTAACACCACACTCAAGAGAAAAAAAAATATCCAAGTGAAGAAAAATTTCTGCCCCAGGTGCTTCCTTGCAGAGGGTGCTGCGTAATTTCTCTCCGAGCATCCCTCCCAGTCATCCACCCTCCACTCCCTCTTAGAATGCTATTACCATAAACTGTGCAATTAATAATACTCAAATGTGGTTTATTCACTAAAAAGTGATTTGTCACAAAATAAAACCTAAATTTGCAAAACGTATGGTTGGTAAAGCATAATGAGGGCTATTTATAAACAACAATTGAGGAACTACCTTTTTGACACTCTTGCACTACAATAAGCATATGATCATTTGAAATTAATGCCTGTATGTAATATTTGCTGAATATAGTGAACTTACTTTGTAAACGAGCCAGGTCAGCAGGATCTAGTGCAGCGACAGCAATAGACTCTCTGGAAGGTCTGCTGACACCAGCTTTATTAACTGCTCTGGTCCGGAAAATGTAAGAACGGCCCTCAAAGAGTCCAGTTACAGGATATTTGCAGATCTTCACTGGAGCATCATTGCACTGAATCCAGTTTTCAGTGCCCACCTCACACCTACAAAAAAAAATACTCTTAATTGATGAGTTTGTTATAGATGTTTGTACAAGTCTTAACAGCAGCATATTTATATTATCAGAAAAGTTTTTAGTATTTAGATCTTCCAGTAAAAATGAAAACCATTGGGACATTCCTGCTGGTACCATTGCTACCATCCCCTTAATTTCAAATGGGACTGAGTTAAGATTAGACCTTTGCCCAACAGTTTGCCATTTATGATGTTTAATGTTAGGGTCTGTACCTCACTTAAATCTTATTAAGTATATTTGTAAAAGCAGATAGATTGGGCAACATTAATAATTAAGAGCTCACATCTCTCTAGAACGGCATTTGGGAGGGACTAGAACAAATGTATCCATTCAGTTGTATTATCACCAAACTACAGGACCTTCTTTTAATAGAATTTGGGTTATTTCAGATTATTATTATTATTATTATATTATTTATATAGCGCCAGCAAAATTCCACAGCGCTGTACAATGGGTGGACTAAAAGACACATAATTGTGTCCAGACAAATGGATGCACAGGAACAGAGGGGTTGAGGGCCCTGCTCAATGAGCTTACATGCTAAATGGAGTGAGGTATAGTAACACAGTAGGGGTAATAAAATAGATTGCTAGAAAAGTATTCATCGTAACTTAGAAGGTTATAAAATATTGTTATATCTATTTACACTGTGACTGGATATTTATTGGAAGAATATGTTGAAAGCTTTACTGTATAAACCAGAAAAATACCAAGACTTTAGAACACAAAAGGAATATGGATAAGATTGCAGGAAACAAACATTGGAGATGACCATTCAATACATCTGAGACAAAGCTTTGGCTCAGATGTATTGAATGGTCATCTCCAATGTTTACCTCAGATCCTGCAGTTTCCTGTTAAACAGATCAAATGGGTGACCATCAAACGTGAAAATAAAAGACAAACTGCATGCTGGAAATATGAGTACTGCAAATTGTGTAATATCATAAAATGTAAATAATACAAGCTTACTTATCAACAAAGTATCCAATGACAGGGGCTTCACTTGCTGTATTTGGAGGCTTCCATGAAACAATTACATAGTCTTTGTTAGCATCATGGCATTCAACGTCCATTGGTGCACCTGGTGCTCCGGCTACCAAGGCAGCAGCATCTTAAGAGGAGAAGATGAACAGTTGTGAGAAAGCTTTCATCTCATAGATTGTGTTGAATGACTATACTCAGAAGTATTTTAATTTGGTTTCATGTTATATTATACAATATATCACATTCTACTCCACATTTTTTATAAATTATTCATTTTAACCATAAGTACAAGTCCATATAAATAACATAATTACAATGTTACTGCAAACATATGTAAGTATATATATTGTGCACTTGTAAAAACACACTTTTAGACAGTGGAGAGAGACAAGTAAGTACAGCAAAGTTTTCTTGTTTTTTTTTACAATTAATTGGTGTTTTGTGTACATAAAATACATTTGTTAAACACATTTTCTTTCATTTTGTGATTATTGTTATATTGCTAATAATTGCATTACTAATACTTGTAATATATGTATTCATTAAGTTCCAAAATATAAGGCATGTTATAAAATATAACAACCAAATAAAACACTTTCTTTAGACTAAATAAGCTTCCATTGCATTAAGTAGTTTGTTCTCTGTAACTAAATGTATACTATTTATCATGGCCAGTAGCCTGGATCTTATTGAACATTAGGGAACCAACTTTTGAGTCCCTAACCATGGGTTAAGAACCATTAGATAAGAGGAGGTAGTGTATAGTGACACAAAAAATGTGCAAAGGATAAAGAAAATTAAATGTATCTTTCCTACTTAAGTGTATTAGAGCGAATTTACAACAACCTATCTTTACCAGCAGCCTTAATTTGCCTATACTATTATCACTTTACTTTTACAATGTACTTTGTTCCCTGCTACTATATTTGTCATCTGCTATTTAGAATGAAGTTAACAGTGCTCATGGGGAAGCAGCATTAAGAGATTTGTGTTTGGGAAGCCAAACACTGTGTTAAGTACAGGGATTCTGTAGGAACTCCAGATATGCCATTGTCTGCTTTTTAGGAAATTAAATTAGATGTCATCTACTGTGTGCACGCCATAGTCATAACACATGTACTTTCATAAGGAAAATGCTATATCAGGCTAACAGACTAACAGTAATGGATTACAAAATATATAAGAAAAAGAAGCTAATTAATTCTTGTGATTTTTCTTTAGTTTATGATAATATAGGAATGCAGGAAATAACTATAGTTTTTGATAAATACCAGCCACAAAGAGAAAGCCGCTGTGTTGATTAACCCCTCCTCTTGTGACAAATCTTACAGTATACAATCCCTCGTCATCCTTATTCAAGTGAGTCAGTGTCAGAGAAGAACGACCCTCTCCAAAATGCAGTTGGTGCCATTTAGTCTCCTTCAGTAGTACATCTGCAATCAAATCCAAATGGAAGCAATTTAAATATGCATGTAACAATTAATACTTTTCTGTGAAATCTATTCTATACACCTTGAATCCCTAGTCTACTTGTGACTGCATGGTTCATGTGTATAAAAAAAAACTTTTTCCTATTATTAGCTGTGCAGGTATCACTTTGTGAAGCCTATCAAGTTTTCAACAAGTTTTAGTTGAGAATTGCCCTGTACAATCTGAACCAAAAAGCAAAGCAGAATGTTTGGGGCCATTTTATTTAATGAAGCTACATATCTATTGATTTATATAAGTTCGTAGTCATTTATTTTTAAAGTCAAGTAAAACTTTGATGTCTTTAATGTTAAATTAGGGCACTGATCACAACTTGTGTGTAAACTTGTCTCCTGTTGAATTTATATTTTGGCTATTGAGATATCAAGTAGTTTACACACATGGGAATATCGCAACTAAGCCACTACCGTGTTTCCCTAGCCCTAGCTTATTTTCGGCGATGCTACTAATATAAGCCCTACCCTGAAAATAAGCCCTAGTCATTCGCTAATCTATGTTCAGGGAATTTTCCCTGAACATAGATTCGCGGGATTACATTTGCTAGTAAGCTTATCTATGTTCGGGTAAGTTTCCCCAAACAAGGATACGCAAGATTCCCTTCGCAAGTAAACTAATCTATATTCGGGGATGTTTCCCTAAACATAGATTTCTGGTATTCTATTAGCGAGTAAGCTAAGTTATGTTCGGAAAAGTTTCCCCCAAAAATAGACCTGCTTTCTAGCACATGTTTTTCCCTGAAATAAGACCTCCCCCAAAATTATAGCCCTAGTTCATTTTTCGGTGGAAAAATGTATATAAGACCCAGGGAAAGACAGTATTAATTCACCGACTCAGCTATCTATATGTTTCAACACAATTTGTCTTTGTTTATCAGTCAAGTTGTTTGTTGAATAAAAGTGGCACATCTATTTGGGCTTACAAAAAATCTCCAAGCACTATAACCACTACAACGCTGGTTATGGTGCTTGATGTGTATCTTTAAACACATCTCTTGAAGTGCATATATTATACATACTTCATTAATGATCTTAATAATCAGCCGAATTAAGTAGAATTTATCAGTAAAGTAATTTTGTAGATGAAAATGTGTTTGTAGATCTATCTATCTATGTCAAAGCTACTATATGGAATTCACTAATCTTGAAAATAAATAAAGAAAGAAAGAACATATCCTTAGTCCTGTTTCTTTCTAATTTATAACATGATAATTAAGCTTAGTTCAAAACAGTATAACTTGAAAAGGTTTGTTTAACTCCCATGTCTTGATTTTATTTTAAAAATGTTTGTGCTATGCATATTTTCAGTGCATACACAAGATTGGGTTTATAATAAATCGCACTTACCGTCTCTATACCATTCTGCTCGAGGGCGTAGTCTGCTGATATCGGGTGTTAAAAGTACTGAACATGCCAATGTGACTGTATCACCTTCAACCCCAAATGTTACTCCAAAAGCATCATAAAACTTAACATCAATATGGGTGAACTTAATGTCTGATATCAAAGGCACTGAAAATTAATAGAAAAAAGGCATATGTCAGAAAACACACCATTATAAATATGTACTGAAATGCATATTCGTCTCTTTGTAAAAATGTTGACTGTCACTACCAGATCCAATGATCTGAATCCACATTTTTCATTTTAAATCTAAAGGTCTTATCAACCTAATTACATTTTCTCCAGCACAACTGAGAATCAAGTTTCCGTCTAGGCAAGATATCAGATGTTTACTTCAATAAAAATTGTATTGTTGAAACATGATAAAATGTGGTATCTGCTAAAAAAAATATATTACTCTCTAGTGTATTCAGAGAAACAATCTAAAAGTTTAATTAAATGATGTTATAAGAGAACATTTCCTGAAACTCTGCACATAGATGAGATATAATGCTTCTGGAGATAGTATACTCTGGAGTTCTCTGGAGGGTGAGATCCCATCGATCTTCAAAAAAATATCCCAATTGACAGGAAACATTTGTTAGATGCAAATGTGCTTAGCAATTGTTTATTATTACCAATTGGTAAGCAGTGCTTACAAATTCAGAGCATGAGAAGTATGTTCATCAAAGTCATATCAATCTGGTATAACAATAAATCTCTTTTTTTGGATTAAATTTACATGCCATTTCAAATGTGTCCTATTCATCAAAATGCATAGAGGATAAATAATGGGAGAATCCATTCATAAAAGCCATTACTGGTGTGAAAAAATGTTCAGTTTTAGTAATATTATTCATACTTGTACTTTACTGTATGAGCCTTGGAGGAAAGCTTCTAAAGAAAAATAGTCTTGCATACATTGGGACAATATGAATAAAGTTCATTTCAGGCTCAAAGTGCTGAATGTGGCATTATCATCACAGAATTCAATGAAATGCACCTTATTACTCCACATTCAGCATTTTCAGAATTCATTACCCCACATTTTCTCCAGAAAATTGATTTTCATACATATGACTGATGTGCCACAACATGGATACTACGCGCTGTTATTGTTGAATAGGAGGAGGTACTTTAGTGTGTGTCATCATGAATTCAGAATATATAAGCTAATTTTAAAATGCATGATTTCTACAAATAATTTCAGATATAATTTTAAAAGGGAGGATAAAATGCAGGGAATATTATTTTAGGGATATCTAGTTTAAAAGCCATCTTCACAGTTCTACTTAAAGAGTGTGGAACGCGTGGCATTTTTATAACGTGCCGGGTTCCTTACAAATACCCATGAGTAGAGTATTATTTTATTATGTACATTTTGCATACCTACTGTATGTGACAAAAATACAGTTTCTGCTTCTATGGAAATATTTGTAACCCTGTTTGAAATGTTCAGCTGAAAGAGTGGAGGAGGCATTATTGCAGTTCCAAAATTATAGTGGTTATTGCAGCATAATGCATGAAATATGTAGGAAAAGAACAGATAAATGAAAAAAATGCCATTCCAAGCTCCTCCTAGTGCCATGCGTTTTCTACCATTCACTATAGTGACATTGAGCATAAAAACAATAAAATGTAAGTATACATTTTTTTACATTATCAATAAGCTATTCAGCATCACTGACTTTGAAATTAAAAAAACAAACAAATATTAACTCACAATGAAGTGGTATGTCAACTGAGTGTAGTGGATCTTCATCTCCTCTAAATCCTGTAAAACAATATATAATACAGTTAGCATGTGCAATTTATTAACATTTTATTAACAATTTATTAACAATCTACTGTTGAAATTCAAGAGAAAAAAAGAGAAGTTCTTAAAGCAGGTATATTGAGAGCGAGTAACAGGGTTGATGTTCCAGGAGGGATAAGCCAAATGGCAAATGATTTAGGTAAACTAGAAAAATGGTCAGAATTGTGGCAACTGACATTTAATGTGCATAAGTGCAAGATAATGCATCTTGGACGTAAAAACCCAAGGGCAGAGTACAGAATAATAGTCCTAACCTCAACATCTGAGGAAAGGGATTTTGGGGTGATTATTTCTGATGACGTAAAGGTAGGCAGACAATGTAATAGAGCAGCAGGAAATGCTAGCAGAATGCTTGGTTTTATAGGGAGAGGTATTAGCAGTAGAAAGAGGGAAGTGCTCATGCCATTGTACAGAACACTGGTGAGACCTCACTTGGAGTATTGTACACAGTATGGAGACCGTATCTTCAGAAGGATATTGATACCTTAGAGAGAGTTCAGAGAAGAGCTACTAAACTGGTTCATGGATTGCGGGATAAACCTTACCAGGAAAGGTTAAAGGATCTTAACAGCTTGGAGGAAAGACGAGACAGGGAGGATATGATAGATGATAGAAACATTTAAATACATAAAGGGAATCAACACAGTAAAGGATGAGACTATATTTAAAAGAAGAAAAACTACCACAACAAGAGGACATAGTCTTAAATTAGATGGACAAAGGTTTAAAAATAATATCAGGAAGTATTACTGTACTGAGAGGGTAGTGAATGCATGGAATAGCCTTCCAGCTGAAGTGGTAGAGGTTAACACAGTTAAGGAGTTTAAGCATGCGTGGGATAGGCATAAGGCTACCCTAACTATAAGATAAGGCCAGGGACTAATGAAAGTATTTAGAAAATTGGGCAGACTAGATGGGCCGAATGGTTCTTATCTGCCGTCACATTCTATGTTTCTATGTTTCTATGAAAACAGCTGAAATTCATTAAAATAATTGAGTTATAAGCAGGGCTGTATTAAGAGCCTGGTGCTGACAATCATGATGGGCCTAATTACAGAATCTTATCGACAGAAAACACTAAAATAGTTATACCTCCTAAGCGTCATGTATCTGGTGGAGGTGGTGCTGGAGGGAAACTCACAGGATATAGCTATAAGAAAACACATAACCTTTTCTAATCTCTCGCTTTCATCTTTCAAGTAAATCCATACCCCCCTAACAGCAGTGTCCATTAAAGCAGGAAGTCTATGGATGGGGTAAAAAGGTGGGCCACTGACACAAATCACATAACCAGAACTGCCAAAAGGGGTGAACATACGCAAAAAGGGGGCATGTCTGTGTCCCCATGTCTCACAGTCCCTTAGTGTCTGTGTCCCCATGTCACTAGGACACTAGGAGACATTGAGAGACATTGGGACACTGGGAGACATTGGGCCACTGAGACACTTGGAGACTAGGGGACTTTGGGAGACTAGGAAACACTGAGACACTAGGGACACTGGTACACTATGGACATTGAGAGACACCAGGGACACTGGGAGACATACTGAGATACCAGGTCTCAAAGTCGCCCAGTGTCCCCATGTCTCCCTGTGTCCCCATGTCTCTCAGTGTCCCCATGTCACCCAGTGTCTCCTAGTGTTTGTATCCCCATGTCTCCCAGTGTCCCTTAGAGTCTGTGCCCCCATGTCTCCCAGTGTCCCGATGTCACTAACACTAGGGGACACTTAGAGACATTGGGTCACTGTGAGACATGGGGACACTGATACACTGGGAGAGAAATGGGGATACTGAGATGCATAGGGACTCTGGGAGACTAGGTACACTGAGAGACACCAGGGACACTGGGAGTCATGGGGACACTGAGAAACACCAAAGACACTGGGAGACATGTGGACACTGAGACACTAGGGACACTGGCTGAGAGACATGGAGACAGTGAGAGACTAGGGGCCACTGGGAGACATAGGGCCACTGTGTCCCTAGTGTTTCAGGGTCCCCATGTTCCCCAGTGTCTCTATGTCTCCCAAAGTCCCAATGTCTCAGTGTCCCCAAGTCTCTCACCATCCCCATGTCTTGCAGGCTCGGAGCTGCTGTCTGGACTATCTGTGCAGAGCTGCTCCCCCGTGGATCAGTGAGTAGAGAGAGGCAGGAAGGGAGATGCTGTATCTTCTTATCCCTGCCTCTCTCCACACAAACAACGACTCCTACTGGCTGGCACTGGTATTACAGAATAATCTATGTTTATACTGAGACAGACAATTGCATTGCCGGTATTACTGCAATACCAGCACCAGCTAGGCAGCTTCAAATACCTGAGAAATACTTCTGAGAAATACCTGGCAACCATAAGAAATACATGAGAAATACCTGGCAACCCTAAGAGTAGTGTGTGTAAAAAAAATTTAATTATTACTTTGACCGACATGTATAATATAATTTCCCCACCAATTGCACATCAAGTATGGTTGAGAGAGACTCAATGAAGTGATCTGGCTCCAGTGGTCCTATTATTTTAACCCTGCAACATAAAACACTGAATTTTTTGGAAATTGCAATGTTTACATTACATGGTTAAATTTGCCTTTAGTGGCTGTCACCCTGACAGCCACTTGATACGCTTTCTCCTCCAGTCCAAGCAAAACCCGGTCTGGGATTGGATGCTGACATCACCCTAGCTGCAGAGGAGTCCCAGTGCTGGAAAAGAGGTGAGCACAAAAGGGGGTCAACTGGAGGGAACTTATAGTTTCAAAATAATGATTTTTATTTTTATTATTATAGGTTACATTTAATGGTGTGAAATCACAGATCCTATCCTATCCATATTTGTCCCATGTTTTATATGGAGCTATAGCCAAAACCAATGAAATGTTTAAAAATATGCGCATGTAACACAGTTTCCACTAAAATTTGAATGTGGTTGCTCAACAATGTACTTACACCTGAAAAAAAAAAACTAGTAGAATTGTATAAAAGTCAAACTGCAAGGCATGCTATTAAACACAGCAGTGTTTCTTCTAACTAATAATGTAACTCACATTGACAGTTACACTTTGGTTTTAATACACAATGGTAAATCAAGTCCATAATATACATATGTACTCTAACATTTTTTTTCTTTAAGTCCTTTACATAATGTTACAAAATATTACACCACTTCAAGAGAAACTTACTTTTCACAACTACAGCTGCATTGGTAGAGGACTGGCCATGGACATTTGTGGCTACCGCTGTATATGTAGCAGTGTCATTAAAGTTAGCTCTAAAGGAAATAAAAAAAATATTTTTGTACATTGATACTGCAAAATGGCGCTGATTTCAATTATATTAAATGTTCTTTCTGTGTCATAGAAATGCTATATCTTAACCTATACTTACAGATACCTTTAGTGTATACTTTTTAAGTATATATAAGCAAATATTTTTGGCAATCTGCTAGTCTTGTGATCGTCCTCTTCCACTGAAACAAGGTTAGTTGGTTAAACTTCAGTTAAAGGGAAACTTGTTTTCCTGGCACTATAGCTTCCCCTTCTGTCAAGCCTTTCCCCCTCCCCCCTCCACCATGGTGCATAATAAGTGGTTATTAACTCAGCTCCTCCCAAACTCCTCCCCAGTCCGTGGGAGAGACCTAATACGGAAGTCCTTCTAGTGGCTGTCTGGACAGCCACTAAAGGAGAAGTGAACCCTAGCAGGTAATTAGTGGAGTTCATAAAAACTGCAATAATTACATGGCCAGGGTTAAGGGTGATGGGAGTTTTCACCCAGACCACTTCAATGAGCTAAAGTGTTCTGGGTGCCTACAGTGTCCCTTTAATGGTAAAAGGTAAGAGCCCACCTAAACATGCACACGGTAAGTGCAATCTTTTATTTTATGTATAACATGATAGCAAAGACAAAACTCATCAACTCATCATGTCTGATGAAGCTCATTTTCATTGAAACTGTTTTGTCAATTAACAAAACTGTTGTTTCTGGGGTACAGAATATCCACAGATAATTCATCATCACCAATTGCACCCTACACCCATCTGGTGCAGGGTGAACTTGCAAGAAGTTATCAGGCAGAAATTGAGCACCAAAGCCTGAAACATTAACTAACGTTATGAAGAATGCAACCGAATGCCCTGACATTGAGAGGCGGTAAATGGAGCTTGTTTAAAAGATGCCATCTTCTGTACATACAGAAAAAATAAGTGAGCTAAAAAAATTTAAGTGCAAATTTTCTCACAGTATCAGTAAAGTGAAAGTAGTGCAAAAAAACTAATTCCACTCTTTAGAAAGTACAATGTGCGTATATACTCAAAGTGCTCAATGCAGAATGTTTAAAGTGAATCGTTTTACCTTATTGGCGGCAGTGGATATTTCTACACTTGGAGCTGTTTGAAGTAGAGCAGGCTCATCTGCTCTTTACTTGTGAGTGAACATTCTATATACACTTCAAATTTTATTTCACTAAAACAATACTTCACTATATTGTATTACCATTTGCAATTGAGATTCACTTCAAATATGTGATCAAAGTAAGTGTACTTTATTGGATTTTTGTGCACTAGATCACTTCAAACATTCTGCATTGAGCACTTTGAGTATATATGCACATTGCACTTTCTAAAGAGTGGAATTAGTTTTTTTGCACTACTTTCACTTTATTGATACTGTGAGAAAATTTGAACTTAAAATTTTTTAGCGCACTTATTTTTTCTGTTTGGATTCTAGTTTGTGTTTCATGAGCTAATACACATATAGGTGCTGCTTTGTGCAATGAGGTCACTATTATTATAATTTAAGTGCCTTTTTCACTTGCTTATTGTTGTTCTATCTTCTGTGCATAGTCAAACAAATCTCCATAAGTTAAGCATTTATTGTATGTTGTATCATTAATATTGGTTTATTAATAAAATTTTTATTGACTCCTCAAACCCTACTCTGAATTTTGGCCCACTCTGTATAATTTTTAGATCACCCATGATATTTTTTATATCAGACAAGAATTTTGATTCTACTTTTGCACATTTTTGCAATATTTTTGTTTGTTTGGCATATCAGTTGTATTCTCCTCAATATTCAAAAGTATTATCACTACTAATTGCTGAATAATAGACTGACAGTCATTTTTTAATTATGGGTGTTACTTTTTTTGTTGTTGAGCTGAAGGACTGCTGAATCATTTAAAAATACTGATGATTGTTTACAATATTATCATTTTAATACATAGAGTGTCCCTTTAATGATTGCGTACACTAACCGTATTATATACATATACAATGTATAAATATTTAATATTATATAAACTCTGTTAAACATTTGTTTTTAACATTATTAAAACATTGGCTTTAAAGCAAGTATGTTTAAAATATGAATATTATAGTAACAAAAGAATATTTTTTCATGAGTTACTGCGTTGCTTAATGATATAAAATATTAAAATATACCTTTTTTTTCAATCTCATCTCTATGAAAACTACTTTAAGTAAATTGTGCATTTCATAATGGTTATTTTAATCCATATACAGTGCAAAAATGAAATGAATATAAGTGAATAGGATTAATTGATACTTGTAAAGTCTGCTATGGTTCCTATAATTAAATGTGATCTTGTCCTTTTGGCACCTTAAGTATTTTCCATTCCAGTCAAAGAACACTCGGTATGTTCGTACAGACAAATGTCACCAGCAAAAGTTCACTAACATTAAAGTACAGTCAAGATGACAGCCAAGAAATTCCAAGCTGTTTTAAGCGTCTGTGGATCAGATAGCATGCAGCTCAGCAATTTGGTATGAACAGCTGAGAACACTGAAGAAATAAGATGTTACAATTTCAACGGTTTTATGATAATATTTTTTCTATGTTGCATTTCGAAAAAAATACCTTTTTTTAAAAAAAAATGTAAGTATAGTGTACAATTATTATTTTTTTTTTTATTGGAATTAAATGTATCTTTAAATGCAATCCTTTCTAACTTTGGGTAGTTTACTAGAGCAATATAGATTTAAAGTTTCAAATAACTGTTTATTGACTACTGGAATATTTCTTAAAATTGTTAGTCTTTCAGGGTTATTCACTATACTGAGAATTCAAAGTGAACTCAAAGTGAAATTCAGATTTAAGGGCAATATAGCTGGAAGTATTCTCTAAGTCAGCTATGCTTCACATTTAGCTACTTTGGCTTAACACTTTAATCTCACTTTGAATTCTCACTATAGTGAATAACCCTGCTTATTCTGAGTCTCTACAGGAAGTGTTCAAAATGCTTTAAACTAAATCATACACAGTCATATTAGACACTCTGATAACCTAACGTGAATGTATTTGTTATGTTTTCAAAATGTATTTTTTTAATCCTTGATTTCATTGTTTTCTTAATTCAAAATGTATACAAAACATATACATAAACTTTCTCGTTGAAAAAAATATTAAACAGATTTATATTCTTTGCCAAAAAAAAAAAACTCTTTTGCAAACAAAAGCTGAATTCAGATGTCTGCTCTCTTTATCGTGCCGTATTGTTTTTCTGATATAAAAGTTACTCCATGATGGCAGAATGCATTAATTAATTATCCTAACGAGTAACTGGAATAGTAAACAGCATAACACAGTTGTTTTACACGAAAAACCATTGCAGGCCTTTACCTGTAAATTTCCAGACTATTCACTCCATACTTGCTTTCAATTCTGTATTTTCCTGGTTCACTTGCTGTGCTAATCAAAGATTCATTCTTATACCTAATCATAATAAAAAGAGTGTTTTTTTTAACATCTACAATAACATGTTATCATAAACAAGCAAGTTAATGCTAAATAATGTCAAGGTAAAATAATCACAGAGAACAATAAGGGGTCTCGTATTTCAAATGCAACAAACAATTTAATTATAGTTAATGACTTGTTTGTAGGCAGCATTACCTTTTAGAGCTATTCAAAATTGAATTCAACTTTTACTATGCTACTCTGAGGCTTATGAACCATTCAGCGTTTTTATATGTAAACTTGTGAAAAACAAATTAAACGGGAAATTAATTTGGAAAATTAAAATTCTTTTGACTTTACTATGGGTTTTTTTTGAGAATAACAAAATTAGAAATATAATTATATATCTATAATGTTATGATATAAAGTATTTCTTCTTCATAGCTCACAATAATTTATATAATAAAACTACTAGTATTATTTCATTTTTAGCAGCATTTTTTGACAAATTTAATGCATTTTAAAATGTTGTAACCCCTTCCCTCACAACAGTGTGTATACCAATACTAAATGTAGTATTTCCTCTCCATGTTGTTTTTCATCCTTAAAATTAGTACATGTCTATGTTCTGGATTAATTTTGTGCCTTTAGTAGTCAGGAAGAGTGTGGAGACAGAGTGATCTTTCTACACCCTAAGCACACAATAGGCATTGTTTGAAGGCTGTAAATACTTCTTGCAATGCTCTGTATAGTACAGAACCTTGGTGCAACTGTAATTCCTATATGTGAGCGTAACATATTATAATCTCCTAATTTAAAATTTCAAAAAATTAATTTGACAATTTGTATTGAGTATTGGTGAGTATTACAAAGCGTACATGTTAGACCAAAAACAAAGTTTGACAATATGGTTAATCAGTATGTTCAAGCAATAATTGCTTTGCTAACATATTGTTTTGACTATTTGAAAGTGCTGGTCTTTATAATGCGTCATAATAGGATAAGTCAATTGACACAGTACAGTTTAATAAACTGTCAAAAGGCAGAGATTAATGAAAATAGGTAAAACTGGATATAACTAAAAATGAAAACTATTCATGAGTAACCTAGTATTGGGGGGCATGGGTCGTGTGCAGGTTAGGAGGATGCCTTCTCAACCTTTTGCTCCCCAACAGCCTGTTTGAAGTTGTTTCTTTAGAAATTAGGCATATTTAATGTTACATGCTTCTGTATTGTGTATGTGGAACTAAGTTCACATAGCTACTCTTCCTATTTTCCAGGGACACATCCCACCTCTAGCTGGCTCTCACAGAGGATGTGCCCATGCCAGTCTGCTTATTTACCAATTTTTAGTATGACCAATTGAGAGAAATTTGGATGATAAGATCACTCTCTAGTGGAGTGTAAGTGGATTTCCATAAGAAGGCTATTAGATTATTTGCTGCCATCAAGTTCTGAAATTAAGACAGGTTTTGGCTCCACATGAATAGTAAACAGTTTTCCGATGGGGGACTAAAATTTATAGCGTACATTAATGATATACATTTTCCTGCCATAAAAATAGGTTTGGATTAATAGAAATGTCCACTTTATGTGGAACATTGTGCCAATGGCGGTCAAGCATCTCTAGCAAGTATTGGAAAAATGTTGTACAATTTGTAAGGAACCAGGTTGCATCTATATTGGATTTTAAATAATAATTCTAAGTGGGAGAGACTGTCTGTGAGAACCTTGTGAATGCTAAAGGACTTATCTCACATATCTCAGGGTATAATGTATCCAAGGTTTTTGTGCCATAAACTCAGGAGTGACAGTGGGCCTATACGTGTTTACGTGCGCATAATTCTTTCAAAAGGGGAGAGAAAGGTGTCTGGCAGACAGCTCAAACCTGATTTTTTATTATGTGATAAAAGAGATTTAAGCTGTAAGTAGAAAAAGTTTGTATTGGTCAATAGGTTGAAGCAAAGCAAAGGGTTTCAGCAACTCTCCTTCATACATATAAAATATAGGTGTGTGCAGCCTTGGGATGTCCAGAGTTTGTAGTTAAGGGTGTTGAGCCCAATATAAATGCCGTGCAGTGTAGTGGCTAGTTTCTCTGAAAAGACAGTGTTTACTGCAAAAAGCCTAAAGGGAATCATTATACTCACCATAACAAATAGAATAAGCTGACATTGTTCTGGTGGCTATAGTGTCCCTTTAAGTTTCTTAAGGAAGCCAGATAATATTCTAGACCTTTAGAACATGTCCAATGCAAGGTGTTGAGAAGCTACCAGGCTCTTAGGAGCCACTATAGAATAAGCCCCAAGGTTTGTTAAGTCTATTTAATACATTTTATTGGTAACATGCAATTTGAACTACTTTTTAAAGTTTATTTAATTGATTTTGATGATAACTTGTGCAACTTATTTTTTTTAGTGTGGGCGTGGTCAATATTTGGTTTTGCTTGGTTAGTCGTACAGTTCCCCTTGCCATTTCAATAAATGGGTTTGGGATTGTTTCCGTATGTATGATGCCCTTTGGTGAATAAGGGCCCCTATGACTACCCATAATGTTGAGGGGTTAGTTTCTTGTGAATTGTTTTCTACAAAATATTGATGGTTTTCTAATTCCAATCTTTTGAAAAAAACTGGATCTTGTGGATGAGACTTGTTAGGTTGACACAGACTGTGGTATCTGAAATCATAAAAAGCCTTAAGAGTGAGTAGAATGGGTGCATGACCAGAACATGATATGATACAGTCGGATGCTTGATTTAATTGTGTGCTTAGCATAAGGAATCCATCGATAAGTGCGTAGGAGTCATGTACTGAGGAGTATAGGTGTCTTCCCTATCACCTCAGGGCAGGGTATGCCATTCTTCATCGCAGTGGAATGAAGAAATAAGTTTAGTAATTGCTTTGCAATATCTTAATAGGAAACTAGTTCTCCTACTTTGCCTTTTTGATCTTGTCCACGTGTCTCTTATTTTGGACAGTATGTGGTTTCATCCATATTGCTATTTGAAGATGTTTGCAGACGCGAAGCTCTTAACCCATCGGCCATTTACTCCAAGGTTTGAGCCACATCCCCCATTGTATTTATTTTTATATTCTGGCGTTATTTTATTAAGTACAAACAGCCAGCCCATTCTAAAAATATGTAGAGGGAAGGTGTGTGTTAGTAACTCTGTGAAGTAGGATGGATTCTAATAAATATATGATTCCTTGTCCAAATATAAAAGTACCAAAAATACCAGGAGATGAACAGTTCAGTTGTCCGATATCTTGCATGATATCTCTACCTATGTACTATGTACCGATAACCTCTAATTATTCATTACATAAAAGTTCAAGCTAGGCACAATACCACTGCCTGTCAATGTAGTGGTTGTGGTGTTATTAACCTATGGAAGTTGTCCCCTGATGCTTAGTCAAACAGTTTTTGAGGGGTTTAATCAAAACAGGAGATTCCCCAATGCATGAGCATATATTTAGTTGACATGCTCATCCAATTAATAGTTTTGCTGAAAAACAATGGTTTGACCAAGAACTGAAAGAGAGTGTCATAGCATCAGCATAAATTGGTTATGATGCCTATACTGATCCTTTAATAATTGATAGAGGGGTGTGTCATCTAAAACCCTTTTAAATATTAAAAAAAAACTATTAAAAAAAAGTATGTTACATTTTATTCAGGTTACTATCCAGGTCCCAAGCCCAAAACAAACAACAAGAGCATTTAGTGTCTCTGCTCATTCTGGGCATTCTCCTCTTGAAGTGAGATTTGCTGGTTTTAATACCAGATGATCATAATGTATCATTGAACACGACATGGCTTGCCTTTAATATGTAGTCCCCTCACCCCCCTTTGCAGCTCTTACAGCTTCCACTCTTCTGGGAAGGCTTTCCACAAGATTTTTTTTTTGGGGGGTGTGGGGGAATTTTTGCCCATTCGCCCAGTAGAGTGTTTGTGAGGTCAGGCACTGATGTTGGAAGAGAAAGCCTGGCTCACAATCTCCGTTCCGGTTCATTCAAAGGTGTTCAACGGGGTTGAGATCAGGACTCTGTGCAGGTCAGTCAAGTTATTCCATTTATCCAATCATGTCTTTATCTAACTTGTTTTGTGCACTGTGGCATAGAAAAGGGCCTTCCCCAAACTATTCCCACAAAGTTTATATGCTGAAGCATTAAGATTTCCTTTCACTGAAAGTAGGGGGCCTAGCCCCTGAAAAACAGCCCCATACCATTATCCCTCCTTCACCAAAGTTTATAGTTGGCACAGTGCAGTCAGGCAGGTAACATTGTCCTGGCATCTGCCAAAACCATACTCGCCCATCAGACTTCCAAACAAAGAAGTGTTTTTCATCACTCCAAAAAAACATGATTCCACTGCTCCAAAGTCCAGTGGCAAAGTGATTTACACGGCTCGATCTGATGCTTGACATTGTACTTGGTGATGTGAGACTTGCATGCAGCTGCTCGGACGAAGAAATCCATCCCATGAAGCTGCTATGGCACAGTTCTTGTGCTGATAGTAATGCCAGTAGATGTTTTGAACTCTTAGCTATGGAATCAGCAGAGTATTGGCAACTTTTACACACCATGCTCCTCAGCACTTGGTGACCCCTCTCGGCGACTTTACTTTGTCTTCTTTCATGATTGAGTTGCTGTTGTTCCTAAAAACTTCCAGTTTCCAATAATACCACTTAAAGTTGACCATGGAATTTCTAACAGGAATGAAGTTTCATGAACTGACATTTTGCAAAGGTGGCATCCTATCACAGTACCTTGCTTGAATTCATTTTTTTCTTAAATGTTTGCAAGTGCAGACTGCATAGCTAGGGGATTTTATACACCTGTGGCAATGGGTCTGATTAAGACCCATGAATTCAAGGAAGAGGTGTGTCCCAATACTTTTGTACATTTTCATGTATTTAGGAAAGCAACATATTATTTGTGAATATGTATTTTCAGTCCGTACAATTGTTTTAGAAATCTTTATGTTTTAGCTTTTTAAACTTTTGAAATGTGTTTTCTTTATTTTGAACGTGCCTCTGAATCCATTTATAAGTAACCATTTTAATATCATCTGCTTATCTCCTTTCTCTGTATTCTTTATACACTGCCAGAATCATCTTACTCTAAACAGGAGGAATAACTTAATAGAATGGAACAATCATGTAGATTCTGTGGAAAGTAGCTAATCAACAAATATATAACAAGGATTTAAATTTCATGTTTCATAGACACAAGGTCTGGGTCATATCTAATTTGAAAACAACACTATGCTATGGCAGAAGGGAACCGATGTCATTTAATGTGTTTTTCTACTGATTGCAGAGTTGCAGATTAAATTCCTGGAGGTCTATTCAAATAAACAGAATGGATGAAATGAATTGACATATTTATAGCTTATAAATGAAAATACTGATAAGAATACTCATCGGGTGTTCTTTCGATTTCCTTTTCATGTAGATCTGAAAACACTGTATGCATATCATGTTGATTCGTTTCTACCCAGGACTAATCATACACACATTGGTGTTATTATCAGTGTCATTTTCGTGTCACCATGTCACTGCTACTAATCAGTTTCCAGATTAAGCAGAGCTGCAGGTTTGCAAATAAACAGTAAGGCATAGTTTGCATGTTTTTAAAGACTTCCATTTTTGAAGCTACTGGGTGGTCTTGTTGTAGGAATATTACTGCTACCTAACCCAGACATCTTTCGTCTTTCTCTTTTTTGTAAATATATATTTTTCCGACAACTTCCCAGAGTTAATTGTCTAAACTCAAAAAAAGCACATTTGCATGGGGCATACTAAAACATATAACTTTAAAAAGGCCAATTTCAATGAGATATGGGCAGCTTTCGAATTGCATGAACTCTTTAGTGAAAAAAAACATTGAGGATTAATGGAATATTTTCAAAAAAATCTTAGAAATTTATTCTTCTCCATATGTACCATCAGGTGATAATATGTTAAAATAAACAAACTGAAAGCAATATGGCTTAGTGGGAAAGTAAACCAAGGAATTAAAAAAGGAAAAGGGCATTCAAAATATTTAAATTAGACAAATCAGAGGCATCCTTGCAGAAAAATAATGACCGGATGATTCAAGACAAGGTGCAACAGTAACTTAAGAAAGTTAATGTTAACAAATGCCTGACGGTCTTTACCCACGAATACAACACTTGTTAGTTCAAATTCTGTCCTTGAGAAAGTATTTGAGGGGTTATTAAGGGATAATTTTCAGGAATTCACTATGAAGAACATAAGTGGTGTCCCTCAGGGTTCTGTTCTGGGACCACTTCTATTCAACATACTAATAAATGTAATATCTCAGAGAAAAGTCTCTAATGGGTTACTGAATGTCTGTTCTAGGGAAACGGGAGAGCTTGGAAAGGCTACAGTTCATAAGAACTGCATACTGTGCAAGCTCTTCTAAGATATAGCCTGAATGAATACATTCATGAAAAATGCAAGTATGTGTTCATTGGGGTATATCTACTAAATAGTGATTTTTGTATTAAGTAATTATTAATATATGTTTCATGAAATATTATCTTTTGACTACACAGGTGTTTGATGACTACTAAAAAGAAGAATGTAAAAGTGTGAATGTTTGGAGGTAGATATTACCAAAGCATTTTAGATCACTCAATCTATAGCTGTTTATGTGCTAGGACATTAGAAAACATCTAAGTATATTATTTACATAGTCATCCATAAACACATTCCCTGCATTTCAATATAGATTAGTGTTAGATTTATAGCTGTTAACCTCTGTAATGACTCATACACATAGCAAATTGCTGTGAATTCAGTCACCATTAAAGGACCTCTCCGGACACCACAACAACTTTATCTTAATGAAGTCGGTACAGAGTCTGGAAGTCCTGGGCTCCATCTTAACTTATGGGGTTAAACAATTTTTGGATGGTTTAAACCCAAATTCTCATTACACTGCCTGTCTGTTCAAACCCTCTTCCTCATCCTTCAGCATGGGCATGAGTACTGATGCTTTTCTCTCGGCGGCTGGTGATAGGCTGAGATCATCAGCTGAATGCTTTACAAAGGTTTGTACGTATATAAGGCATTTGCTTCAATGGGCAGCCAGTAATAAGCTGGGAATGTCAGATGACCCTCTTAGCTTATCATCAGCCTAAGGGGAAAAAAATCTGTTTTATTGCCAAGGTCAGAGGAGGAAAAAGAGAGGTTGAGCAGACTGGTGCCAGAAAGACAACTTTGGGGTTAAATTGTTAAAAAAAAAAATGTTTTAAAACAATAAAGTAAGACAGTGCCCAGGACCTCCAGACCCCATAATGACTTAATTGAGATTAAGTTGTTATGGGACCCTAAATGGTCCTTTCAGATCTTCATGACACAGAAGCACCATGGGGTCTGGAGGTCCAGGGTGCCATCTTACTTTATTTGGTTAAATCCTTATTTATTATATTTCATCATCAAAACAATTAACACTGCCTGACCAATATAAATCATGAGCTATAATACGTTTTCAAGAATATATTCAATAGTGTTAAAGCTGTGTACTTTGACTAAAGATTCATTTTAAAACATAACTTTTGCAGATTAATGGATAAAGAGTGAAAAATAGAGTGAACCTCTGTAAAATATTTAGTAATAAAGTATAATGAAATTGAAAACAAGACTATATTTCTCAAGGCACGCCCAATATTTAGGGATTACCTAGTTGTGTCTAAGGTGTTTTAAAAAAACATTGACACAACTTGGTAATCTCTAAATCCTGGACTGGTAGGCGAGCCTTGAGGACTGGTTTGGAAACCACTGGTGTAGAGTAACACCAATGCATTCACTGTAACAAGATTGCAAAATAACATACCACCACCTTACTAAGGTTTATCAGTGTAAAAATAGCAAAGGCTGGCACAGTAGACCTCAAATAATACAGTAATAATATATGTTCAAGCACTTACCATTGCACGAGAGGAGTAGGATATCCTTGTACAGTAAAGAAAAGCTTCACGGGCATCCCTTCCCAAACAGTATGAGATCTGAGCCGCACCAATATATCTGGAGCTCTACTTATGCTCTCTTCATGGATGCTTCTCTGTAATGCCAATTTTTCTTCGACCTAAGCGACAATGAGAGTTAAAATCCAGGATGCTCTGAATATCTGTTTTCAGCAGAGTAAATCAATTTCTTTACCATCCTTTGTATGGAAACTTTATCAATCTGTTCTCGTGCCAGTGCCCTTGCTACACGAACATCTTCTTCCAGAAATGACAATTCAGTCAAGTAGTGTCGACTTCTATCATAGCCTTGACGTTGCCTAGTGTGTTCCTCTGCATGATGTTCTTGGGTTCTACATACAAAGTAATATAACATAAGAAAGCACAAGACTAAGAACATTTTCAACAAACAAGAATGCCCTATGGAGCAAAGTATGAAACAGGAAATCAATTTTAATGCTTTATTACTACAAGAATTGCAAAATACATGCTTTACAGAAAAAGCAACACTGTTAGAATTTTTAAACTGAGCAAATATTTTAGTACAATAAAGTAGGTTATAAAAGATTTGGCTAATTAAAACAAATATTAATGTATCCACTATGCAACCCACTATGCAATGAGAGATGGTTAAAGTAAATATAGTAGATGACGATGTTAGTCTTACCTGTTTATGTATTCCTTACTTGCTTACCTTTGGTTTATGTCCCATTAAGGAGTGTGACAATGTGTGCATGTGTATGCGTGTGTGTTTTTATTACTTAGTTTTAATTAATTAATAAATTAGGTTCTGTTTTACCAGGAAGAAAACATTGAAATGTTCTTTGTTTTCAAGTCAAGTTCTATTGCTTCTACTTCAATTTCCTATTCTTTGCTCAACTTCTATTTACCTTTATCTCTTAACTTTTGAATGCTTTCTGTATTGTCCTCTTTCCAACAATATGTCTTCAAACTATTAAATTAAGCTTATTTCCCCGATATCTCTTACTATAAACCTTTCCTGTTTATCTCCCTTAACGTATGGAACATGAATGGAAAGTTATTATTATTCTATCATTTATTTTTTTATGAGAGAATAGTTTAGAGAGTATTAAGTAAAGTATCCTACTATAATTTTCCTGGTTAATAAAAGTCTATGTTTTTTGTTGTTATTATTTTTTACATTATAAAAAAAAAGGAATCCCCAGATATAGCTAGAGGAAAGAACAATAATGAGCAGAAGAAGCAATTGGATTAAAAAAAATGTTATTCATAAACAGATTGTGAACATATACATATAGAAGAAATACATTCTAGTTAGAGGTAAAGAAAATGACTCAGTAGATACTATAACAGAGGAAATAGCAGTTGAAGATATACTGTCAAAAGAAATTGAGAATGCAAGAGAAACACAGGATCAGAAGTCTAGCGCAAGACATATAATAAGAATATAAATATAGCAGACAAATGAAATAAGAATAAAAAGATGATAAATAAGAATGAATGACAGATCAAGAAATTGCAAAATAAGAAACTACAAAGACAGACATAAATGTATAGAGCTATCCTGTTTCTTTTGGCTAGCTCCCTATGTGCAGAATGTTCAATCACAAAAGACTAAAGCATTGTACGTAGGCTGCAGCTGTTTTCATGCCAATACGGATGTTAATATTAACATACTGCACACTGCATATGCTCAGCTTTCCCAGATTATTTTACATTTAGATGCCGACATTTGTAAAATATAGCTTTGGTAAAAGAGATCAAATATTAGCAGTACTAGTAGACTTCATGGAATTATGAAAAATGTTTGCAAATTTTAATAGGAGCTAATCTTGGTGTGATGTATTTGAATGACATTTGTACTCATTAACATAACGTTAATGGGTGGAAGGTGGTTATCGTGTCTTGCAATAAAATACTTGTTAAAATGGTGACAATTTCATTGACAAATAAGTCACTGTAGAGTCACGTGTCATCGGCTCATCTGTCATTCAAAGGATTCAAATATAATGAGGAAAGACCTCAATGTGCATTGCAACCTTAAATTCATTATTGGAAATAACACAACCCTCTATTACCTCCTTCTGCAAAAACATAATAGAGGTGATTTCTTAGAAGGTTTTCAAATGTATATAAAAGACAGCATAATATCCCGCAATGCTGTTTCACTAACATGTTGATGTATTTTTCAAATGAGAAGTCATAAGGGTATAGTTCTGTTTTATAATGCTGCTTTTGTTAAAAAAAAAATAATGGTGAAAAATAAAATGATTTTTTATCAGAACTAATAAAAGACTGTAAAAGGAAGAGAGGGAAATAAACAACAATATTGATCACGGGAAAATGTAAGAGCTGATATTACAGGTTACATTTTATGGGTGTTTAAAGATATGCAAGAGTCTCTTTCAGCGTTAAAAGAAATCAAAGACAAAACACAATAAGAAGGAACATTCAATTGCAGAGTTAACCACTTCAAATGTCATTCGCTCACAGCAAGTAACATCTCACCTATAGGCTGAGACAACAAGTAACTTGTATTTGCTTTAAAGCATAAGTCATATTAAATCTTCATATTAGATAAGAACAATACACTCACGATAGTATAAAATGAAGAAAAGGACAGGAATATAATGTGTTTGTGAACCATCTGGAAATTAGCAAATCTGGTTTAATGTCTTAATTATCTTGGCATAAAAACACAGTAAATCAATGTTACAAATCATCTAAATGTTGATGGTAAATCCAACAGTGACAAACTATAAAGATTCTCAGAGAAATGTTTATGCTAGTGTAGTATAGTTCAAAAGGATTTGTGCATGATTATGAATAATTTATATTATAAAAGAGGTCTTTTTTTCCAAACATGTTCTTTTTTAAAATAATATAGAAGGACATGGCAAGTGTTGGGGTTCCAAATAAAATCTACAAGCAATATATTTTAATTTATTTTAATGCAAAACCAGTTTGTAAATAGGAAAGTATTACTAATGAGGGTTTCAATGGAGTGGATGTAAGGTTCTAAACATTTTTTAAAAAATTGGGAAACCCTGCTCTGCTTATGTTGAGGGCCTCTAACTGGAATGGTTAATGCGGCACTGTCACGCCAAACTTATATTAATCCTATTGTTTCCTCTTCTCTTCTTCTCTCCGAATCTGTTCTTCTTTTCTTTATTTCTGATCTAGTTTTCTTTAAAACATAAGACAAAATAGCGACTACTTTATCTGGTGTATCTTTCCTACACCTGACTTTCTTTGACCAAAGGAGAAACGTAAGTCACCTTCATTTCCTGTGTCAAGGAGGAGGGTGAGTACTTCCTGGCACAGGAAATGGAGCTGACTTAAAGTCATCATGCTATTTTTATCAAAAATGAATGCAACGTTTGTGCCTTGTATATAATTTAAGTGCCTTTCAAAAAAGGCTAAGAATGGAGACACATTCCTTGTTTTTTGTTATAGTAGTGCTTTGAATCCCTTATACAAAATACATTTTAGCTTAGTGTTGCAGTCCATTTTCCTTTATCTAGTCCATTTTGTTAAATTGACTTGTCATTTCTTTAACTGCTTGTATTAGTAGTAATAGTACATCAAGCTTATGTCTGCCTTCTCCAAGATTGTGTTATAGTGGGCTTTTTTACAGCAGTAAATGATGAAAGGTTATTATATTTTCAATTTCCTATTTTGTTTTATTGGGGGGGAGTTCTGTGTATTTGATGGGTTTGTAGATGAGAGATGAAGATAGATCAGTTATGATTATTTGTGAACATTCTTGCTGTGTACGTTAGATTGCAGGCCCAGCTGCATGCATTTCAATTATTAATCATATTTAAGCTTTATGATAAGCCAACAAACTGGCATGACTGGTATATGTTCAACATTTCCTTCTTTTTGCTAGTAATACATTTCAACATCAGTGCTCTTTCCTCATAACAAGAAAATGTTCAAGAAAACCTAATGATGTTCATTATGAGATTATTTGCCATAGAGTTCTTTTTTGTTATTTGGGGGATTTTCATATGTGATTAATTTGATATGGATTTTGAAAGCAAGGAAACAAATGCATTATAATGTCCATTTCACAGATCACACCATATTATTCACCTTATATTTTAAGATTAATTTAGAAAAGAAAAAAAAATGTGTTAAGGTGTTATAGGTAATATACCAAATACGTTAGTTTTTTAAAAGGGGATTAGCTCAAAAGGGGAAATAGACTTGTATGGCAATAATGAATCCTTTTGATTTCATAAAACATTTTATTCCAAGTGTATTACTGTGTATAGCTCATTAAAGGGTTACTCCAAGCATCATAACCAGTACAGCCCGTTGCAGTAGTTATAATGCTTGGTGTACCCTGACCCCATTTTCTGATAATAAGGCAAATTTCAACAGTTTGGCCACTGTGTCCCAGAGTTATTGATGGCCAGAAGTGAAGTTACTGTAGAGGTGGAGTTAAATTCCATATGAGTAGCATTTAAAAGTGAAATGCTCAAGGCACCATAACCACTTCAAATCACTGAAATGATGTTACAAAAACTCATAAAATACTAAAGCTATTAAACAAGTTTATAACTATAGTTCTAAAATTGATTAATTTCTACAGTACAAGTATTTGTTAAATATTATTAAAGGAAACTCCCACCCTCACAACAACTTCCACTTATTAAAGTTGTCATCGGAACAGGAGTGTCCAAGTGTCATTTTACTTTCCGGGGCTAAAACAGAGGTGTAACTAGAAACCACCAGACCTTGGTGTAAAAATTGCCCTGGGGTCACACCCATGTTTACCCCCAAGTCCCACAATGTGTCTCATTCTCTCCCCCAGCCCCTCCATGTGTCTCATTTCCTCCCAAAACCCCTTTATGTTTCTCCTTCTTTTCCCCCAAGCCCTTCATGTGTCTCATTCCCCCCCAGCCCTCCATGTGTTCATCCCCCGAGTCCCTCCATGTGTCCTATTCCCTCTCTCTAGTCCCTCCATGTGTCCATTCCCTCCCCCAGCCTCTTCATATGTCCCATTCTCTTTCCCCTAGCCACAGTCTACTCAGCCATGCTACACACAGTGGCAGATGGGGAGCAGCACAGGGTTCCACTCCTGCCAATCATCATCACCCATGCGCACTGGGCCAATGTGGCAGTGCACCAGCCCTGAAGATATGCCGGCGGCCCATGGTTGCAGGGTTCGCGGCAGTGGCCAGGCCTCCTGGAGTGATGACCTGGTCACCACGGCAACCCCTGCGACTGTGATATTTATGTCACTGAGTGAAACTATTTTCCAATGTTTCAACCACAAAGTTTGCCCCATGGCACCTGAAACCATTGACCTCCATCTAGGACAATGTAGTCTGAGGAAGATTTTGTCTCATTGCCAGTGATAGACTAAGAGTTTCAGCTGACACTCTCAGTCTATCACTTGTTACCTATTGATCGAAATAATACCTGGTGCAGCGACCAAAAGGAAGGTCAAAAGTCAGGGGCAGTGGTGTCAGGTGTAGTGGAACCAACTATGGGGCCCATAGCTGAGGTACTTACCTAAGCAAAGCAAATCTCATTCATGATGCCAACATGCTGGCATGTTGCTGGTGTCTATACTGCATGTCTATATACTCCTTAACCAGCACTAGCAGTGCCAGCTAGAGAGTTAACATGACAATCACAGTGCATACGCTTTGGTTTCTATGGGTGGAGAGCACAAGGACTGCCTGTGGGAGGTCTCTTCTGCTCTCCTTTATCAACTAATTTATCAACTAATTTATCAAATAATTTATCAACTAATAGAGTCTATGTCATAAAATTGATTGACAGGTAGAAGAAAAATCTATTTTTAATTGTTTTTTTTTTCTCTCCAAATCTATATTATTTGCTAGCAAAACTGTGAGCACAATGTATAGATGTAATTTTATAAAGAGCAAAACTAGTTTTAGGCACTACAGTTGCCCTTTAATATATGCAAATAATCAAAATATTGTTTGTTTGTTTGTTTTTTTATACAATTTTATTCACTAGTGCCATATCAATACATTTCCTTATATTTTATCTAAGAACACTGTTTTACTGTTTTATTTTGAGTACACCTGTTTGTTGCAGACATGCCACCAGCCCTGTCTGTGGTACAGAACAATGTGTACCTTGCTTTAAACTCAGGGCTATAGTATTGTTGAATATCTCTATCAGCCCCACATATGCATTTAATTCTTGATGAACTTGCTGAACGTGCAGAGCTTGCTGAGCTTCTGTAAGCGGAAGCTGAGGAGCTTCTTCTAAAGTAATAGAAAGGAAATGACGCATGTTAATATGGAGACTACGGTATAATTTAACCAATAATAATTTATCTTTGTAAATACAAAACAACTTACTTCCCAAATGTTTGACACATTGTAATGTTTCATGAATGGCAAGAAAACAAAACAAAAGTATATAAACTTTAAAAGACGTTTTAGCATTATAATAAGCAATCATTGAGAAGAGGTCATATATAATTTAAAAAGAAAAACTGTATTTTCTCTGGAATTTACACTATGAATAATATATAAAAAATCACTATAATTTGTGTTAACCTTTTTCTGCATGAGATGGTCAGTTTTCTTTTAAATTTACATTAAAGATTTATCAAATAACATCATAATCCAGTTCAGACAAGGCAAAGCCAGGACAAACTTTTCAAATGACAAGGAGTAATAGATACATTGTTTATTTTTCATCTTTTTTTGCCTACTTTCTGGAAGATGACTGCCACATGCTAATGAAAGAGTAACAATGACTGAAAAGGCCATTTGTAGGAGAAAGAGTGTGGATTTCTATATTTAGCTTTATTTTATGCACCTCACAAGTAATCCTGGAGCAGGATAGATCCACTTTAAAGCTGATTTCACTTAAAAAAGAAAAGTGTTTAAAGGATTATTAAAATCCTTTCTGACACAAAGGTTTTTTGAACTGGCTCTACCCGTTAGCTCAGGCTCCCCCCAGTCTCCTTGGCTGAGATAATCCAAATTGATGAGCTCAGTTAATCTAATACTTTCCTATGGGAAAGCATTGGATTGGCTGAGAATGTTAATTCTGATGATCCCAGCCAAAGTGGAGGCGTGAGGGGCAGAGTCAAACGTTGTGCAGATCAATCAGCATCTCCTCATAGTGATGCATTAAATAAATGCATCTCTATGAGAAATGTTCTGCGTCTCCATGCAGCACTTACCCAGGAAGCACCGCTAGTGGTGGTCTGAGTGACTGCCACTGGAAGTGTCCCTAGGCAGTAATGTAACACTGCCTTTTCTATGAAAGGGTAGTGTTTACATGGAAATTCCTGCAGGGACTGACTACACTAACCAGAATAGCTACATTAATCTGTAGTTGTCCTGGTGACTATAGCGTCCATTTACAATGCCTTTTCGGGCATTACTTATAGGTCCCGCCAACACTGTAATACCTCAAAGCTCCTGTTGCTGATCTCCACACCTCTGTCTGGCATAATTGTTGCCTCTGTGTGGTCCAATCAAAAGTTTCAATTAAAAAGACTGTGATTGGACCAATTTGCCTGCTTAGAGCACATGCACAAATTCCAAGCCAGCAAGGGGATGGAAGAAGTGAGGAAAAAGAAGTATTGAATAAAAAAAAAAAAAACTTTTTTAACAACAGAGGGAGGCAGGAGAAAGCTCACATAGGGAAGGAGGGAAGGATGGGAGAGCTAGCTTCCCCTTGCAGTTGCAATTACTGAAGATCTCAACATCTGTCGTGCAAACAGACAACAGATGTAAAATATGCATTAGGCAGTTCAGAAAAGAGTTGCAGACTGCCAAAGTTACGCGTGATAGTTGTGTTACTAACCCCTGGGAAAAAGGTTAATAGTTCTCAATATGTGCAGTACTTCATGCAGGCAAACTTCACATACAGACTCCCATCATCATGACCACTTCAAATCACTGCATTGGTCATGGTGGCTGGAGTAGCCCTTTAAGTAGAAAGAACCACTCAGGTATTACTTCCAGTACTTACAGTATGGAGGTATCCCAACTCAAGCCACATTTGCAATAATAGAGGACAGATTAAAGATCAAATTACATAATAGAGATCATGAATTAAATTAAGTAAATAGGACAAGCAGTACTCACTGTGAGTAGATAACCTAGAATGCGCACAATCTAATATATTTCATCCAGATTTAATTCTTAATCCAAGACAAAACTTAGTTGCACATGCTTAAATGTAAATGTGCACAAACACCAACAGTAGGGCAGTGTTTGACATCCAAGTGCAATAATCCTTAGTTCACAGAGCAGGATCAACCATAAATCAACCATAGCAACTGCCTAAGGTCCATGGATTTACACAGGAGCCCTGTAAATATTAATTGTCATCCCTATGTGAAAAATAAATAATATACAAAATAGAAATATGCATAAAATAAATAGATAAATGAATACATAATTTAACCCCTTAATGACGAGTGAAGGACGAGGTCCATCACTCAGGGGAAACCCTTAACGACGAGTGACGGACCTTGATAAAATTAGCCCCAGATCGCAGTGATCGCGGCGATCGCGGGGTTAATGGTGCTCCGGTCTGCCTCTGTTTTAGAGGCAGACCGGGAGCACCCAATCTCGCTGCCCAGCATATGTGCTCGCTCTGACAGAATGCCAGGTAAGATACAACACCAAAGGAGTAATCAGACGCTCAAGGATTTACCCACATCACCAAAACTGTGTGACAGAGGTTACTGGCAAGGTAAGAATGATTCAAAGTAATAACTTATATGAAGATAAGTAAGATCTGAAACAAGGCTAAGGGAACAATGACCAGCCATTTAACTTTCACATTGAACATTTTAGCACTGATATAAGGCTCTGAATATACAAACTTAAATACACCCTTGTTAAGTGCATATTATTTACGGTGACAATGCTTTAAAACTTAAAAAGGTAAAGGAATAGAATAGCATAGTACATCTTCCATGAGTAATACATATATTACTGCAAAATATGCACAATCGTACAGACTGAAAATAAGTAGGACATAGACTGTGAATTCTGGACATATTTTGTGATAAATAATAAATGAATATTTCCGTCATGTGTCCTTAAGGGGTTAAATAATGTTCATCATAGAGTCCCATCACTAGAACATATTGCAGAGAAACAAAACAAAGACATCCATGGAATTTTTTTATTTTTTTTAAAACAGGATTGGAACCCAGATGAAAGGAGCACAAATGATCATTATCTGAGAAAAGAAAGAAGGAAATAGGCTCCTCTGAATTATGTCTGAAATAGAGAGCTAGAGGAAAAAAGAAAGAAAGAATGAACATTCTGAAATATTCTCATTCAAAGAAACAATACAAAAAGCCCAAAACACTTTTAAATGTAGACATTACACTGCTCACAGCACACATTTCCAATACGGTCTGCTAATTCTAAAAATAAAAGTATAATTAACTTAAATGTAGGCACAGGTATGCAGTCAGGAATTTAAAACACAAAGGCCTTGATGAAGTATTTTTTTAAGAACCGGTATTTAATATTTTTAAAAATATGTTGCCATTTTAATATTTTGATATATTTGTTTAATATATGATATATATTTATATATTTTTATATATATATATTACTATCTTGAATATCATTTTATGTTTTTCCAAGAGTATTAAATAATGTGAAAAGCTTATTTAAAAAAAACTTAATTGAGGACTTGTATTTACTAAAGCCTCTCAGGAAAGCCTGTCATATCTTAAAAAAAATAGTTATGTTTATAAGTCAGTAACGCTACAAATTAGCACAACTCATGGGTATCTGTCACTCTTGAGTGCTGAGAGATTCCTCTTGCCCCCTATATGTCGTTAATTAAAAACAATATTAATTTAAATGGTAAATGGATACACAAATCAGCTTACATGCAGTCCAGATAGAAAGTGTACAAAACACCTATCTGCTGATGCAGCTATTCTTAAGTGGAAACGAGTCAGTTTTCCACAATAAACTAACACAAGGCAAAAAAAAGAGAACAGAGCAAAGTGTGTATAAGAGCAATAAAGATTAAAATAAATACATCAAAATTAAATTAAAGGGACACTAAGGGGGTTGAATTTTTTTTTTAATTAGTAAATGTTTCCCTTTTGTTTAACTAGATTTGGGGTGATGGGACTGGACCTAAATTGTGATGAGAACACTGTAGAATTAGGAATAAAGGTTTATATTCATAGAGTTATACTGTTCCTTTAAAGAATGACAAAAAAAATGCATAAGAAAAAAAGTTCTCTATTTTTTTGTTTTAATTTAATATAGATGTATTTATTTGTATCTCTGCTGCTCTTGTTTTTTTTTTATTTACTCTGTTTAATTTTTTTTGCCTTTTGCTAGTTAAAAGTGTGGGGTCTTTTCAAACCCAGTTGTATAAACCTTTGGTTTTCCTCTCTCTTGGTTCAGGAGTTGGAGGAGAGACTAATAACTTAGAATGCCCCCTACATCATTGTTATTGCTGTATGTGTTTGGATGGAGGATAATAAAATGATAAGGGTTGTTGGTGCCTAAGTCCCTTACCCAACAAAACTCCTTAGATCTAGAGGCTGCCTGTTCCTTTGGCTCTACTTAAAACAGAATAAAGGTGCACGGTTTCTTTGGTTATAATAAACAGATGACTCTCTCATGGACAGGGGTCTTTAAGACGATAGCCTCCCACCAATCCTGTATATATCCTATCTACCCCTCCATCTACTAATAAGTATTGGGAAGTGTGTGATACATTCTAGTGATTACAACAAAACCTGTGTAATTAAATATTTTTTTGTCATAAAACACAGGGACAATAAAAACCATCATATTTTGATGTTTTTGTTTTTTTGACCAGCATAATGATATCATAAAAATTAAAATTTAAAAAAAAGTAATCCATACTCTCCAAACAGAGGAAGTAGATCTTAACACGAAGACTTTCTTCATGTGGCAAGTTCATACTGGCTTGTGGATGCCTCAATAGACTATGATTGGTTGGTTGCAAAGTTGTGCAGTTTTTTGGTTATTTTTGTCAGCTCGTTTTTTTTACTATAAAATAGTTTACAATGTATTACATTCTATATAATCTAAAGTATTTTTTGGCATTCATTTGCAATTTAGCCCAGGTTTACTAAACCTGACAGACAACTTATAATAAAAGTGCACACATCAGTAAATAAAGCAAAGTTTGTGAATTCTTATTCATAAACCAGTCTGCGTTGACAAGTATACAAGCTGTCATCTTTCTCTTGACATGATGTGGTTGAATACTATCTTTAAACGGGACACACAAATAACACTTTTCCCCCCAAAAAATTATAAAAAGATCAGTTCAGGCTTCAAATTTGAGAAAATGTGAAATGACTTTCACATTGACATAAAATGTCAGTTTTTCTGTAAGTACAGCAGTCACTGTATACATTAAGCATTTCCAAAGAAAACAAATATTCTACTTACTTTTGCGCTGAATATTCCTGGACAACATATTTAGTTTGGACGTTGCGATAAGATTGGTCATAATGTTTCTGTTTCTTTTGGTAAAACGGAACAGCTTTAGACATGGTGTCAGCCGATTTCTAAAACTAGAAAGAAATACGTATTTATTATGTATCAACAGCTAGGCATAACCAACCAGTAATCAAATGTTGAATGCATCTAGCAATGTCACATACATTTATAATAAAACACCAGTTTATGCATGTTTGCATCCAGACAGTAGGCATACTCTAGTAATACTCATCAAATATGTATAATCAGTAATGTAAAGTGCATGTTTCTATATAATCAGTGATGTAAAGTGCATGTTTCTATCTATCTATATTTTTGCAAACAGCATACATGCTGCCTCATCTGTTACACCCTTGCCTCATGTTTTCATTGAACCGTAATTTAACCATGACAGCATATGACAATTATAGAATCACAACTGCCAGTAGGAAATCTTTCATTTGGTCAAATTTAGATGGGAGAATAGAACAGCTATATAGTAATGTGAGCAGAAATAAGCATTAGTAATATTAATAGTGCTGTTGTTTAATTAAACTATTTAAGACTGCAAACAGAATGCTAACCTTATAATGTTATATAAGCTAAGAACGTTCAGATATGCAGTATCTATCTATATGTCTCTAAATTTCAACTTTGCATATATATTTAGATATACCGGTATAACAAAAGTAGACATTATTAACATACAAAAATACAAAAATATGTGCATGAAAGCAACAATATTCAAGAAAATAAAGCATCAAGCACAATACTTGTATGGAGCAAGTGTCAGTAACAATAAGTAGAGTTCAACCCCAAACATAGTTATAACTCGTTTTGATGCTTTGTGCTAGAATGTAATTACAGGACCCACCATTGTGACATAAAAAGAGCTAAACTGGCTATCGCTGGAATCCAGACGCACCCTTCATCTTTCCAGCCTTGTGTTTAAGAGCTTTTCTGGGAAGCTCCCACAATACCTGAGCAGAATGCTCTCCTCATGTGTTCCTACCTCCTATAACCTCCAATTCAGTATCAGCACTGTATTTAATATGCTGCATTATGAAAAGAAAGCAGTCCTCATTTGCCAACAGGGCACCACAATTATAGAAAACCCTCACAAACACAGTCAAATCTTCCTCCAGTCTAAAATCCTTTAAGAGATCCCTGTCAACATTACTCAGTACAGAATGCACATGTTATCATGATTGATTATATTTCTTATCTGTTCTGTGTGAAATGTATATATGTGTATTTTAATATTACTTTGTAGTTTTAATATTATATTGTACTCTATTGTAACAATGCAGTGTCGGTGGGCCCAAGACATACTTGAAAACGTGAAAAATGTAAATGTTTACTTCCTGGTTATATATTTAATAAAATAAATCAATGAATAATGTTAGCAAACTGATACCTTTCTCAAGGGATTAGGAAATGTGCTGCCACAGCCATTGACACTAAATGCGTTTTGAGAACTTAAACTGAACTTGTTAACTGATCCAAAACACTCCTGAATAACACAGACAACTCTGATAAATCACTATTAATGATCTAATAAAACAGAAATGACAATTGTACTGCTGCAGCACTTTAAAACATGTATAGTGAAATTAAAAAAAATATTTCATATATTACAACCTTGGCTACATAGATGACACCATATTACACGTATCCCATTCATCACAAATAATTCATCAACCATAGACAATTTTCCAAGAGTGATTTAGAAACATAGAAACATAGAAACATAGAATGTGATGGCAGATAAGAACCATTCGGCCCATCTAGTCTGCCCAATTTTCTAAATACTTTCATTAGTCCCTGACCTTATCTTATAGCTAGGATAGCCTTATGTTTATCCAACGCATGCTTAAGCTTCTTTAGTCATTTAGTCCTTAAAGAGTATTAAACTTACTAACAGAATATTATTTATCCCACCTTTTAACCAACATCTTGAATTTGAATATTTTGTGATGAAAAGTTTACCCTCAAATTAACATAGCTCAATATAGTAGAGAATGCCACATATTACTCTACTAGATTTTATAATTCTACATGTGAATGTTT
The DNA here is from genome assembly GCA_933207985.1 of Pelobates cultripes. NCBI lineage: Eukaryota > Metazoa > Chordata > Amphibia > Anura > Pelobatidae > Pelobates > Pelobates cultripes. Next base: position 136,384,642 of record OW240913.1, on the reverse strand, counting down.
GCACGGACTTAAAGTTCTCCATGTAGATAATTGTGTCCACTAACTGACTGATGGGCACATGGCAGTCTCCAGATTTTGATGTCAATCACCTTTTCAAGAATCATTCACTCCTATGCATTCTCTACAACCCAGTTTGAATTAGCCACCAATGTTTTTACATATCTCTTTTGTAACATAATTTATATCTGGGATCACAAATTGTGCTATAAAAGTTATTGATTCCAATATTCAAAAGCAAACTTTATTTAATATATATATATTTTTTTTTTTGTGCACAGTTTTTCCATTTGTGAAGTCACAAAAATAAAACATCAACTACAAAACATATGCTAATTCACTAATGATCCAAAGGATGGCCCTCACACAGTAAATTCTTTAAATCCCAATACAAAAAAATATGCAGAAAACTCACTAGTTTTTTTAATTTTATTTTTATTAATTGGGGTTGAAAGGATTTGTAGTGTCAGAGTCATACTTTGAAGCATTTCTATTTTTTTTTATTCTCCCCCATTATTCCTCTAGGGCAGTGACTGATATTCAAAAAATTATACTCTCAGTACTAACTAACTTTGCCTTTCTCTAATACCGTAATGTTCTTTCACTTCAAAAGCTAGTCACACAGGTCACAGCAAAGAGTAAATAATGATTGGATACAAAACAATGTATTGCCATTACCTGTACTTTTGATCCATTGCTTCCACATATTCACAGACATAATTCGAGTAGTAGCCACTTTTGAACCAATGTATTCTAAGTCTTTTAAAATCTTTGCAAAATCCAGCTCCAGGGTATTGCCTGTTCCCAGGAAGTATGCAAGTCACATATATACACACACTTAAAAGGGACACTCCAAAACCATAACAACTTAATCACAATGGAAGGAGGTTCTGGAAGCTATCCTACCTTAAGGGGTTGAACTGTAAAATGATACATACCTTTTTCATTAACTTTTCTCAATGGGGAACCACTTATAGGCTGAACGTGTCAGCTGACACTCTTAGTCTATTAACGGTGCCTGATTGAAGTCTTGGTTATTGAGCAAAAATGAAGTGTCGAGTGATAGGATATCAGCTTACAGACTTTAAGGCTAAATAAATTAACTCCTTCTGATAAGATAATGCCCAGGACCTCCTCGCAATTAAGTTGTTATGGTGCCCAGAGTGATCTTTATAACTCTTGCTATAGCTATACTATGTATTATTGTCTTGTGCAAATATATGTAAAATAAGAAACTAAGAAGTTCCTTTCTCTGTAATTTTGAAGTCACACTGCTGCTCAGTAGTGTTTTCTATTATTCTTTTTAATATTTGTCAAGCCATAAATATTTCTTCTGCATTTGTGTTGGAATCATTCTCTTTGATGAATAAATCTGTTTTCGTCTACATCAAAATGTTCGTATTAGTGTTTATTGGCAAAAAGCTAGAAATTCAGTGTTCCTTCAGCTCTATCTTATTTTCTAATCTTGTCTACAAGGATACCATACCTCAAAGTATTTGAAATAACCAAAGATGGGGCATTTCAATGATTGAAAACAGATATTTTTTTTGTTCTTGTAGTCACACAATTCACTATGTTGTCAGCAAAAAAAAAGAGAGAATACAATGCTTATTTGATATGAATCAATATTTTATAGTATTGATACTGTCATATGTATTTCTTAAACTGCAAGTTGACAACCAGCTCGCAAAATATACTCCAAATAAGTGAGGATAAAGTCTTTCACCGTGGAAGGTGAGATCTCATCACAAGTATTCATTTGACTCTGCTTCCTTATTAAACTGTCGGTTTTTGTCTTAACATTTACAAATCTGTTGTCAACTTATTAAAAGTCCCAGAGAATCATTCCCTGATCTATTGGCTTTATGTTTCACCTGAATCCATACAAATCAAAATGCACATGTGAGTATTATACCTAAAATTAAATATAGATTGTATTAAATTAGTTTTTCATTCAGTTCAGATTAAAGTACCTATGTAATTTATATATATATATATATATATATATATATATATATATATATTGGCATATCTTGCAACTATGGTGAGTTAGGTCCTAGACCAGTGCTGTAAAGCAACTAAATGTTCTTTTGTTTTTATTTGCTAGGTTTGTTATTATATAACAAACCCCTTTTCCTGGCACTATGGGCTTCTGGAGTGCCCCCCTTCCTCGGTGCTGGGTCAGGCTCCACTGGGTCAGGCTCCGCCCACGTTCCTCCCCTGCCAACGTCAGTGGTGGGGGAGACAATGCGCATGCGCATTGTCTCCCCCACCACTGACGTTGGCAGGGGAGGAACGTGGGCGGAGCATGACCCAGCACCGAGGGAGGGGGCACTCCAGAAGCCCAAATTAGACTCCCCCCCCCCCCATATGAAAGCATTATTCAATGCTCTCCTATTGGGAAAATCTTAGGCTGGAGGTCCGTGAGGACGTCCAGCATCACAAAAGTCCATTTAGATTCCGGAAGCCCTCTAGTGGAAGCCCTCTAGTCTATTAGACAGCCACAGAGGGCAGACTTAAAGCTGCAATGTAAACATTGCAGTTCTCTGAAACTGCAATGTTTTACATTGCAGCACTAAGTGCAAAAGGGTCACAGCACCCAGACTACTTCAATGAGCTGAAGTGGTCTGGGTGCCTACAGTGTCCCTTTAAAACATGTTTACATTATCATATATTAAATATCTAGTAAGTGTGCAATGCTGCACAAGAAAAAATATATTTAAAGGTAATAAAAAATCCTACCACAACTGCTAACGCTTCATCATCTGAATATAATTGAAAAGCACTGTATTAAAAAAGCACTGCATTTCAAAACAATGTAAAGATACACTTGTATGACCAAAAAATATTGCATTTCCTCCTCCATGACATAGACGAATTACATAATACTAACAAGCAATATGTGGATCTATAAGTATTGAAAATAATTATTGCAGAATAGATGAGGTCTCATTATTGCAAGAGTATAAAAAAAAGAAACAAAGTAGCTCACATAAACAGGTAACATTAAAGATATTCCATGTTGTACAGATTCTCCAACAAATCAATGGACCATTCAAGTGCTCTTTCTAATAGTCTTATGGTAAATTGCAGTCACTTTCAATTCATAGCTCAGAACATCCACACTCATAGAATCCAGCAGAATCACTGTAATACTGAGGCCATATTAAAGGACCACTATAGTGCCAGGAAAACATACTTGTTTTCCTGGCACTATAGTGCCCTGAGGGTGCCCCCACCCTCAGGGCCCCCCTCCCACCGGCTCTAGGGTGAGAAATGGGTTAAAATCTTACCTTTTTCCAGCCCTGGGCTCCATCGGTGCTGGGGGATCTCCTCCTTCTTCTGCCGTCATCGGCTGAATGCGCATGCGCGGCAAGAGCCGCGCGTGCATTCAGCCAGTCTCATAGGAAAGCAATCTCAATGCTTTCCTATGGACGTCAGCATCTTCTCACTGTGAAAATCACAGTGAGAAGCACGGAAGCGCCTCTAACGGCTGTCAATGAGACAGCCACTAGAGGCTGGATTAACCCTAATGTGAACATAGCAGTTTCTCTGAAACTGCTATGCTTACAGCAGTAAGGGTTAATTCTAGAGGGACCTGGCACCCAGACCACTTCATTAAGCTGACGTGGTCTGGGTGCCTATAGTGGTCCTTTAATAGAATGTCACAAGAATACTACTGTCTCATAAAGGATTCAACATGAAGCGTACCATACAAGAATTCATGCTCTCCCTTAATTCTTTAGTTGTAAGTCCATTACACTTAATTCAGCACATGGATGGTCACAGGACCTGAGGTTTGATTTACACCTGGTATTTAACTTTCTCCCATTACAAAGTATAAATAAAAAAGTGAAATTAAACATCGGAATAAACGCTTATGAATATTGTAATTTGAACACTTTAGCAAGCAATAACCTGGGTTTCACTTTTTAATTTCAATTGTACTGGTAATGGATGTTCCAATGGTCATTACATAAGAGTATTGCTGCTCTGATAATATCCTTTAAAATGTATATGAAATCCAACACTCCAAACAAATGTTATGGTTTTCCTACTATACAATTAGCATCAGTGCAATAATATAGGAAAATAAACAAAATAGTGGGGAATTATCTACCAGAGTTATTCTCTAAAGTGATCATTCAAAGTGAATTTCAAATGTAAGGCTAAAGTAACCATAATGGAAGCATATTTGACTTAGAGAATTTATCAGGTTCTGCTATTTAGACCTTAAATTTGAGATTTCACTATGAATTCTCACTTAAGTAAATAACTCTGTTTTGTGCTGAAAATCGTGAAAGTACTAACCAGCACACACACTTTATTGGTGACTTTATCCCTTTTACATAGATGCACTACTCTTTAAAACGTGAAATTGTCATAAATAATATGCTTTGAGCTAAATAATTAGTTTGAGGGTAGACTAGGGAGATATCAATACTAAATAGATATATAATAGATATATAAAATGCCCTAATTTACAATTAATTTACAGTATTAAACAGCCTTTAGCAAAATATTACCTGTAGACTGACTTGAATCTGGCACTTTATATGAAGTTAGGTTTAAAGTGGCACCATTAGGGATTCACAACTCGTGATACTTTCCCTTTAATTGCTAGCTCTCAAAATCCTCTTTAGTTAATTTACAGCAGATTTAGGATGTTGACAGAGGTAAAAGTTCTATAAAAAGTCTTCTTTGAAAACAGATAAGGCCCTTACAAATAACCAAAGCTGGCTGAGTGGTAATAATAGTCAAGGTCAAAATTAGATGGTTATTCACAGCTGTTGCAATGCATAACATTATGCTTCAAATTTATATTTATGTTCCTCTTAATAAAGCATTTACTGACTGTTACAGAATAAATATGTTAAATAATGCATAGTTACTCTAAAATATTTCGATAAAGGTATTTGCTACATTCTCATCCCAGGTCTACCTCTATCTATATTAAAGGGATACTGAATGCACCAAAACAATTCGGCTTAATGAAGCAGTTTGGGTGTATAGATCATGTCCCTGTTGTCTCACTGCACAATTCTCTTACATATAGGATTGAAATCACTTTTGTTTCTGTTTATTCAGTCAAAGTTTTCAATGAGTACCATTTGTTTACTTTAGAAGTGTTTATCTCTTGCTCTGGTAATTGAACTTTAATCACACACAAGTCTATTGCAGGCTCTAGCAGGCTATTACCAGAGCAGGAGATACGAAATTCTAGAGTAAACCAACTATGCAATAAATAAAGTTTAAATATTAGATCTAGCTTATCAGGACATTTATAGGGAGACTTTGTAGGTCACAGTTTCTAGAACCTACTTTCTCATGTCATTTTAATGTTAATCACTGTTTAGTTACCCACCCATTTGTAAGTTCATTGCTTGTATATCCCATTGAGTCTTTTTATGCTATACATTGTTTGTTCCTCCTTTTTTATTTAATTGTGTGTGGGGGAGTACATATATAGATCTATTTTATCCTTTTCTATTACTTTCTGGTCTATAGTCCTAAACGACAGAGAATTGAGCACAATACTGCAGGGGCAGGGTCTATGCAGCAAAGCCACTCAAATTATCTGAAGTTCTTTTGGTACTTATTGTGTCCCTTTAAATCCATTTGCCTAATATGGTCTGCATTCTTGTTGCATTAAACACAGTCAGACTTAACCTACTGTTAGTTTTTTTTATGTTAGAAGCATCAGTCACTTGCTGTGAAGGGCTAAATATTATCACTCCTGAGGACAATACATATAGAGTAATAAGATATTCCCATGTAATGTACTCCCGAATAATCCACTGTTCCCAAATAAGTAAATATTAAACAGATTACCCCATTTCTAGTAAGTTTAAGATTAAAATAGTTTTCTAGGTGGTGGATTTTGTATTATTCAACTTTAGTTTATGATATGTCGCAAATCTGTAAATAAAATGAGTCTGAATGTTTACAAATCCCTGATGACATGCAGGACTGGATTTAATGAGCCTTGCTCATTCTTCCAATGTTTTTCATACAAATCATCCCAATCATGTTCCACATTAGTGGGTTCTATTTTACAGATATCTCTTCTATTCTATCTGTAAAAAAGGGAACTGATGAATCAGTTAGGAGAGAACTTTATGGCTAGTCCTCTACACAAAATAGTGAGGTAGAAATTTGGAGTATTTAATGAAACATTGTTGAAAAATGGTCTTCCAATGATTTGCAGCTCTTCAATCCAGATGCCCCAACTTTGTACATAAATAAACACTATACAATATCATTATATGGACACTTATTAAGTAAGAATCTTGTTTCAAAAGCATGGGTTTTTCGGTCACATTGCTGCTATGTTTCTCCTGAAGACTTTGTATTACATGTTGGACCATTGTCAAGACATAACCATTGAAAACTACCCAATACCATTATTATCCCTTCAACTTTTCGGCAATTTTCAGAGAGTCGGGTGAAGTATCCTGGCAACTTCCAAATCCTGAGCTATCTGTAAACTTGCCAGATGGTGAGTAATGACACCTCATTCCAGTGAATACTTGGCATTATGCACATCAAACATAAGCATCTCTGTATTCATTAAATCATGGATATCTATATCATTAAGCTGTAGAACAGTTATATTGGTGGTATTACTGTGAAATTCAATTTGGAGCTTAGCAGTGTGCGTTGAAACCAACAACAGAAGACATTTCTGTGTATTCATCTTCAGCACTCAGTAGTCCCATTACATGAGCTTGTGTGGGGCTATCACTTTGCAGGTATTGTTCAAAACAATTCTTATTTACAGAAAAAAACCTGGAAAAATTATTTTTGACCTGGAAAACACTACTATTGATATACATATGTTCTAACGTATTTAAAAGATAACATCCTACCAAAGTTACATAGTTACATAGTTACATAGCTGAAAAGAGACTTGCGTCCATCAAGTTCAGCCTTCCTCACATTTGTTTTTTGCTGTTGATCCAAAAGAAGGCAAAAAAACCCAGTTTGAAGCACAATTTTGCAACAAGCTAGGAAAAAAATTCCTTCTTGACCCCAGAATGGCAGTCAGATTTATCCTTGGATCAAGCAGTTATTACCCTACATTGAAAGATTATATCCTTGAATATTCTGTTCTTGCAAGTATGCATCTAGTAGCCGTTTGAACATCTGTATGGACTCTGATAAAACCACTTCTTCAGGCAGAGAATTCCACATCCTGATTGTTCTTACAGTAAAAAAACCTTTCCTTTGCCTTAGACGAAATCTTCTTTCTTCCAGTCTAAACGCATGGCCTCGTGTCCTATGTAAAGTCCGGTTTGTGAATAGATTTCCACACAATGGTTTGTATTGGCCCCGAATATATTTGTATAATGTTATCATATCCCCTCTCAGGCGACGTTTTTCTAAACTAAATAGGTTTAAATTTGTTAACCTTTCTTCATAGCCGATATGTTCCATTCCTTTTATTAATTTTGTAGCCCGCCTCTGCACTTTTTCTAGTGCCATAATATCCTTCTTTAGAACAGGTGCCCAAAATTGCACAGCATATTCAATATGGGGTCTTACCAGTGATTTATAAAGAGGCAAAATTATATTCTTGTCCCGAGAATGAATGCCCTTTTTCATGCATGAAAGTGCTACGCTGAACTCTCCAGTACAGCCATGCAATTGTATTTCCAATATTTGTCAATGGTGACTGCTTGATTTTGCTTGGTTTAATAAACAAATTAGCAGCCTACATGGTATATTCCAAAATCTAAGGTTATATAGGGTGTTGTATTCCTGTTACTAATAGTGTCAACCCTTTCTTTCCCCTGAAAAACAGGGGATCTGTTATGCAGAAGAGAAATGTAGTTGCCACTATTAGTAACAGGAGTACTTCACCCATCAGCCTTCTACCAATGGGTTTGTACAGTGAGTGCTAGAGGGCTAGTCAACTTTCCTAATGAGGCTCCGGCTTCTACACATCATTAGGAGTAATAGATATGCATACGGTTCGTTATTATTACATTATTCTCACACCTCTTAACTATGTTTTCCTGGGAAAACCATTTAATTTTTCCCTTCTCGTCCCTCTGAGCTTTTAATGCATGTGGCACTTGCTTGTTGCACAGTATATATAGTATCTATTCACATACTTTCAAAACACGGAATGAGGTAACAAGAGATTTGATGGCAATTAGAGTCTCATGGGGACTTACTCTTGTTTTCCCAGTGCACATTCACTTTAACTGTGTCTACTGGCTGCTTACATTATTAATTTAAAACAAGTCTGGGTATTGTTTTGTGACGAGCAATTCCTCAATTAAATAGCCCAATGCACAGAATGATTTTGCCAAATCCTCTACAGCAAAAGTTCTATTTCAGTTAATAAACATTTTTTTTTTCTGTATATGCTGTATTGCACTATGTAGATTGGTTTGAATAACTCTTATGGGATTGGGTTCCTTCTATATTTAACTTAAAGGAATGGGCCCATATCTAAAATATTCTGACATTTACTCTGAAAATCTTGAACTCTGCTTATGCCGATGAACTATTCTGTTTCATGATTATGAGCATTTCAGTCCATGGAGAGAAGAAGTTGTCTATTTTTGATTTAGAAATCCCATTGTACAGCGCTATGGAATCTGATGGCGCTATATAAATAATAAAATAATAATAAGAAGAATATGGGAACTCATAATAGGAGTTAATAAGAAACTATTTTCTGAGGTTGGCCTATGAATCAGAGTCTATAGTAAACAGCTGACAAACCAACATGGTAATAAAGCAATTCCCTTTACAGCTGCAATACAAGAATTTGGCAGTCTCTTTGAGACTAAGGACTCTGGATTATAACACAGGGACTATTTTGGAATGTAGCAGAGATCTTTCATTAGATAGACTAGGTGATTTTGCATATGGCAATAAAACATGTAAGGGTATAATAAATGCAAGGGCAAATAACATTGTAATAAAAGGATTTCTAGGAAAATGCTAAGGACAAATATAGATAATGAGTGTTACAGAAACTTTAGGGGTCGGTCCCTGGTTGGGGTTCAAATTTGACTCATTAAGCAATTAATTTTGTGTTTAATCTAAGAGCACCCAAGGGCAACATTACTCAAACAGTAGAAATGCTTTCTCCCAGGTACCCAAAACTATAAACATAACACTTCATATTGTGGAAAAGGTATTTATTGGTTTATGTGGCGAACAGGGCCTTATTTACAATGGAAGGCCATGGTTGACATAAATATACTTATCAACCTTTCATGTTCTCCTTTCTACCTGCAGCATTTTCTGTCACGTGATTGTAAAAAGCAACAGATGCAAAATAGTGAGCATTGGGTCATAATTACAGGTGCATAAAAATGGCTGTTAGAAAGGGGGGAAGGGGTTGGGCAAAAGAGGTTGTAAATGATAGCAAGTGGTTTCTTCAAAAGTGTCAATATACATAAATTTAAAAAAAATGAATGCGATGATATATTATAATATAAAGATTATATTAAGATATTTTTAAAAAATTATGACAATGTTCCTTTAATAATATTAACATACCAACTTATTTAACACACTGTCCTAATTACATTTAAAATATTCTATTCAAACCAGATAGAAGAGTAAACTCTAGCACACATACTTAAATAGATACTATCAAAGCAACTGTAGCGTAATAAAGCGATTTTAGTATATGGATCATGCCTCTGCAGCCTCACTGCTCAGTTCTCTGCCATTCAGGACTTAAATCACTTTTGGTTCTGTGCATGCAGCACTAGCCACACCTCCCCTGGATATGATTCACCACAGCCTCCATGAAACAAATGGTTTCATTTTCATCTCCTGCTCTGTATATTGAACTTTGGGTCAAGAAGGCTCCAGGGTCTAGAAGTCTATTAGCAGAGCAGGAGATAAGGCATTCTAAATTAAACAGAATGTGCAATTAGGGAAGGTCAAATATTAGGCTAACAAGTCACATGCAGGAAGGTATGACTCTGGCTGTATAAACAGAGTGATTTAAAGGGACACTGTAGGCACCCAGACCACTTCAGCTCATTGAAGTGGTCTGGGTGCCAACTCCTATCAATCTTAACCCTGCAAGTGTAATTATTGCAGTTTTTATAAACTGCAATAATCACCTTGCAGGGTAAAGTTCTTCTCCAGTGGCTGTCTACCAGACAGCCACTAGAGGGACTTCCGGCTTCTTAGACGACTTTTGGTCATCTAAATGATGCTGGAGGTCCTCACACTATGCATGAGAACCTCCAGCATCGCCTACGGGGAGATCCTAATGCGAGCGCAGCCATTGCCACGCATGTGCATTACGTGTCCTGCGCCGGCGGACGTCAGCAGGGGAGGAGTGTGAGCAGAGCCTGACCCAGAGCCGAGGGTCACTGAATTCAGGTGTCTGAATGGGTTTTAACCCCTTCAGTGATGCGGGATGGGGAGCAGGAGAGGGGCACTCCAGAATTCTCTAGAGCCAGGAAAACAGAGAATTACTTTAACTCCTAAATTGCAGAGAATCGAGCAGTAAAACTTCAGGGGCATGATCTAGACACCAAACCTGGTTCATTAAGCTAAAGTTGTTTTGGTGCCTATAGTGTCTCTTTACAAACAATAGTCCTAACTCTAACCACATTACACAGTATTAACACTCACCAGCAAAAATTAGCAGTCAGTGGAGTTAGCCCCTGATATGCCAGTAGATAGCCTGGATGGACTTGTGAAATAAATACATAGTGGTTAATATGGCACACGAGAAGACAAGCATCTAATGGACCATGGGAGGGAGCATTCTATTGTATTGAGCTTCCAGTATGCTAGCTGTACATGGTATGTGGTTAGTATCTTGCACATATATTTCCTTTGTTACATTGTAATTCACTATGATAAATATACAGATTGCATTGTTTGAAATTCTGTCATAATGTCTTACAGACACAGACTTCAAAGATATACATTACAGCTATCTGCATAGTTATCTGCATATTTCATTATCCATGTGTTCAGTCAAACTAAGAACATATATATAGTTAGCCTTGGAAGCCGTTGTTTTGTTTAATGGGAGTTAATTTCAAAATGAAGTATTATAATCCCCAAGAAAATTAGTAAACATCTAGCAATGCGGTTAATAGATAATTTTAATTAAAATTTGTCTAATAAAAATCAATAAACAAATAAAAAGAACCATACGAATATAATAAGCACCAGTACTGATCTGAACATAGGTACAGTAGTAATAAACGGAGTCCAATAAAAATTGTAAATAAAAATATAATTGTAAAGCAGGGAGTCGGTACAATTGAGAGTATCAATCATGCTGTCACAGCATGAATGTTTTAATGAGAGAATATGTATTCAAATAAAACATATTGCCAAAGCAGCCTTCCTGGGAATTCTACTACAACTACTGTCTCTTAACTCTTTGAGTCACAAATAGAGATCAGTACACCACTACTAGCTAATAACCACCTATATGCTCGGTATACCACTAATATACCACTTGCAATATCCACTAATATACTCAAACTTCACCTATAGAGCATTAGGGGGATCTTAGAAAGGTCCGTCTTGGGAACATAATTCTTAAAAATAGGGACTCTATTACAGTTTATAATATCAAGTGTGGCACTTGAAGCATAATGCAGAAAGTAGGTTTTGTCAAAGATAAACCTTTGTTTGTTGTAAAAGATAAACACCATAGGTGTGGAAACTTTGTAGGTCTTATGGAATTAATGCATGAGTTTTGATGCAATGCTTTTTGAATCTCTTCAAATTGATGAGATATGATGGACTTTTTTAATACAGGATAAAGGGCCAGAGTAAGATAACATGGACATATTAAATTTCAATAGCGTCTGACAGGTGCCAGTAGGCATGTCACACACAAAAAAGTCCCTCTCAAAAATATATGAAAAAATAATACATCTTTAATAGGGTAACAATAGGAAAAACGTGGTAAGGGGACTTATAACACAAATCCAGAGAGGAACTGAAGTGTAGCAGATTGTATTAGTAATTATATACAATGTACAACAGCTTGATTGTCTCCTAGACAGTGTGTACTGTTACCAAGACTCAGATGCAAATTGACTAAATAAGAATTACAAGGAAGGAGCAACTCACTCGAGTCCTCTCTGGGTTTCCCCAAGGACCAAAAAGAACTAAATAAATGTCTCAGTTGTACCATGAGCATATGTTTTTTTTCAAGAAAGAAAATAACTCGAAGAAAGGAATACTCCGCAACCCTAAATCAGTGCAGCTTGCTAAAGTTCTTTAGGAGTTAACAGAGTCTCCACTCCACTCAAGAGAAATCATCACTTATATAAAGTGACAAGGTTGCACCCTGTTAACCACACAGCTGGGAGTGTGCTCTGCCTGATCACCACCTCGAAAGATACAGGAGGGATGCCATAATGTTATGAAGCCAACAACTAAAAACATTTAACATACTGTATGTATGGATCACAGAATTTTACAATCTATCTATAGTCTATCTTTCAATAAATATATTTAATATAACTATTGTGGATATATTGTAATATTCTGTCTGCAAATAAAGAAATTTCACAAACTAGCTTTTAATACGCAGATAAACCTGCTTATAACATAGCTATCTATTGACAAATATTTTATTTGAGTTAGCTATGCTGACCGTTACCGGGGATTCATGTTTTGTGGTGAGACTGGGTCCAGCATACCAACAGTCCTATGTTCTCAATTACAGCCCCTCTCAGCAATCAATATCTATTCCAACGTCACTATGCAACTTGCTCCAATGGTCACTGTAACAAGGATACAGAATGTTCTGTCTGTGCTCCAGAGTCCTCTTTACAGCAACAAGTCTGCTCACTAAATAGTTGTGTTGCCCTGAAAACTGACAAGCAAAATTTAGGCAAAAAATAAACAAGTTAGATAAAATCATCATCCGATCCAATTTTACAAGCCTGTACAAAACCATGCCGAAAAACATCTTTCCATTGGTTTCTCACTGATGTATAACTTTATAAGGACATTGGTAGGGATGGTTTCCTATTAAACTCTTGGATGACATGTGTTTGATATGTTTACTGTAGAGAATGCCTCCTGAAATTGGCATTGTTTTATAATTTTTTGTAGCAAAAAATAAATTCTGATCATACTGTTCAAGCTATTTTTTTTTATTTCCTTTATATGACTTTCACAACACCATAGTGTATTTATACGGCATTGTTCCAAAACCTACATTCTATATTTAAGCAGTGTGATCACTAGTTTCACAAGGACAAAATTATTTTCTGCTCTGCACTGAGTCTCTTCCATCAGAACCATGTGTTAGGCATGATAATATCCAAGTTGCTTTTGCAGCTGCTCTAAACATTCAGAAATGTTGCTAAGACTTCCATCAACAGGAATGCTTAAGGCAAATCCTCCTCCGTCGAAAACTGGCTTAAACATACACTGTTAAACCTATAAAATAGGTGTTTTCTACTGCTATAAGATACATGAATGCAAATTTACAGCTTTGTGTATAAAGGCCTACAAACAACAACTCATGTTATGATACAACACCTCACAACTTTATTCATAACTTACAATGAAATTAACAACTTCAAATCTTTGCAATAGCCTATGGTAGTTCTAGATGGGAAATGTGAATAAATATATATTTTCTCAAAAAGTGTAGTTCTGTATTCTGTTCAGTGTTCCTGTGAAATATTGAATGGCTCATTTTAGTGTAAGTGTATCTACAGTCCAGATTGCCAAAAAAAAGGTGATAAGGACACCCACATTCCCATCACTCCAGAAGGTATGAACAGTTTTCCACAGAAGAAAATATGGTGAGGATTAAAAAAATAATAATAACATGTCCATTGAGACAATGCTACATACTTTTTAACACTCCACATTGAAATTAATTAGACTTGTAAAATGTTTGAACTTTGTGAGTGATCTATGAGCTATACGTCAGGAATCATACATGAGTTTATTCACTAAACAGTGAATTTTGGTGAATTGAAAACTGAATTGAAGAATTTAGGTTGGAAACATTAAACATTCGCTCAAATTCTGCTTTTCCAATTCAGCCATTTTATTTTATGCAATTCAGTGTTCAATTTACTCACTGTTTAATGAATATGCCCCAAACAATAACAAACACATATTGTTTCAAGATCGGTGACCTTGCACTGATGGCATTGTCATAATATTGTATGTGGTAAATTGACCCCACTTTTTAAAACTATTCATAATAATCCCCTGTCCCAATTTAGTTATCCTACTGTGTTTGTTAAAAAGTCATTTTCAGTTGGTATTGGTTTACAATAAAATGGTATTTCTAGTGAAAGTTGCTTGGTTTATTTGTTAATTGACTTACTATGCATATGAGTTTTTATGTTGTATGGTTTCTTCCATTCATAACTACTACAATATTGACTTTCATCAACAGTAGACTCAAATACTGAACATTCCTTTAGAATTGTGGAACTTTGAGTTCATGACTGATATATTTTAATTCTGTCCAGTAGCCAACTGCAGAGAGCAAGTAATATGAGCTATTGTGTCTCACTCTTTCCACTTTACAGTTAAATGTCAGACTGTATATTCCATATGTTAGGAATGCCATTTGGTTAAAACAAAGCTAGCAGTTTATTGCCATATATAATGTTTGTGCAATCACATGACCATAAAAAAGGGGAGGTGATGGGAGCTACAGTAAACAATACATGTGTTGAATTGAATCAGCCATTGCTGTGACAGTTGGAAAGAAAAGGTTTATTTATCTGACTTGTGAATTGCTGATATAATTACTAAGTAGTTTAATTAACAAAGTAAACACTTCTTGATTATCACTATGTATGGTTTTACACTTTTTACCACAATGTAAGACATGTTAAGGACTAAAAGATTTTGTAAAATAAAACATTGTTCAGATACAGTTACCACATTATATATATATATATATATATATATATATATATATATATATATACACACATATACATATACCTGGTAGAGAGCACTCTGGAGTCTTGGTAAAGTAAATTCAAACTGCTACTTTATTAAGCAAACACAGTGATAAACACAATAGTTGACGTTTCAGTCTATGCAGACTTTTTTCAAGACCATGAAAAAAGTCTGCATAGACTGAAACGTCAACTATTGTGTTTATCACTGTATTTGCTTAATAAAGCAGCAGTTTGAATTCACTTTACAAAGACTCCAGAGTGCTCTCTACTAGGTATATATACATTGGTTGGAAATTTTGCACCGGAGCACAAAAAGAGTGCTGGGACCTGGAAATATATATATATATATATATATATATATATATATATATATATTGCATTGTGGTAAAATGTGTAAAACCATATATAGTGATAATCAAGTGATAGTGATACATAGTCATAATTTTATATATATATATATATATATATATATATATATATATATATATATATGTATCACTTTCCCCCAACATATCAAATTAATACCAATGCTATTAAATGGTGTTTATATCATTGTTTAAACTTTAGAGCATTGTTAGATTGTCAAAGAAACACAAATGCTCAGTTACAATACAGTACACTTATTGTAGAGCTCCTATTCTGATATGCAATTTCCTTCTCACTTAGCAGTGAAGTGCTTCAAAGATTAGGGTAGGCTAAAAGGTTGATCTACAGATGTTATTAGATTACAAATTCCATAACAGTTTGTCACCCACCCTCATTGTAGAGCCACTAATGGTAACTAGTTAGGCTGCCCCACACTTGCACAGGGCCTTGAGTAAGATAATCATATGGATTGTCTCATTATAGGGTTTATTTAAAGGGGCATACGAAGTAATGTTACCACTACAGCTTTCCCTGGCACCCTCAGACAGTCACTGCTATTGAGGTTTGAAAACATTAACATTGATTATGTAGAAATGTTAATTCTCCATTATCAATTCAGCTGAGGAGGGAGACATTATCTGGATGCCTAAAACAGTCAAATTTCTGTTAAACTGGTCTTAAAATATTTTTTGCCAAACCAAGGGTATGCCAAACCTACAATTTGCTGTAGTAGTTGTGTTGCTAAGAGCATCCCTTCAAAGGACCAGTCTACGCACTTTGCATTATTGAAAAGTGGATGGTGCTTAGTGGACCGATATCCCACTCTCATTTCTGAAAATGACTCATAGTGACTCATAGTGGCAGCATTTTTTACAAAAATATGACAGGACACCAAGGCTGTCAATCAAGCAGCTGGACAGAGTTTGCCCCAGATTGCCTTTTGTCAATTTTGACCATATTGTGTGTGCAGCATGCAAAAGCAAAACACAGAGCAGTTTACTAAACAGTGTGTAAGCTGTGTGTACATTGATAGTAGATTCAATATAATGCAGCTCCAATCAGCCCATGTGACAATTGGAACTGCAAGTGGGGGATTAACTATTTATCCCATTAACCTCTACTGGGCAGAGGATTATCAGATCAGAATTAGATGCTCTTGATATGAGCATCTTTAACTGGAAATGGAAAGGTGGGTCTGCAACTGCAGACAAACATGATAAGCAATGCATTTTTTTACATTTTTTAATACATTTTCTATATAAAACATTAACAAAAAGGTGTAACATTCAACCTAGACAATCCCTTTAATGTAGGGCTCTTCCAGTTAGCTACACTGAGCTAAGCAGGGCCACGCAGAAACGTGCTCACTAGCCAGGGTGTTAGCTACGAACACTCAGTTAGTGAATGCGGTCCTGTATCGGGAGTGCTGAGTAGAGGCATTATGCATCGCCTGCATGGGGAATTGAGGGACACTGCTGTAGTGTTAATGGGGCTCAGAATGCTTCTTTATGGTTCATTGACAACTGCTCAACTATCCTACGCTCTAATAATTATAGATAGGTTCTATTAACAGACATTAAATTAAATATAAGAAGAAGAAGAAGATGAAAAGTCAGTTTTAAAAAAATGGCACAGTGGTACCAAAATCAAATTAGTTGAGCCAACGATTAGCACACCAGTGCAAAAGAATGATCTCATATGACCCTCTTTCAAAATGCACTGCTATAACTCATAACTCATTTGCTTAACTAGAGAACCAGAGCTTCGTTACAGAAATGCATGGTGACAAGATTTGGTCTTGGAGTATCGCCATATTGCTATTAAATATGTCACGCATTTCCTAAATTGTTTTGTATACAACTGAGTCAAGAGTCAAACATTCATATTAAAAACATTATATCATTATGATTAATGTAGTTACATTGGCAAAATCATCACAATTGTTGAATGTAATCCTCTCCCACCCCTGTGCCACTGATTATGTAAGTACTGAATTCACATGCTGTATTTTTATAGTAGAAACAAAATAAAAGTCTCTAGTGAAACTGGTCCTTGCACTATTAAAATAAAGTCTATGATAATCACATTAAAATTCTGGGAGTGGTATTCCGTATAGCTGGAATTTTGCCACGACCACTATTCAATACTATTCATAGTATATTTTGCGTTTTAATGTTTTTTTTCTAGAAGTGTGTTACTGTGATGATTCTTTGCATTTAAGTTAATTCTTTAAACAGGGCATTGTGGCAAACTAGCATATATATTGAAAAAAAAGTTTGCCTGAATAGGCAAAATGGAAAAAGCATGCTTTTATGTTTTTATTTTGGATATTTAGGATTAACATTTTTAATGTGCTTATTAATGTCATGTTAAACAGACAGTTTGATAAACAACTACTTATTCCTGTATTTTGTATATATTTATTTAATGTCAGCATCAGTTATACATGGCTATATATTTGGCAAAATTTAAATAATTAACTTATGGTCTATACTCAGTGTTCTATACATAGCTTTGTTGGTATAAAGAGGCCAGGCTTAGCTGGGTGAAATATACCAAGGCATGCTTTAAATACTTATCTTTGTTCTAAACCCACTGAAACAAATTGCCTTTAACACTACTTTAAATACTAGTTTATTAGATATTTGGCATCCTTTCAGGCAAGCTAAGTAGAAGGATTTTTGTTAAGGACAAAAACCTAAGAGAGCTAAGAGGAGCATTAGATGACTCAATGACCTACAATAACTTTAATACAAGAATCCTATTGGCTGTTATGGTTTACCATCCCATTATCCTCTCACTATGTATCCGCATAGTTTCAAGTCTTGTTAAATGTGTTCTAGATACATTCACGTTCTAGATCCAGTAAAAAGGTAAGAGCGTGATTGCAACAAATCATCACAGTCAACTCACTCTGAAAATACATTATTCTCTCTTTTTTAACTTTTCTTTTTCAAATAGTGGATTTGAGAACTCCTATACGTACATCAACTTTTCCTAATGATGCATAACAAAACACAATAAGACACCCAAGCACCAACCGTTTTTTACCCGTGCTACATTTGTTACATGTTCCAAAATTGTCCAAAATTTACAAAGATCAACGATACAATTCTCCAATACTAAAGTTGTAAAACCAAACCCCTGTCAACTCTGCAGTATGTCAGACATATTTTATAGAATTAAATCAATTCATAAATATTCAATAAAAGCACAATCATAAGCTCACTGTATTATTTTATGCTCTATTTAAAGTTTTGACATTCATAATTTTACAAAATAAAAATCAGGTTACTGTATGTAACATAAAACTGTCTTATTGCATGTGCACCATTAAACAAAATATAAAACTTACCCGTGAAAGAGAACTAATACTTTCAAAGCAGAGAAGAGCAGGATCTGTGTTAACCAACTAACCAGACTCAGGCAGATGAAAACAAAAATAATATCTATCTGTACAGGAATGCTGCTGGCCTTCCATTCCATGTATGGAAAGACAAGGTGCTATATATAGCAGCTGTGGAGTGGTTGTCCCACATATTTAGGTCACCCTGATAATGTTAGAATGCCTTCAAACCAAAAACATAAAACTAACAGCTAATGTGCTGAAAATGCTGCTAAGTATTTTAAACATCTAAATAATATTATTTTGATATTCAAAATAAGTTTAGCCCATCATAAATAATTTTATTTAACTTGATCAAACGGAATTCTTAACTTTTTGACAACCCCAGGATGGGAATAAAAAAAGTAATATGAGGAATTTCAGAAATTCAGCACTGTTAAATTTTATCATAGTCATAACAGGATCATATATATTTAGTGATTATTTTATCAGTAAATGGAGGCACTGCATGGTATTCTTATTGGACTATAAAATCTCGCAATCCCCTATACAGTTAGTATGTGTGTTCTAAATATGCCAGCATATGTCTATATCACTTTGAATGCTGCACCAGCTTTTACACCAAACAGAGTTGAAAATGAGCATTAATAGGATTTCATAAGTCATTGCTAATTATGGATTAAATTAAATGTACACTCTAGTGTACAAAAAGTCTGTGATGTTCTAAAATTACGTGCATGCATTAAACTACTAAAAGGGATTATAATTTCCCATGTGTAGCATAGACTGTGTCATAACCGTTAATATACTAATTCTTAAGACCCCGTGCATTTAAACATTTTTGTGGATGAACGACCTTGGAGATTTAGACGTGCAGAGATTCTCTCTGGGATATTAGCATGGTCTCCAGTTACAAGTATTCATTCCAAGGAAAGCAAAGAAGGAGGGAGTGATGGGGGCCAGAAAAAACAGTCTTCATGCATACGTATACTGTGTGGATCTGAGACATATAGAAATGTTAGGTTTCTAAATGTGGTAGGTGGCCATAACATATTAGATCACATATGTAGCTATATTTATATAAAGGACAATGATTGCCTCATAGTGAGGAAGAACCAAACCAGGTAGTTGCTGTGTAGCATACAGAGAATCCATATCGCAGATGGCAGTAACAAATGTAACAGGAGAGGAATCTTAGCACTGCTTATTTCATGTTGCCATGGACTGATGTTCAGAGGCAGCTCCAAGGTACACTGATAAATACTAGGGCCAAAGGCCAGTGGCATGATGTTTGGTTGAGCACTGGAAATAGGTCACTACTTGACGGTTACGTATTTAATAATATAGGCTGGAAGTCAAAACAGCCAAATCAATATTATGTTGAAAACCTCAATGTCCCACACAAATAGTTGCACATTTAAAATAAAGGAGACAGATAGATAAATCGATAGATCGATAGATAAATAGAAAGAGAAAAAAAGAGAGAAAAAGAGAGGGACAGATAAAACTATAGCAGAGATGATTTTGAAATAATACCATAGGGAGTTAAGGTAGCTTGTGCATGTCTCCAGAAGCTCAAGATGGCGCCAATTACATCCAATAAAGCCAAAGCAACAGTATTATTTTAAACACCTGCCTATTTATTTCAGTGCAAAATTATTCATATGAGATAAGCATATAATTGGTAACTAAATAGAAAAAAAAAAAAAAACCTTATACATGGAATCCAGAACTGAAAAAGTTAAATGTTTAAAAGCATTGATTTTTTATTTTATTTTATTTTTTTATTTTTGATAGTGTCTGTAACATTTTAAATATATTATCTGTGTTTTAAAAAGACAAAGATAGGCAGGCAGAAAGATAGACGTATATATGTAGAGAGAGATAATGCTTAATGGTGGAAATAATGTCATCAGGAGTTCTGGAGACATTATAATAAAACAAAAGACTGAAAGTACCTATGTACACCTGCAGAACAAATAGATAATGCTATTTACCCTGCAGCACATGTCAGCATTACATTCTTTCTTTATTTGCATGATTTTGAAACTTTATCTTTTTATTTTTTATTAAATCTTTTTTCTAGATAAGCTGGAATGTCATATAGTTTTTTTTATGACAAGCTGGTATTGATTGCAACACATACAAACACAATAACACAACCTGGCTTGTTACTTAGGGCAGTACCGGGACATAATAGTCTCTGACTGTGGGAAATTGATAGTAGTCACACTGCCAGCCAGGAGCCACTATTCATTGCTGCCATCATCAATTTTTCCACTCTCTCATTACTGGCCAGTAGAGGTAATGTGGAGACAGAGATAAATACTGTCTCACTCAATAGTCCATATCTCGGCATATGAGTAGTGTAAGGGATGAAAATTAATGATATCATTCACAAATGCTGCCTGGATGGGATACCTACCAATTTCAAGCAGCCTGGGACATTCATGTCCCTGTGCTACCCTCAAATTGGTAAAACTCTTAATGAACTTTTAAATTCATTGACCACTTTATTAGGTAGACCAAAAAGGTAAACCTTTTTCATGCAAATATCTTATCAGTTAACCACTTTAAAAACACTAAAATGTATGCTGGCATCATGACTTAGTAAAAAGTCCAGATGTTGAAATTACTTTGATCATGGTGAATCATGTTGTCGTGTATAACAGTCTCTCTACAGTTTGCAGAGAATGGTGCTAAAACAAAATGTGACAACAAATAAAATCTTGAAGTTGATGGCATGCAGCACCAAAAGCAGCAGCAAAAGCACGCCAACAGATGTGTTTGTTTTGTGCACAGGCAATAGGACTCTGCAGAGTGCTCTTCAGCAGAGCACTATGCAAGGTCCTGCAGGCTGGGGCCCTGCCAGCAGGGCTTTCAATCCTTAAATGTTGGGAGGTACATTATTATTATTGGTAATAATAACTTATTTCCAGAGCGCTTTACAATATTATAAAAGGAGACATTTACAAAATGATACATGGACAACATGTAGATAAGGACACTACTCAAATGAGTTTACAGTCTAGGTACAGAAGTCCTCACTGGATATCACTCTTGATTGTGAAGTATAGCAAAATGAAGTAACAGTAGGTACACACACACCAAAATTGGAGAATAAAAGAATGGAAAATGATCCCTGGTCAGATGAATCTCAATTTCTACTGTGATATGCAGATAACATGGCCATAATGTTGTGTAATTCATGTCAGCAGCTGGTGTAATGGGTATTTTCTCTTGGCATTCATTAGACCAAATTTAATACCAAATACGCTAACACACGAACCATAGCCCTAAAACAGGAACTTAGGGGCCTGGAGACATTCATATACCACATTTACCTTATGGATTATTATGATGTTTACATATCCACTTTTCTCTTTAATTTCCTCAATTACGCTATTTCCCATTATGTATTATTTCTGTATATTAAGATCATCTTTACTTTACTCTAACATTCCTTTCCTGGCAACTCTCCACTTAGAGGTAGTGCAAAAATTGGACTAGTTTAGTTTAAAAATGATGTCTGAAATTGAGTTGTACTTATACTACAAATAAAATATGGTAAGATACTCAAGTATGTGGCTTAAAAAGCTTAAACAAACTAATAAGACACTGGCCAATCTTCTCATGCTATTTGATTGCTCCACAACAGAATGTTTTTACATCGACAGACGGTTAACAATACTTATTTATTTACATGGGAATTGTGAGCAATTCAAGGAAAATTCAAAGTGAATTTCAAATTTAAAGCCAAAGTATCCAAACTGGAAAAAAATCTTCCAGTCAGCTGTGCTTACACTTTGACTATTTTGACTTTAATTTTGACAACTTTGCAACTAAATTACAAAATTACAAATTTAACATAGTTAAAAGTGGTCCACATTATCCTCATATTTTCCTCAGTGAAACTGTCAATCTTTAAAATATATTCTATTTTTAAAATAATAATCTCAAGATTCTGATACCAAATAGGAAGCCACATATGCACACACAATTGTGTGATTGTTGCTATATAAGCATGTGTAAAAATGTTATGTATATGACAGTGGCAAATTAGGTATGGTTGTTGTGTAATTATTTAGGTGTATGGCTTGCACTCGCTGTCTTTGTATGATAAAAATTCCATTTTTTATTAAAAAAAAAAGGTTAAAACATATGTGGATCAACGTTTCAGTCCATGTCCGGGACTTTCTTCAGGATCATATATAAATACATAACATGAAAGTAATACATTTATAGCCAAATAACTGGAAGAAAATTAACTCACTACCTGGATCGTGTAATCAAC
Organism: Pelobates cultripes; assembly: GCA_933207985.1. Lineage (NCBI taxonomy): Eukaryota > Metazoa > Chordata > Amphibia > Anura > Pelobatidae > Pelobates > Pelobates cultripes. The sequence continues at coordinate 136,361,730 of OW240913.1, read as the reverse complement.
GCGGCGTCCCCCTGTGTGTAGTGCTCATGCATGGAACGTGCTGTATCTGTGTGCCGTAATGACGTTTAACGTGTTGCTGGGGTAACAGTGGAAACAAGCCCATCACCAAGGAGACCTGTGTACACAGAATGTCAATAGCACAGAGGAGTTTGCTGAATTGGAAACAACACTGTATATATATATATATATATATATGTATATAAATGTTTGATGTGACTTATTAGGTTTGGATGTGACTAATTAGGTTTGTTTGTGTGCTTAAGTGTAGGGTTAATAAGTTGTGTATGAACATGTTGGGCTAATTACACATATACACACTACCCTATATTATTATTATTATAATTGGCATTTATATAGCGCCAACAGATTCCGTAGCACTTAACAATGTTATAAGAGGGGGGAGATTTAACAATAAATAAGACAATTACAAAAAACTTACAGGAACGATAGGTTGAAGAGGACCCTGCTCAAATGAGCTTACAGTCTATAGGAGGTGGGGTATAAATTACAAAAGGACAGGAAATAGCAATCAAACAAGGTGGGAGTGAAGCAAAGCTGGAGGAGAGAGTAGAGTGCTGCCCTTTAGGAGAGAGCAAGGGACAGGTATGTGAGGTAGAGGTTAATCTGGGAGGCCATAAGCTTTTCTGAAGAGATGGGTTTTAAGGCACGTTTTAAAAGATTGAAGACTAGGGGAGAGTCCGTGAGAAGTCCTACAAGGGTGAATTGGTCTTACAGGTGTGAGCAGCCGACAGGAGAAGGTCATGGGCAGAGCGTAGAGATCGAGAAGGAGCATACCTATGGATCAGAGAAGAAATATAGGAGGGGCTAGAATTGTTCAATGCTTTATAGGTGTGGATTAGTACTTTGAATTGACTCCTATATGATACAGGAAGCCAATGTAAGGACTGACAGAGGGGAGAGGTGTGAGAGGACCAACCAGGGCCGGCGCTACATGTTAGACGGACAAGGCAGCCGCCAGGGCGCCCCTTGGGAAGGGGCGCCGCCAAGAGCACCGGCCCCCCTCATGCTGCAGCCGCCCGAGTGCTCTGTAGAGAGCCTCAGACGGCTGCAGCTTTGCCCGCCCGGGCGCAGCATGAGGAGAGCGGCTGACAGAAGAGAAGTGCTCAGCGCTCCCTCCTGTCAGTCCCTCACTGTAGCGTGGCCGAGTTCTGTATGGTCCGCGGGTACAGGGAGCATCTGTCTCCTGTACCCGGCCGGACTAACAGGAAGTGCACACTCAGTGTTCACTTCCTGTTAGTCCGGCCTTGTACAGGAAACAAAAGCTCCCTGTACCCGCAGACCATACAGAGCTCGGCCACACTACAACAGAGGTGGGGGGGAGGGAATAAATTGAAAGGGGGGTAGGGAATAAATTTAAAGGGAGGTGGGAATAAATTGAAAGGGGGTGGGGGTAGAGGTAAAGAAGGGGAATAAGTGACAGGAGAGTGGAAATAATAAATTGAAAGGGCGGTGGGGAATAAATTGAAAGGGGAATAAATTGACAGGGGTGGGAATAAATTGAAAGGGAGGGAATAAATTGGGGAAATTGGGAGAAATTGAATAAATTGACAGGAGGGGGGAATAAATTGAAAGGGAGGGGAAAGAAATTGACATGGTAGGGGGGGAAGAAATTGACAGGGAGGGGAATTGACGGGGAGGGAGGGGTAATGAGAGCGGGGAGGGGAGAAGAGAGTGACAAAGGAGGGGGAGAAGAGAGGGACAAGGGGGGAGAAGAGAGTGACAAGGGAGGGAGAGGGGGGAGAAGAGAGTGACAAGGGAGGGGGGAGAGATTGACATCCATCACACACACAATGCACCCCTTACACACAAAGACAATGCACCCCTTGCACACAGAAAAACACACAATGCATTAAACACACAGACAATGCAACCCTTAAACACAATGCATCCCTTACACACAGAGAAACACACAATGCATTCCTTACACACACACACTCAATGCACCCCTTACAGACGCACACACTGCATCCCGTACATACACAGAAACACACCTTGCAACCCTTACACATACAAACACAGATTTACACAATGCATTCCTTACACACATATCAGGACATCCCCCTACTCCACCCCCTGTGAACAAACTAATTGATGGAACATGAAGGTGGACCCTAGGACCCAGACCTTGAGCTGTGTAAAGGGCCTTAAAAAAACCAGAACAGTGGAGCCAGACTGCAGCTAGAGCCCATCATCATCCTCATCTGGTTGTAAGTAGGCCATCTAGTATATTATTCGTTGCACTAATCTCTAATTTACCTCACATTAAAAACACTATAGTCCCCAGAACCACTTCAGCTTAATGGAGTGTTTCTGGTGTCTATAGCCTGTCCCTGGAGGCCTTTTAATGTAAACACGGCGGCACTGCAGCACTGGTGTTAGTTAACATGGCAGATCATATGGGTGGGGCATTGTGATATCACATGGGGGGAGGGGGGGCGGCAAACTTTACTTTTGCCTAGGGCGTCAAAAATCCTTGCACCGGCCCTGGGACCAACTGGAGAGCAAAATCAGTCTGTCTGCAGCATTTATTACAGACTGAAGGGGCAATACGGCTTTTGGGAAGACCAATTAAGAAAGGGTTACAATAATCCATGTGAGACATTACTAAAGCATGGACAAGGTCCTTAGTAGCATCTTGCATAACAAAGAGGTGAATGCGGGCTATGTTTTGAAGGTGGAATCTACAGGATTTGGTAACAGACTGAATGTCAGGCTCAAAGGTGAGGCCAGAATCAAGTATAACACCAAGACAGCGTGCTTGCAAGGATGGACTGATGTGTCCACTAACTTGAAGGGAGAACGAAAGGGGAGGATCAGTATTAGGAGGAGGAAAGACAAGGAGCTCAGTTTTAGTTTAGAGAATGAGTTTCAGAAAGCAGAAGTGGAATACCTTAACAGGTATATTCACAAACATATTACTCTTACATTACATATTATTCGCACACACATGATATGACAGATCATATATCACATAAGTGTGCAAACAGTAATGTATATATTGGAGGCATCCACTTGCATCACTGTCATCACCTTCGGAAACAGAGTTATATAATAAAAGAAGACAGTTATGTCTTCTTTACCACTACAGGAGCTGGAAGCTGTTTTTGATTACTTGTTCCTCTGTTCTATCAATGTATAACACACAGAATTTTTTTATTTTTTTTACGGTGATCTGTAATCAAAAGTAACAATATATACCTTATATATAAAATAGATAGAAAGATAGACAGATGGATAGATAGATAGATACATAGATAGATAGATAGAATGTTGATGCATCGACGGTCTCAAACAATGCTCGCTGTAGCATAATTATAACACATGCTCTATAAAAGCCATTGTGACTTTGAAGCCTCCATATAATGTTTTAAATGTGCATTTCTTTCTTATGGACTAGAAGAGATAACATAATTTAATGTAAAAGACTTTTAACTGTTAAACTGCTAACAAACTGCAACCTCTATTATTACACATGCTTGCATTTTATATTAATTCAGTCTCCTCTCAGGACATAGGTTGAGGTCAGTATGCAGACCAGCATTTTCAAGATATGCTTCATGCATTAAATTGTTATATTATTTTGTATTGCTGAGAGAGAGAAAGAGAGGGGCGGAGAAGGGGAGAGAGAGAAAGGGAGATTCATATATATTGAACACTTAGAGACAGCTCAGGAATGTCCTTTTGATAACAGACCAAATCATCCCCTAATTTAGAAGAAAATTAAGCATTATCTCTGGAGCATCAGTACATCAGTATCAGTAAGAAAAGCAGCTTATACTCATTCTATGTGTGCTTTTTAGTGTGTTTTTGCAATTCACTTTCTACTCTTTGGTAGCAATATGTCTAAATCAGCAGGCCACAAATGAAGTGTTATCTTGTATTTCCCCATTGTCTAATGTTACAGAAAATGTCCATGAAAAAAAATTAAATGGCTCGAAATGACCCTATAAAAATAGAAGAGGGTTGGAGCAGAATAGTGCAAAAGATCAAAGAGACAGCAGGCGCAGCAACAGCTACATCATTTGAAGCTTTGTAGTTAGTAAAGATGAATCCATCTGTACTATGAAAATAGGATAATAGCTATTCAGGTCACATAAGGAGGTCATAACCCAAAAATCGTTTTTATTTTTCAACCATTTGGAAGCCTGGTGTTACAAAACACATTCCATCAATAATACACAAGAACAAAGATCACTCACAACAAATGAAGTCTTTGCATTAAAACCTGTATATCTTTTAACATCACAAATTATAGAAAGTATTTTTATTTATTTTTAAGTATATATTTTACTAAATATTTTATTAAGTATGTATTTTATTTTTACAAGGACATTTGTTTTATTACCATGAATTTCCTTGATATTTTATAACCTTTCAAAAGAACCAACTCAAAATAAGCAATTTTTAGCATATATATATTTTTTTTAATGTAAATGATAGTCACAAGGACAAGTGCTGGCCTAAATAATATTTGTTAGGTTTTATGTATTCTTTTACGGGTAAGTTAGGGGTATGTGCTTTTAAAATGATTAATAAACATTTGCCTAAATATTGCCATTTTTTTCTAGATTAATTTAACATGCCATGTCTCCCGTGTGTTCATTCTACTGGATCAGAGTTTCTATGTGTCTTGTGAGCTCTTACATCTTTTATTATTACGCACATGCACTGTATCAATTAAAGTAATGCTTTTGTTATACAAGCTTATTGATACATGGAATGCTTTAATCTATTTAAGTGCAAAAGGTCATGTGACATTATTTAATGTAATTTTAAAACATTCTGGATTATGACATTACATACTCGACTTTAATTCCCATCTAAACTCCAATTCACCTCCAAAATGTCATTATTACAGTCTACGTTCTTTTTCATAGCAATGTGGACCTCAGCTAGCTTTTCACTCAGACAAATGAAAGGAAAAAAAGAATTTGGTCACATGCTTAGTGTGTGACATGACTGTCAACAGTTTTAACACATAAATTATGTCATACTTTTACATGCTGTGCATGTTGTTATATTTTGCATCTTTAAGGTCACGGCAAGAACGCAGCCTCAAGGACAAATAAAAAAAGCTTTTTGAGAAAGGACAAGACAATTCTTCTACATTTCAATACCATGCTAACACCGATGTTCTTAATGAGCAGCTGAACTTTGTCACATTTGTCAGAAATTGCAAAGTATTTTTGTAGATGAAAGTGATTTTGTAGATCTATCTGTCTGTCTATCTATCTATCTATCTATCTATCTATCTATCTATCTATATATCTATCTCTCTCTCACTCTCTCTCTCTTTCTGTCTATTGCAGTTGATTGATAAAATGTGCCATAATTATTCAAAGTACAGTTCTATCTATATGTCTGTCTGTAGGGTATCTCTATGTGTTAGCAGATTATGATGCTTTAGGTTTTAAGTATAGTTCAGTTATAAAAATGCCTAACCACCCTCTATTATTCATGTCTGCTGCTATCTAGTTAGCTACTATGCTTAATCCATCCTTAAGCCCTTCTCTTTCTTAGTTGATCCTGTTGATTGAGTAACACTGTTTGTGTGATGTGATCATGGTGGTCACTCTAATTTAAGTTTTTGTTTTTCCGAATTCTACAGCTGTTGTAGCGTATCCATCATACATCAATAAATGTCAGCACTATGCCACAATATACACTGCAAAGTGGCCGTAATGACTATCAATGGAAAGTGGCGTCTCTAGGATTCATTGTTAGGGGGCACATGGTGGGCCAGGGACAAAAGTAGGGGGGCACATTTAATCCCGCCCTCACAGCAGTTTGACCCTGCCGCATGTTAAACCCCACTCCCGATTCAATGTGTTTTGTTTCTTTTTTTATAATCCCTGGTGAAGGATTCATTATTTTCCACCAGGGATTATTAAAAAAACAAACACATTTCTATTGATACAGTGCCATAGTTAGCACTGTATCCATATACACAGTCCATATAAACACATACACACACACACAGACTGTTGAGTCCATAAACACACACATAGACTGCTGAGTCCATACACACACAGACTGCTGAGTCCTTACACACACACAGACACACAGACACACAGACTGCTGAGTCCACACACATACAGACACAGACTGTTGAGTCCATACACATACAGACTGCTGAGTCCATACACACACACAGACTGCTGCGTCCATACACACACACACACAGACTGCTGAGTCCTTACACACACACAGATACACAGACTGCTGAGTCCATACACATACAGACACAGACTGCTGAGTCCATTTACACACACAGACTGCTGAGTCCATACACACACAGACTGCTGAGTCCATACACACAGACTGCTGAGTCCCTACACACACACACAGACTGCTGAGTCCATACACAAAGACTACTGAGTCCATACACACACAGACTGCTGAGTCCATACACACACACACAGACACATAGACTGCTGAGTCCATACACACACAGACACACAGACTGCTGAGTCCATACACACAGAGAGACTGCTGAGTCCATACACACAGAGACTGCTGAGTCCATACACACACACAGACTGCTGAGTCCATACACACACACACAGACTGCTGAATCCATACACACACACACACACCGACTGCTGAGTCCATACACACACACAGACACACAGAGTGCTGAGTTCATACACATACAGACACAGACTGCTGAGTCCATACACACATACACAGACTGCTGAGTCCACACACACACACACACACCAAGCCTACCTTTCACTGGAGGCTGTTGCTGGGCCTTTCCAACAGCAGCAAGGTCTGCTGCTTAACGGCAGAGACGAGGCTTCATTTGGGGGCGCAGCCTGTCAGTGCTCCCTACAGCTCCAGCACCATTCCGGCCCCTCTCTCCTGCATTCCCTCGGGCTGTAACACACTGTTGCAGTCCGAGGGAATAGAATTTAACAACATGGCCAGCAAGTTGCCAGCATTTGGGGGGGACCAAGGGTGGGCACAGCATGATGTAGGGGGGCCTACTCTGCCCCCTCCTCCCCCCAGCGATGCCGCTGTCAATGGAAAACTTAAATAAACAAATACTAAATTGTCAAATTCAAAAGCTTTAATAAATATGACTATTCTGAATAATGTGATCTGACTTATATTTACATGATTTGTACTGTAATAATTTTATTTGTTGTAGTGTTTGCTCACAAATGAAACATGATTTTATAGATACAGCCAATCACATATGTTTATGTCTATAATTAAATGACAACTCAACATGTAACTCAAATGGCTAAATGCAAGGTGGTATCAAGCAGCACACGATTATTGAACCTGCAAGTGCAAAGTTTATTCCTTTTAAAAGGTTTATTGGGCTAGTAGTATAAATTAACATTGTGCTAAACTGTTAAACCATTTAAGGCATTTTGATTCATTAACCAAAAAGAAAAAGCAACAATTACACTTACCGCGTTATTCACTAAAGTTAGAATTCAAATTGAATTCAAAGGAAATTCTACGTTTTTGACCAAAGTAGCCGAACTGGAATCATAGCTTTCATGGAGAATTTTTCCAATTCAGTTATTTTGGACTTAAAATTTAAGAGCACTTTGAATTCTCATTGTATACAATAGCCCTGTTAGATATGACAAAAACAGTTGCTGATACATTAAAAGAACATTTAATTGCAAAAAAGAATGAAAAAAATTAAAATCACTATTTCGCAGATGCATACCCCCAATGAAAACATGCATGCATTTATTTATGTATTTTACAAAAGCTGTAGATCTCTTGTCCGCAGTCTTTGCAAGCCCTCATCATTTTCCCCAGAATAGACTTTGAATCTACGCTGGGAAATATTCCAGTCAGAGGCTTCTCATTGAGCCATAAGGGGTAGGACATAATCAGTTTCCAGTGTTTCTTAAGGAGTGCTCCTGCCACTTTCATCAGCTCCTTTTTAGAACCATTGTTGAAGTCATCAAAAAGTAAGATAATCACCAGCCAAGGTCAAGACAAATCTGTAGCCAAGTCAACTCCTTGTTAGTTTGCCATATAGCATTTCAAATTATTAGGTGCTGCATTTGCTATCGTTCTAAGATGGGGGAGGCTCTGCCATATCTGCTCCAAACTGTCCTTATTCATTTGTGACAGGTGGAGACCAACACTGTAGGAGGGAAGACATGTGTAAGAAGAAAAGTTAAGTGAATGTGATTTTCCATCACACCAACTGGTGATGAGGCTTCATGGATCAGAGAGAACTCTGGAGTAATAGCAATGGTGGGAGCCACTCACAGGTCAATATTCTATGTTTGTCCAAAAATATACCCAACGGTACAATGTTGTGCAAAGTACTCTGTTTCTGAAACAATTAAGCATTCATGGATGATAATCCCACTCATGAAGCTCATACACTTAGGGTCATTATATCTGGCCTGCCTCACAGAGGCACTTAATATTTTTGATGGGTTTTCTAAAGTTATATTTGTTTGTTAGTACCATTTGCCATGACAAAATCGCAACCTTTGTAACTATGCATACTCCTCCCCCTCCCAAAAATACCAAATAAATTATATTTATAGAAACATAACCATCTCAAGGCGGTATAGGAAATAGACATGCTTTTTCTGTGTTTTACCTATGACTCATCCACAAAACTGATGACATTAAATAGCCACTATAATCTATAAGCATGTGCTGCTTGTCTGATAGAAGTAATTTAAGTTAAAAAAAAAAAAAACTTCTACATACTACAATGAAGCATCACCATATTTAACTATATTTTAAAATGTTCAAAAAAGGTATTGTCTTTCATAAAGGTATTGTCTTCCAAAAGAAGGTACAAATATATACATAAAAACATACAAGTCAAAACATAAAAATACGAAGACATACATACAAAAAGAAATAGATAAATAAATCGGCAGTGTACAAGAAGACAGTTCTGGATGGATCACAAACAGAGATAGCTTAACCCAGTGAAGTCTATACTTAAGATATTGCACAAACTGTATGGGCACAAAAAAAAAGAATGTACATTATCCATCCATGTGAAGTACCTATCTGTGCATGTGTTATATAGAAAATCATAGAAAGATAGATAAGGAGCATTTTTCGTTTAAACTTCTAGGGTGAACAGTGTTCAAAATCCTAATCCAAAACAATTCTCTTTGTAGGAGGAGTTTTTTGCAATCCTCTCCTCTAAGTGGTGGAGGAATGTGGTCAATTGCAGTGAATTTCATAGATGGTAGTGGGTGGCTCTTCTTCAGGTAGTGTTTGGCCACCGGCAGTTGGGAGCCATGGTCTCTGTAGGTAATACGAATGCTTGAACAATGGTTCCAAAATCTTTCCCTTAACTGGGGATCAGTTTTGCCCAGGTAGGCTAATCCGCAAGGGCACATCTATTTGTATACTACAAAATCCGTGGTGCAGATTAGTCTGTGTCGAATCGTATACCTTTTCCAGAGTATGGGTGGGTGAAGGTTTTACTCTGTCTCATATGGCTACAAGTTACACACCCTAGACATCTAAAGCACCCCATATTTTGATACTTGGGTGTCACATTGAAGCAATGGTGTAGGTCTGTTTTGACTAACAGGTCTCTGAGGTTTTTACCCCTCTGGTAATACATTATTGGAAGTTGTTTGAACTGTCTAGGAAGTGTATCATCATTTTTCAAGATGTGCCAGTTACTATCAATGGTTCTTTTCAAATTTTGAAATGACGTGGTATAGGTGGTAGGAAATATGAGTCTGTCTGTGTTCCTTTATCGTTTGTTGTACTGTATCATAGCATTTAACTAAAGCTAGTTGCAAGACTCGGTTGCTGTAACCTCTAGTCTTACATTTCTCCTACATTTGTTATATTTGAAGTTATGCATTGGCCAGATTTGAATAATTCCTTATCACTCTTAAAATTTGTGAGTAGGGAAGTGAATCTTTCAAGTGTTGTGGGTGGTAACTGTTGGCATGCAGAAGGGTATTTCTATCTGTAGGTTTAGAGAATGAGGTATATGCTATCTTTGTATCCTCTTTGTATAGGCAAACATCTAGGAAGTCTACCGTCTGGATGTCCACAGACATTGTTAGACCTGCTAGTGTATCAAGGTTATTAATTTTCTCCAACATTTGTTGTCTAGATTCTAGTGTACCCTTCCAAATCATCAAGATGTCATTAATGTATCGACAGTAGAATAAGATGTTGTCCTGTAAAGGAGTCAGTATATGTTCTTGCTCAAAGATGAACATGGCTGCCCCCATAGATGTTCCGGCTATCTGCTTGTACCATGTCTTCTCAAAGTTGAAGTAGTTGTTACTGAGAAGCAGTTGTAGAAGCTCCAGGGTAAGTTCTACTGGAGGACCTGAGTAGTACAGGGAGTTTGTCAATATCCTTCCCATGGCTTTTCTCCCAGCCTGGTGTGGGATGATGCTGTATATGCTCTTAACATTACAGGTGAGTAATAGTGTAGTGGGTTCCAATGATGCGATTTCTCTGAGTAATTTTAATAAGCTAGGAGTATCCTTTATACAAATAGGTACGTTTTCAACCATTTCCTTGTAGCGGTAGTCTAGCCATTTTGCTTTGGGTTCTAGTGCCCTTCCAATCATTTTTAGGTGGTTTAGTAGGGTTCTTGTGAATCTTTGGTAAAGAATATATCACTGGTATTCTAGGATTCTTCTGGATTAGGTAATGAGTTCTTGCTAAATGTAGGAAGCATCCAGACCTCTTTGTAGGGTTGCTTGTATGATTCCCATTATATTGATGGTGGGGTCAGAAGGTAGTTTGAGGTACGTATTTGGATCCTCCAATTTTGATAATAGTTCTTGTCTGTAATCCTCATAGTTAAGAATAACAATGCCTCTCTCCTTATCCGCCTGTCTGATGACCAGATTGTGATCTGTAGCCAGTGATGTGATGATGGTTCTCTCTTGTTTAGAGATGTTTGAACTTTGTTTCCTTTGATTGTTCAAATTAAATGTTTCATTATTAATAGATCTCAGAAATGAATTAATTGATGGTTGGTTTGGTAAGGGATCAAGAGTACTTTTAGGTTTGAATCTGTGGACTGGGTTTTCTTGTGTTGATTCTGATTGATTGAAGAAATATTTGAGACAAAAAGATTGTCCAAATTTGAATATTTCCACTTCTTGCATAAGGGGATCTGGAGAGGCAGTCAGAACAAATGATAATCCTTTCATCAGGAGCATATTTTCTCTCAGTGGTTAGCTTGCAAGAGGAGAGGTTGAAGATGGGTATTATCTCCATCGTGGGGGTTTGCTTTTTACCCTAGAAGGCCCTGCCTCTCGGTCCACGTCTAGTGGTATGTCATTTCGCTTGATCTCCTGTCTGGATCTCAGTCGTGTATTTGTCCCTGTGAGGGCAGGTTCCCTTTCTAAAAAATAAACTGAGGGTCTTGTGTTGTCAGTTTTTTTGTGGGAATCTTATTCAGAAGTAGATTCTGCCGAAGTTTTGTTAAAAGTGTACTGGCGAGGTTTTCTAAACGATCACCTTCATATTGCGAATCTTGGAGTTTCGGTGTGGCCACTTAGCCACTTGTATACCCTATGCTCCATGTAGTCGTTCTTGACCTCCTGTTTTTCACCCACGACACTTGAAAGATTCACTTCCCTACTCTAACTAACCTGCACCACGGATTTTGTGGTATACAAATTGATGTGCCCTTGCGGATTGGCCTACGTGGACAAGACTGATCTCCCGTTAAGGGAAAGAATTCAGAACCACCGCTCAGGAAGTATTACTTTACAGAGAGGGTAGTGGACGCATGGAATAGCCTTCCAGCTGAAGTGGTAGAGGTTAACACAGTGAGGGAGTTTAAGCATAGGTGGGATAGGTATAAGGATATCCTAGACTTAAGATAAGGCCAGGGACAAATTAAAAGTATTTAAAAAATTGGGCAGAGTAGATGGGCCAGTAACCAACCTTATGCTTAAGAGTTGCATTAACAACGAAACAGCTGTCCATTAGTGGTTCACCGACTTTTCTCCTCTTCCTGAGTTGTGTTTCAAAGCTGTTGTATACAGCAGACACATACTCCAAGGAATCCATGTATAAAGTGGAATTATGAGGCAAAAAAGTGGTTCTTTGTTGAGTTCATTTGCATACTCCTACCCAGAATCCCTTGTAGTAGTGAGAGCTGTTAAAGTAAGATTTCTGTGGAAAAAGCAAGTCTTATGGCTTGACTGGTGTATGTATTTGTGTTTAGCAATGTATTAACTATATATTGTATATATATATATTAGCAATGTATATATATATATATAAATTTATATATATATATATATATATATATATATATATATGTTAGCATTTAGAGATTTCTTTTCCTAGCATATAATGTCATACATTTGCCTCCTGTTTTATGCACCTTAGAAATTGATTTTAATTATTATCTATTTTACTACCTCTTATAAGATTAATTATAATTGTGCTGTTTTCTCACTTTCTGGGGCTCTCTGATTTACTGTTTAACAACTTCCTTTGGCCATGATGATCTACATCCCCATTATAAATTACAGCCTAGGACATCTGAGCATAAGAACTCAGGGACATATTAGTTACCTTGATATTTGAATGCATAAATATAGAAGAACATATTGGGTTCTACATCATACATTTTTTCATCTCTCTTGTATCACGTCAAAGAAAAGTCGATCATGTTTCTGTTATCAAACATTTTGTTACTATTTGTATGGAAATACTACATTTCTTTAAATTACTATCTTTATATTTATTTTTTTTCCATATTTTGTATAATATTATTTATTTATTTTCTTTTTTATTTAATTTATTTTTCTTAAATGTTGACTTTTTTTGTAACCCATGTGTATTACTCAAGTGCAATTTGCAGTTGTATACATTTTAACCAGTATATACAGTTCCTATTGGGTGTGTGTGTATCTGTGATTCATTACAATATTGTATCGACTTAGATAGATGCATGGAATCTCATGAATCAATATATTATATTGAAATTGTTTATAAAATTAAACAAATTTTAACACCTAAGGCATTTCAGCAAGATATATTGCTTTAAGGTTTGCAAGTGGTCCTTTAACATGAAGTGATTTGAAAAACTAAATGAAAGTATGACTTTCAGTTAATGTAGTGATTCCTCCTTGGGTATTACCAGGGCCGGATTAACATAGGGGCTGATGGAGCTGCAGCTCCAGGCCCAGGCCTAGACCCATGGAATAGGCCCATTTTTTTTTTTTACACACTACTCTTAGGTTTGCCACCTGACTGGTATTTCACCCACCTGACTGGTATTTTACTGGCACAGCCAGTATTTGAGGCTGCCTTGCCATGCCAGTAATACCGGCAATACAAATGCAGGTATTTTTCTCAGTATAAACAGAGATTACTCTGCAATACCACCACCGCCTGTAGAGGTCACTGTGTGTGGAGAGAGGCAGTTATAGGAAGTTACAGCATATCCCCCCCTGCCTCTCTGTATTACTCACTAATCTGTGGGGGAGCAGTTACACAGCACAGAGAATCCAGACAGCAGATCTACAGGTCAGGTAAGTGAGGGATAGGGGAAAGGAAGCAGGGAGACATGGGGACACGGAGACACTGGAGGACACATGGGGACACAGATACGACGAGACCTGAGGACACAGACACTTGGGGACACTGGAAAACATGGGGACACTGAGACACTAGGGGACACTGTGAGACATGGGGACACTGAGACACTTGGGGACACTGTGAGACATAGGGACATTGGGAGACACTGAGACATGGGAAATGGAGAAACTAGGGACACAGTGCTGTGTCCCCATGTCCCCCAGCCTGTGTCCCTAGTGTCTCAGTATCTCCATGGCTCCCAGTATCCCCAAGTGTCTCAGTGTCCTCAGGTCTCTCAGTGTACCCATGTCTTACTGTGTCTCCCAGTGTCTGTGTCCCCATGTCTCAGTGTCCCTAGTGACTCAGGGTCCCCATTAGTGATGTACCGAACGGTTCGATGGCGAACGGTTCCTGGCGAACATAGCATGTTCGCGTTCGCCACGGCGGGCGAACATATGCGCGGTTCGACCCGCCCCCTATTAGTCATCATTGAGTAAACTTTGACCCTGTACCTCACAGTCAGCAGACACATTCCAGCCAATTAGCAGCACACCCTCCCTAGCAGACCCTCCCACCTACTGGACAGCATCCATTTTAGATTCATTCTCAAGCTGCATGCTTAGTAAGAGGAGGGAAAGTGTAGCTGCTGTTCATAAGATAGGGAAAAGCATAGCTAGGTTAGGGATAAGGGTATGCTTTTTTTAATTTTTTTTTTTCTATGTAATGTAATTGCACTTAGTTGTCTGCCACTGCTGCCAGCTTCTGTGTCAGGCTCACAGTGGATACTGTGCCCATTTCCCCAGTCAGTGCCACCACTTATATCTGGTGTCACAATAGCTTGATTTAAAAACAAAAAACTTTTTTCACTGTTATAGATTGAATAGCAGTCAGTTGTCTGCCACTGCTGCCAACTTCTGTGTCAGGCTACAGTGCATACTGTGCCCATTTCCCCAGTCAGTGCCACCACTTATATCTGGTGTCACAATAGCTTGGATTTAAAAACAAAAAACTTTTTTCACTGTTATAGATTGAATAGCAGTCAGTTGTCTGCCACTGCTGCAGTTCTGTGTCGGCTCACAGTGCATACTGTGCCCATTTTCCCAGTCAGTGCCACCAATTACATCTGGTGTCACAATAGCTTGGATTTAAAAACAAAAAACTTTTTTTACTGTTATAGATTGAATAGCAGTCAGTGTCCTTAAAGCGGGTGTGTTACGCTAACAGTTGATACGGTGACCAGTGCCACCACCTAGATCTGGTGACACAAAGCTTGGATTTAAAAACAAAAAACTTTTTTCACTGTTATAGATTGAATAGCAGTCAGTGTCCTGAAAGCGGGTGTGTTACGCTAACAGTGGATACGCTGACAAGTGCCACTAATTAGATCTGGTGTCACAATAGCTTGGATTTAAAAACAAAAAACTTTTTTTACTGTTATAGATTGAATAGCAGTCAGTGTCCTTAAAGCGGGTGTGTTACGCTAACAGTGGATGAGGTGACCAGTGCCACCACTTAGATCTGGTGACAATAGCTTGGATTTAAAAAAAAAACCACTTTTTTCACTGTTATAGATTGAATAGCAGTCAGTGTCCTTAAAGCGGGTGTGTTACGCTAACAGTGGATACGGTGACCAGTGCCACCACTTAATCTGGTGACACAAAGCTTGTATTTAAAAACAAAAAACACTTTTTTCACTGTTATAGATTGAATAGCAGTCAGTGTCCTTAAAGCGGGTGTGTTACGCTTACAGTGGATACGGTGACCAGTGCCACCACTTAGATCTGGTGTCACAATAGCTTTGGATTTAAAAAAACCCCACTTTTTTCACTGTTATAGATTGAATAGCAGTCAGTGTCCTTAAAGCGGGTGTGTTACGCTAACAGTGGATACGGTGACCAGTGACACCACTTAGATCTGGTGACACAAAGCTTGTATTTAAAAAAAACAAAACACTTTTTTCACTGTTATAGATTGAA